>LR812526.1:44677827-45165327 GCA_903798195.1 Danio kyathit
CTTATTCTCTTAATGAGTTATGGGTGTTTTTTGAGAATAAACCAATCAGTCTCATCTCCCATTCCCTTTAAGAGTCAGTTGCATGTGCCATGGTGCATTTTCTATTTACATGGCAGACTTTGTAAGTGGATAAACTGAACGCTTCACTAGTGAGAAAACAGTTCAACAAACCATCTGCAGCGTGAGAATAAAGAACGAGCCTCCTCCAATCTGCCTTTACTTTCACTTTCTCTTTCTCTCTTTTGTGGATAAGGAAACGGTGTTGTGCACACAGACATCAATTAGCCTACATAATTAATTTTGTCAAAGATATGTGAAAGATTTGCGCAAAGATTTTGTCAAAGATTTGCGCAAAGATTTGTTTCAAAACTATTTCTAAATTCAGTTCAAACTTCCAGCAAAGAAATAAATAAACAATAATAACAAAGTGTGGTCAAAAAACTGAGTTATATCCAAACACACGTCCTACGCCCCATATGGTCCAAAACCTGACAGGTGGACGAGTCTAAGCTTGTTTTTAATAAAACGTATAAAATAAAATAAAATGTAAATATGCATATAATAAATAATACTGCTAATAATAATAACATTATACAAAAGCAAGTTGTCATGAATAAACAAAAAAAAAAGCCCCTGACATGAAGGCATAGAGACAGTGGTTTTTATTTTTATGTAGAAAATAATAATTTTTTAAGTATTTTATTCCTTTAATTCTTTTACACAACTAACACGCTTTGCGCTGGACTTTAGACCTGCTTTCAGCTGGTCTATTGCACAGTCTATTTTAGTTCCTCAAAATAGCAAAGCGCCAACAATGTGCCTTAACACACCTCTTTTCTAGACTGGAACACTCATGAGTCCACAAAGTGGCACAAATGGATTTGTTATTTAAACAACGTGGGTTAGCACGGTGGCATAGTGGTTAGCACAATTGCCTCACAGCAAGAAAGTTGCTGGTTCAAGTTGCGGCTGGGTCAGTTGGCATTTCTGTGTGGAGTTTGCATGTTCTCCCCGTGTTGGCGTGGGTTTCCTGCGGGTGCTTCGCTTTCCCCCACAGTCCAAAAATATGTGGTATAGGTGAATTGGGTAAGCTAAATTGTCTGTAGTGTATGAGTGCGTGTGTGTGAATGAGTGTGTATGGATGTTTCCCAGTGATGAGTTGCAGCTGGAAGGGCATCTGCTGCGTAAAACATATGCTGGATAAGTTGGCGGTTCATACCGCTGTGGCGACCCCTGATTAATAAAAGGACTAAGCCGAAAAGAATGTAAATGAATGAATTTAAATGACGTGGCTGAAAACAGGTAAATTGAGGTTGCGTTAGTCTGAAAATAGCAACACGTTGGGGTCTTGCGCCTTATTGCGCCGGGTGTATGATAGGGCCCTTTGCCTTTTGTGGATTATTTTTAGAACGTAACTCTTGCGATTAATATATATATATATATATATATATATATATATATATATATATATATATATATATATATATATATATATATATATATATATATATATATATATATATATATATAAATTTAACAAGAAACATTTCTAGACAAGTAAAAAATATTGTTTTGTTTTGAGTCAAAATTAAGCAAGTTTTTCATTAAAACAAGCAAAATGATCTTCTGCTGTAAGTAAAATAAACTTATTTTTGATTTGAAATAAGATTTTACTAACCTCACAGGCAGATAATTTAGCTTATGGAAAAGCTCACTTCATTTTGACCTAAAATTTCTAAAAGCAAAACAACTTTTTTTTTTTTTTTACAAGAAAATGCTTCTTGATTTGAGAATTTTTAGATGTTTAAACCAAAAAACAAGGCAAAAACTCTAAGCAGTGAAATTTGATATTTTGTTTTGCAGTGCCATATTTATCTATCTAAAGCTGCATTTACACTGCATGGTTCAAGTGACTCAATTCCGATTTTTTTCTCCCATGTGGCACAGATCGAATATGGCCCATGTACGTGTAAGCAGGAAAAAATCAAATGGATTCCGATTTACTAAAATCAGATTTAGGCCTTGTTCGTATGTGTAAATTTATCCAATAGGAATCTGACTTGTGCCCTTGCATCTACAGTGTAAGCAAGTAGATTGGATTTTCACCTGACGTAAACTCTGACTCTTTCATTTCAGACTTCAGCCCTAAATCTTAAATCTCATACAGAAGGCTTAAAAAAGCTTTTGTATTATCATATAGCACAAGTATTTAAGCATGTTAACGAGAAAAAGAGAGCGCAACATCCACCACGTAACCAATATAAACTAATATAAAACTGTGGCATACATCACGTGCATAAATCACGCCATGGACATTACATTAAGATGCCTACTGGTTTAAAAATGCCTAGATTAAAAGAAGAAGCTTTTCTGTCATAAACAATAGTAAAACAACTTGTCAAAAAGAACCCTGTGAACACATTAAATACAGGAATGGAGAAAAGAGCGCTCTTTTATTATCAGCTGTCAGTCAGCGCCCGCTCTTTATTTTTTCCTGTTCATTGCGCCTTTGCTGTTGCTGTGTAAATACAGACAATCAGATATGAGTCACTTTTAAAAGACGATGTAAGCAGGTCAGCAAAAAAATCAGATACAGTCACAAAATCAGTATTAACCATCAAGATCTGCAGTGCAAATGCAGCCTAACAGAAAGAACTGTCATAATTCACTGCAGCGAAAAGAGCAGCAAGTACAGAAGTTTTCAATTGCAGTAATGTCCTTCAAATCATCTAGTAACTAAAAGGATAAAATTTTATGGCACAGATGTTTAAAAATGCCATTAATTTCCACTTAAAATGCCACCAGCGTTCTCCCTTTCTCTTCCATTGGCTTGCCTTTTTTTTCAGCTGACTTCAGCGCAGTTTATATTCCTTATTTTTGCTACAGCGTGTCGGATTTCTCCATTAACAACAGCCAAGTCAAGACTCATTTGAAACAGCTCAGCAGGTGACAAAAGCACTTTCAAGCCCTTTCGGCATCATCATGAATGTAAACTAATCAAAACAGCAATCGCATAAAGATGACACTACGATCACAACTCCAGCGTTTCAACTCCAAGATAAGCTAGAGGGTTCATTATAGACACACAATCTTCATTATGAGCACTACATAATGTCCCAGGCTGTTCTGAGGGAACTGGAGCGTCAAATATGTAGAAGTATCCCATCAGCAGGCCTTCCTAAAACCTCATTTCCTACTGTGCCCTTTCTGTCTCACCTTGCTCCTTGGGTCCAGTGCTGGCGATGATCCATTTGACCAGACAGCACCTCATGAGGGCTTTCCGTGTGAAGCGAGGTCTCTGCCATTTGCCGCTCTCCTTCTGTCGGCCTCTGCCAGGCTCCACCCCGTTGGCATCACCCAGCAGACTGCCGTCCACCACCTTGCCATCCTCCTGGGATAGAGAAACAGACCATGCAAAGAGCTTATTTCCTTCTTCTCACTCAACTAATGCAAGCTTCTTGCATGTTTGTGCGAAATCAACTTCTGCTCAATATGAGAGTGGCACATGGCAGACTGTCTTGCTAATAGTACAACGTGGATTAAGTGTTGGAAGTACTGGAGAGAAGATGCATAATTGTCTTCAGGGGTGTGAATAATACATATGTAAACAGATGGCAATGATGCTTTCAGACGACAGATTTTGTACGACAACGTTTTTTTTTTTTTTACATAGCCTCATTCTGAAATCGTAGCCCTATATACATTCCTGGAGATCGTGAATTATGTAGCCAGATGTACTTATGGCTTCATTTTGTCTTAAAACGAATGCTACGATGATGCTGTTCCTTTTCGCGTCTACCAGCTGACCCCTTACCTCCATATGGACGGCTTTTCTGATGTTACCAGTTTGTCCAGTGGCTCATCGCGCATGTCGGAGGATTTAAGACGCAGAGCGGAGTTGACCTTGACGATGGGGTTTAAGTCTGGCAAAGAATGGTTCCATAAAACAGGCAAGACAAAAACAAAACCCAAAAAATAAAATAAACAAATAAATAACAGGGTGAGAATGTGGTCAAATCTGAAACCGTGGTAAAAATCAAGCTGCCGTGAAGGTTTTTCTTTTTCTGCATTGCTTTTGAAAACACTGTCGGTTGGGTTTTGGAAGTGGGTAGGTGTTGGTCAATTGGTGCTTTTTAAAACACTATCAGTTGGGTTTAGGGAAGGGGGTGGGTGGGGGTATCAGTCGGTCAGTCTGTCAGTCAGTTGACAGCGGCGACAGATTTCAGATTTCAGACGACAGATTTTGTACGACAACTTTTTTTTTTTTTTTTACATAGCCTCATTCTGAAATCGTAGCCCTATATACATTTCTGGAGATCGAGAATTATGTAGCCAGAAGTACCTATGGCTTCATTTTGTCTTTAAAACGAATGCTACGATGATGCTGTTCCTTTTCGCGTCTACCAGCTGACCCCTTACCTCCATATGGACGGCTTTTCTGATGTTACCAGTTTGTCCAGTGGCTCATCGCGTATGTCGGAGGATTTAAGACGCAGAGCGGAGTTGACCTTGACGATGGGGTTTGAGTCTGGCAAAGAATGGTTCCATAAAACAGGCAAGACAAAAACAAAACCCAAAAAATAAAATAAACAAATAAATAACAGGGTGAGAATGTGGTAAAATCTGAAACCGTGGTAAAAATCAAGCTGCCGTGAGGGTTTTTCTTTTTCTGCATTGCTTTTGAAAACACTGTCGGTTGGGTTTGGGAAGTGGGTAGGTGTTGGTCAATTGGTGCTTTTTAAAACACTATCAGTTGGGTTTAGGGAAGGGGGTGGGTGGGGGTATCAGTCGGTCAGTCTGTCAGTCAGTTGACAGCGGCGACAGATTTCAGATTTCAGACGACAGATTTTGTACGATAACGTTTTTTTTTTTTTTACATAGCCTCATTCTGAAATCGTAGCCCTATATACATTTCTGGAGATCGAGAATTATGTAGCCAGAAGTACCTATGGCTTCATTTTGTCTTTAAAACGAATGCTACGATGATGCTGTTCCTTTTCGCGTCTACCAGCTGACCCCTTACCTCCATATGGACGGCTTTTCTGATGTTACCAGTTTGTCCAGTGGCTCATCGCGTATGTCGGAGGATTTAAGACGCAGAGCGGAGTTGACCTTGACGATGGGGTTTGAGTCTGGCAAAGAATGGTTCCATAAAACAGGCAAGACAAAAACAAAACCCAAAAAATAAAATAAACAAATAAATAACAGGGTGAGAATGTGGTAAAATCTGAAACCGTGGTAAAAATCAAGCTGCCGTGAGGGTTTTTCTTTTTCTGCATTGCTTTTGAAAACACTGTCGGTTGGGTTTGGGAAGTGGGTAGGTGTTGGTCAATTGGTGCTTTTTAAAACACTATCAGTTGGGTTTAGGGAAGGGGGTGGGTGGGGGTATCAGTCGGTCAGTCTGTCAGTCAGTTGACAGCGGCGACAGATTTCAGATTTCAGACGACAGATTTTGTACGATAACGTTTTTTTTTTTTTTACATAGCCTCATTCTGAAATCGTAGCCCTATATACATTTCTGGAGATCGAGAATTATGTAGCCAGAAGTACCTATGGCTTCATTTTGTCTTTAAAACGAATGCTACGATGATGCTGTTCCTTTTCGCGTCTACCAGCTGACCCCTTACCTCCATATGGACGGCTTTTCTGATGTTGCCAGTTTGTCCAGTGGCTCATTGTGTATGTCGGAGGATTTAAGACGCAGAGCGGAGTTGACCTTGACGATGGGGTTTGAGTCTGGCAAAGAATGGTTCCATAAAACAGGTAAGACAAAAACAAAACCCAAAAAATAAAATAAACAAATAAATAACAGGGTGAGAATGTGGTAAAATCTGAAACCGTGGTAAAAAAAAATCAAGCTGCCGTGAGGGTTTTTCTTTTTCTGCATTGCTTTTGAAAACACTGTCGGTTGGGTTTTGGAAGTGGGTAGGTGTTGGTCAATTGGTGCTTTTTAAAACACTATCAGTTGGGTTTAGGGAAGGGGGTGGGTGGGGATATCAGTCGGTCAGTCTGTCAGTCAGTTGACAGCGGCCTCTGGTGGATTTATGCGAGAAGAGCAGGTGCGAATGACACTCACAAGAGAAATTCGAGATCTGAAAAAGCGTACACAGCGACCTCTGGCGGATTTGCATAAACAAAAACTGCAAAAACAAATGAACCTCCTGGGACGCATTTGGTGCTCTCCAGAAAAGTATATAGGGGTTCGTAATCAGAATGAGCTTGGACAAAGACAAAAACAGGTTGTGATGTATTTGTTTATGTCAAATTGTCATAAACTATATCATCTTTACATTTAAAATGTCAACTGAGTCATTGGCACTTAATGAAAGTTGTAAGAATGCGTAAAATCTCATTCACATTCATGACATGTTATTTCATGATAATAAAGGTTTGATTTTTTATGAACACCCCTTCAAGTAAAGTGAAAATCCATGGTTCTCCACTGGAGGACGAATCACTGAATGACTTTCATAGTTCTAGCAATCTTCAAAATGTTTTATTTTTGTCCCACAGAAGAAAGTCATAGATGATATGGAAAAAATATATCACAAGATGACCTTTCTTACATCTGTTTGCAATTTTTAAGCTTTTCATTTTGCATCTATTGACTGAAAACTGCTTTCTATGTACATTAATGCAATCATTTGTCAGAATGCAAATATAATGATGCTATTACTTATTTGCTCACCCCATTTCACTCATCTATGACTATCTTCTGTGGGAGAAAAAAAACAATGCTGGCATTCAAGCTGTTTGCATATACAGTATATACACTGTACATTGCACAGAATATAAAGATTACACAAAACTGAACTTAAGGTTTAGTAAACAACATTTATTTTTGCTCTAACTGTCTCATTCATTAATAAAAACACGGCACAGTGGTGATGTAACTAAATGCAAATCCTAAAAACATAACCATGATATATATTTATCCTCAGGAGGTTGTCATGTTGTTGTGATGGAGATGTGAATAAATGAGGTTTATGGCGGTACAGTGTATGAATGTTTTATAGTCCTCAGGCTGTTTATTTGTGAGAAGAAAGAATCATACATCATACTGTACTAAATGAAAAATTGTCATGAGACATGATGTTACACATCAGCCATCTAAATTTAGCCTGCTGCACAGACACAGATGAACCATACAAATCCTTATTTTTATGTAAATCCTTATCCTTATTTGTACTTGAACTGCAGTACACATATAAAAACATTTTAAAATCAAGACGTTCGCATTGTAAGCAAAATATAATATTACATTTTATCTTGATTTCTAAAAAAATAAAAAATAATAAAAAAAATAAATAAATTAAAAAAAAAATAAATAAATAAATAAAAATTATAAATAAAAAATAAAACATTTACTTTTCAATCCGGTATTAAATACTACTACAGTGCTTCCCCAAGGTTTGAAATATACTTGCGGTGGTAGCCGGATGGAAACACCATTTACCCACATCGCATAAATAGTTAACTATATGCCACAAACAAAACATAATTTCATTTTTAATAATAATTGTATTTATTATGACACTATTTTACACTGTTTCTTTTCAGTGGGTTAAAGTAAAAAAAAAAGACTGTTGAAATAAAAAAGAAATACTCTGATTATAATCTGAAATAATCTGATTCTCACTCTCTTTCAAGTTCAAAGCAAACTTGAATGCCAAAGCATTTTAGATATGTATATCAAATTGCCTATTTAATATATTAACATCATCAAATTAATAAAATAATCAGCAAATGAGAAATAAATGACAGAAAATGTAATAAAAACAGACAATATCTCTAAAAATGATCATAACTGCAAGATTAAAACGAGTAGATTTTTTTTTTTAAATAAGGCAAATGCGTTGATTAACCATTACTAATGGTGTACATATATTTTGCAGCCAGTTTAGATGTCGTTTCGTCCTCTAAGAGTATAGAGTAACGTTTTTCTGAGTCGTTTGGATTAATGAATCTATTATTTACTTTTTCTCTCAGTATCACAGCTGTGCGTGCGCTGTCAGCTGTGAAACCAGGTGAAAAGTAGTCTTTAGTTAAACAGTAATGCAAAAACGCATACACAGCAAAAGTTTCAGTGTTAAATATACAGTGTGATTTTTTTGGGGGTGTTTATCAGTGTTAAAACCGGAGTACATTTTAATCCACGAGTGTGAAAGAGTGTATATTTTAAAGTTTTTTTTTTCAGTATTAAACTTTTAACCCAATATGCAGTGTATTTCCCACTAGTGATGGGAAGTCCAGTTTTTATACTCGAACCGGTTCTTTAAGAAAAACAAAACAGTGATCAAACCAGTATGTTTTACTTAAACTTGAAACATGTCTTGTTGCATTTTAAAATGCAAAGACTTGAATGTATTGAAATTATTTCTGAAAAGATTAATGAACATTTAATAAATTAAAACTATTTTCAACATATTTGATCACTGTTATCTGTCACACACACCACTTGATAATATAGGAAAAAAGGTAATATATTGACACTTTGAAGGGTAACACACACTCCAGTTCAATATAAGAATACACTCTTACTGTGTTAAAATGAACTCTGAGAGTAATGTACAAATGTCACACTTTAGAAAGTGTTATTTTAACTCCAAAATGGAGGGAGTCATATGTACACCCAAGGAGTGTTAAGTTAAACTCAAATTGAGTTAAATGTACACTGATGTTTTTGCTGTGTATGAGCTTTAGAAAGTGAAAGCAAAATTTGAATCCCGGACATTTTAGGAGATTTAGAAACCTGGGCTGGAAGTTCCAAAAATGTGCATCTCTGTGGGTCTGCAGGGCACGTGAAAATGTCAGCACGAGTGTTGACAGGTCTCGTGGGCGCAGAACGAAACTGGTAAACGAGAGAAGATTTTTCACTACTTAATTGATCGTGGGTGTTTGGTTATATTGAGCAGATACAAAAGGTGTAAAAGGATGTTAATAATAGTAACTAAATATCACTAAATATACTTGGGCGACCATTAATATACCTGGGCGGCCCGCCCAAGTAAAGCCTATGTGTGGGATGCACTGTACTAATACTACTACTACTACCAAAAAACAATAATAATGATAATTATGAACCCACTGGCTGATTTTTTTTTTACATGTAATAATTGTAGCAAATGCTTTTGTCCAAAGCAACTTACAACTGAAGAAGCATTCAGTGATTCAACAAAAAGAGCCAATACACACATGAAGTGTTAATTATGCAAATGAGCTATTTGTGCTCAGAGAATTTAGCGTTCAGAGCACAACTTTTTTAAATATATTTTTAGAAATCAAGACTTAAAATCTTATATAATTTTGCATGTCAAGCGACTATTTTACTGGAAAAAGAAGTCAAATCTTTTTTTGCAGTAAAATTCTATGCTGTTCCATCAGCCCCACTGACATCTCAGCACTCTGGCAGCCTATGATATAATCAGAAATTATATCACCAGATGATCTGTCACAAGAGATTATATCAATCTTTACCAGAATTCTATCATCATATTATTATTGGAATTATGGGTTATACATTTAAATGGAGATGTGGAAGCAAATCTCCAACATTTCTTAAGGGCTAGTTCAGTCAAAAATAAAAGTTCTGCTATTATTCACTCTTCCTCCACTTGTTCCAAACCAGATTTGTGTCTCTACTATCGATGTTAATGGCTGCTTTTCCCCAACATTCTTTGGAATATCTTGTTTTGTGCTCAACAGAAGAAAGAAATTCTTAAAACTTTACACCTACTTGAGTGTGAGTAAATTGAGAGTAAATTAAAATGTTTGGCCTAACTGTTTTCTTACCATCTAACTTGAAGTACATTTTGAAGTAGTCAAAAATATTATGTAATTCCTTGAGCTTTATTTCCTGTAAAAATCATAAAACTGTACCAAATAATTCAAATTTTGGATAAAATCCCTCACAATAAATCTGAAAATATCATTCACAATCAACACAACATGTGTTTGTAGAATTGTAACTGCATTATCTTGGCTGAAACCACTATTGCATGTAATTTGTAACTACTGTAACAACATTATTTCCTCCCCTGAATAAGTAGGATATTATTATTATTATTTTTTTTAAATGTTTAATTATGTATAGTTACTTGCCTAAAATACTTTCTAAAATTTAACAGTTTTGTATAAATCAGATCAGGGAAGCTGAATAAGAATATTTTTAGTTATTTTTTGTTATACAAATATTTTTGCAGAATAACTCCATTTCTCTACCAAAGAAGTTTACATTAGTCAGACAATTACGGATGCTTAAGAAACTGAGTAAGAAATGTATTTCAATATATGAAATGTATCATTATTACTTTGAAACATTTTGTTTTAAAACATTTGTTTAATATTTCTCAATAAAAAAAAAAAAAAGGCAGATGGGTCTTGTTTGTCTCAAAATGCAATAAATAAAATAATCTAATTTGTATGTGTTTTGACATTTATATGGATTTTAAGTAGTATTGAGTCAAGTAATTAAATTACATATTGATAAATGAATTTACTTTTCAGACAAAGCAATAGTATCTGGCTTTGAGCACACCTCCCCAGGTGAGAGCAGCGTACGTCGGACAGTCCATCAAGGATCTACCACTCGATCTCATATAACTACAGTTGTTAAACGTGATATTTAATTAATCTTGTCTATAATGACATATTCCCCGACCTTTGTTTTTCTCATGTTCTCAGGTAACTTGTTTTGGCTGAGCACAAAGACAAATTAATATATTAATTTATGTAACCAGGTACACTGATTCTGCACATTTGACTGATTGTTTGCCTTTATTTCCTATATTGTATACACTTGTTGTACGTTATACTTTTATAATGGCCATTATTGATTATTAAAACTGATATTCAGCAAAAGAGTATATTTTGTATCTTTCAATGAAAGTGAAAGGAGGCAGTTATGTTATAGGCTCTGTTGTGTTTTAAATATTCATACAGAGTAGATGACTATAAATATGTAGCTACACAACGCCTCAACATTTTGGTGTCTGTTAAGTTGTTAATATGAAAATTGACAGTTCCTTATATCATGTTTTCATTTTATTGTTAAGATAGTGAAACAATGTAACCAGAGTGAAATTGTAACCGTAGAAAAAAGTCATGCATTTTAAAACTAAAATGTATTCAAGAGTTCCCACTTAGATATGCTTAGGGCGTACTCACACTATGCTATCCAAACTGTGCCCAGGCCCGTTTCCCGCATCGTTTGAGAAGTGTGAGTGCTCTGAATCGGGCTCAAGCACGGTTCACTTGGGCAGCCCAGGCCCGGTTGGAAGAGATGGGCCAGAGCATGGTTCACTTGGGCTCAGGCGCGGTACGCTTGCAGTGTGAGTGCAAGCATGCCTAAGCCCGAAACTGAAAGCGAGACGTGATTTTTAAGGCACTGTATCATATGGATTAATTAATCATTCGTGCTGTTCAATGAACGCAAACTGTCGCAGTTTATTAAAGACGCAAACCCCTCACTGCACCACAGCTGCACCTTCAGCAAACCTCCTAATTCCTGCAGCACGAGGACTTTATGAGCGTCAAAAGTGGCTGATCTGTGGCTGATCGCATACCAAACGACTTAAACGATATAACTAAAGAAATCTCCACTGTGCTGAGCGAGAGTGCTTCTCTTCCTAAACTGAACAGCGCGTCATCGATGACGTAAGCGTGCCCAGGCCCGAATGTAATGTGAGTGCGGGCCGTCGGGGGAGACGGGAGGGGGGACAAGCGTGCTTTGGCCCGGTTAAACGCAACTGTACATAGTGTGAGTATGCCCTTAGGGTTAATAGCAGGTTTGGCATGCTGTCCCGGGAGAGAACCCTGAGCTCTGAGATACTTGAGCCCAAGGCTCCCACCAGGGCAATAAGCATATAAGGGGATCTGAGATTAGGTAGGTCTCGAAAGCTCCCCTTAGAAAATGGAGGAAAAGGAGGAGTTGGGGTGGAAGGGGGGGATTCTTCCAAAAACGAAGATAGAGCAGTAGGGAAAAAACTATCCATTTATTGTAAGCTAGGATCATTAGGATTGGATTATTACTGATTACAGAGGAGCAGCCAGTCGTGCTCAATCATATAACATGCTCCACTCGAAATTAGTTTATGAAACTTCACTTATTGTAAATGGGGCCTCAGACACATGAACTCAATAGAGCTGGTGATGCCACTGTGAGGGTAGGGTTAGAGGTGGGGTTAGGTGTACGCATTAAAACATTGCATGCAGTCTCAGGTTGCATTTATTATTATTATTATTATTATTATTATTATTATTAGTAGTAGTAGTAGTAGTAGTAGTAGTAGTAGTAGTAGTAGTAGTATTAGTATTAGTATTATTATTGCAATTAGTATTATTTTATGCAATTTACCCAACACTAGCAGAACCTATAATGCTTTTTGCATTTTAATTTTAGCAAAACAAAACATTATGCATTTTGGCCAATCATTTACATGACAACAGTGTTTTGGGGGCCTGAAAATGCAAATGAGTATATCATTGCTGTGTAAACAAACCCTAAAGTTACACTGTAGTGCAAATTACATTTCCTTCACAGCCTCTCCTCTGTTTCTCCATTAATACAAACTAAAGCCAAGACTCATTTCAAACAATCTCAACAAGTGCTTTTTGAAGACATATCAGCATTGATTTATACAGCAATTTCATAAAGCATATCATTGGTGGACAATATAATATAATTTGTTACAGACAGAGGAAATTTCTCATGACAGTTCAAAAACATTATATTGCATAATAGTTCATACGCCACGATATGATCAACAAATTCACCAGTCAAGCTGACCATTATATTCGCACTGCCTGTTTACCTAGGATCGGACAATCAAAATTCAATCACACACAACAATGCAGAACTGTTACATCACCGTTGCAACAGATGTTAAGTATTAATCATATTTTCTCAGCTCTCCCTGATTTTTATGCGGTCTTGCTTTGAAAGAACCGGCGCTGTTTTCTTTGACGCTGCGGGTGCTGTGTGAAGATGTCTTATTTTGTTATTAAGAGCAACTCATTGCTTTGAGCTTGCATACATAATGCACTGTGGGCGCTGCTCACTCTTATTGATGGCTTGTGTAAAGCTGAGAGGAACAAATCCATCACTGATTATTTTTTTCTTCTGTGCTTGGCTATTTCGCTCAGCTAAAGACTTAACTTTACAGATCTTATAGTAGTGCTTTGGGACAATGGAGAATCTTTAAGTATGTAAACCTTCTAAATTTGTTTTAAGGTTTGCTACAACAGGTTTACATCAATCCAAGTAAAAATAATGCTTTAATGTTCTCATTTGCACCTTCACCTCTATTAACGAAACAATTTGTTCAAGGATCAGGTCTTTCTAAACCCCTGGGGTCTGACAGTCTACTCTGTTCTGACAGATTGTGTCAGTAACTGAACACCCTTTGCCATGTCTGAACTTCAGCTTCCAGAACAGTACTTATATAAACAGTAGTTTGATGTCCATTATCCTTCAAATTGCACAAAATATGACATGAAACTATGCTTAATGGAAAAACTGCAATATTATTTAAACTCGTATATTGCTAAATAATAAATAAATAAATAAATAAATAATATATATATATATATATATATATATATATATATATATATATATATATATATATATATATATATATATATATATATATATTACCATAAACAAAAATTTAGCCACCATTTTCTCACTCTCAAGTGCTTTAAAACTTTTATGTACAGGTGTTGGACTGTGAATCTAAAACAACTGAAAGAACATTATGCAGAAATACTGAAGCAACAGCTCAAGACATCAGCCAGGAAATTAAAACTTGGCAACAAATGGGTCTTCCAAACAGACCATGACCCTAAGCATACTGCCAAATTAGTTAAAATGTGCTTTAAGGACAACAGAGTGAAGTTTTGGAGTGGCCATCACAATGCCCTGATCTCAATCCTATAGAAAATTTGTGGGCAGAGTTGAAAAAGCTTGTGCGAGCAAGACAACAAATCTGACTCAGTTACACCAATTCTGTCAGGAGGAATGGGCCAAAATGCCTGCAAACTATTGTGAGAAGCTTGTGGAAGGATACCCAAAACATTTGACCAAAGTTATACAGTTTAAAAGCGAAGCTAAAAAAATCCTAAGAAAATGTATGTAAACTTTTGACTGTCTAGAAATTAATAAAAAAAATTCTCAAAAAACAAATTCTCATTAATCTGGCATTTAGCAAATGTAAATCATTTACGTAATACTCATGTACCTAAAATATTAAACGTTTAGTATGCTTTACCATCAGACATTTTAATAAAAATGGTTATGTTCCTTTTTTTAGAGTGTATGTAAACTTCTGGTTTCAACTGTATATGCTGATCACTGTATCTCCTAATAAACCTTGTGAAAGATGCAGGATGCGTCCATTTTCAGAAACAATTAATAATTTGACAGATCTTAGTTCTTAGTTTTTGCACCCATCTCTGGCTTCTTTGAGGTTGATCTAGTCACCGATCTAGTCATTTAATCATACAGTAATGTTCTCAAGTCACCTTGGGAAAAAAAAAAAAATGTACTAGCATCTTAATTGAAAGTGAAAATGACAATCAATTAATCAAATAGACTCTTTAGTAGTTGCTGATGTGGTAATGATTAATGATTGGTTTGGTTCTTCATGAGTCATACATCAACACATAATTATCTGTGCATCAGTTCAGCATGAAAGACTTGCACTGTTAAAACTTACATAATATTTATTACCAAAAAACAGTGACCAGAGGAACCTGCAATTGGACCATAAAAACTGAACACTCTGTTATATTTCAGAATGACCTTTGCTAGATAAAAAAAGAGAGAAAATATGGATAAATACCAACATTTGAGCAACCGAATGAGACAACGTGGCATTTCACTGCTCCCAAGAGTTATTTCAACCATTCTCTAAAGTAGCCAACAAAACCAGGACTGGACCAAACGCATACAGAATTGATCGGATAAACGTGCTGTTAGGTATAAGAAGCCGTTCCTAGTAATTCCAGCTCAGATTAACCCATGCCTCAAGTGACTAAAACAGCTGTCGCCGGCACATTTAAAAAAAAAAGAAAATCCAGGACGGGTCTTGTTTACCAAAGGAATCCCCCTGACATGTACTGTACTTCACCTTGTTCCTGCGCAGCTCATACGTCTCCCAGCACTCAATTATTCAGACTCTAACTCTATAAAAACCCCATCAATAAAAGATCGGCAGAGAGCGAGCGAGCAGGAAACGGCAGGACAAAAGCCTCTTTTACATGCGCACACAAAAGCAATGGCAGGTAGAGGTTGGAGAGCCGCCTCGCTCTTCACGAACTCACAAAGAAGCCCGTCATCATCCTGAGAGCGCTTTTATAGAGATAAACACAGACATTGATTTGGCTCTCAGGGAAAGGTTGGTTTAGGCCTTGCTGTAAATGCTGAGCAGCATGAGCCAGGTCGAAGCACAATTGCTCGAAGCAGAGCTAAATACCAGGTGAGAGAGAGACTGTCAAAGAAAATGACACATCAGTCAGCCGCGCAATCCTGACAGTGAGCGTAATCGGCTAAATTAAAAATGGAAGAGCCGCTGCTCTCACCACATAAAGTCTAAGAAGAACGAATTAAAAGTGTCGTCGGGATTAATGACTGGGTGCCTGATAAAAACGGCAAATTAGGTATTAGGACGACTTAGAATTAGAATAAAGAGACACATTTGCATCATATTTGTTCTGCTGAATTAAATCGTAACACGATTCAGATCCTTTCCCATCTGCTGAGGGAGCCAATCTTACAAAGAGCATGCAAATGTGTCAACTTCCTTAACGATATTATGATTGTTTCTTTTTACTTGTTCATGGATTGCTCTGAATCCTAACATATTTTCAGTCTTTTGATTATATAACCTACACTGTCATTCACAAATTGGGGGTTGGTGTGTTTTATTTTATATGTTTTGTAAAAGAAGTCAACAGCAGTTCTGGGGGGTTACAATTTATACTGGGACAGTATGGAAAATGCTAATAAAAAAGGAAGCAGTGATTTTTAAATTTACTTTGACATATTTCATTGCAGACAATACAAAAAAAAAAAAACATTTAATGTGTTCCTCATGATTTTTATTTATTTTTTCAAAATAAACACGTATTCCAATTTTGGCTCTTGCAACACATTTAAAAAAAAAGTTAGAACAGTAAAGCATTTACCAATTTGTAATGTTGCCAATTTTTTTACAACACTTAAATTTTTAGGGACTGAATACACCAAGTGATGAAGTGTTTCAGGTGTAATTTTGTCCCATTCTTCCTGCAAACAAGTCTTAAGATGGGCAACAGTACGTGGTCTTCGTTGTGACATCTTGCGCTTCAAAATGAGCCACACATTTTCTATTGGAGACAGGTCAGGACTGCAGACAGCCCAGTCAAGTACCTATATACTCTTCCTCTGCAGCCAGGACTTGTGTGTCATGTGCAGAATGTGGTTTTGTATTGTCTTGTTGAAATATGCATGGGCGTCCTTAGAGATTTGAGCACAATATGCTGCCTTCTTTACTATGTATTTTTCAGCATTAAAGGTGCCATCACAGAAGTGCACATTACCTTTGGGATTGCTGGTAACAGTCTGGATGATGATTTTCTTCTTTGGTTCAGAGCACACGTCCTCAATTTCTCCCAAAAAAATACTGATTCATCTGACCACAGTACACTTTTCCACTGTGTGATGGTCCATCCCAGATGCCTCTGAGCCCAGAGAACTTGATGGTGCTTCTGAACACTGTTAACATAGGGATTCCGTTTGGCACAGTACAGTTTTAACTGGCATTGGATGTAACTACCCATTGCGATACTCTGAGAGATCGGAGATCATGGTAGTTCAGTTTAGGTGTGCGCCCTTGTCCCTTACGCACTGAAATTCCTCCAGATTTGTGTTGTTATGCACTGTTGAAGGTGAAATATCCAAATGTCTTGCTACCTTTCTTTAAGGAACACTGTTTTTAAACATTTCAATATTTTTCTCACGTATTTGTTGGCAAACTAGCAATCCTCGGCCCATCTTTGATCCTAATGAACTAGACCTTTCTTGAACGCTGCTTTTGTACCAAATCATAATTACAATCACCTGTTCACATCACCCATTTCAAATCACATCATTATTTAACCAATTTTCCTGATTACTAGCTCTAAACTGCTTTTGTTGCAACTTATTTTGGAATGTGTTGCAGATCTGAATGACAGGAAAGCATGTATATTTAAAAATGAAATGATGTTGACCAAACAAAACATGGAATATATTGTGTTCATATTGTCTGCGATGAAATACAAGTCAAAGTAAATTTGGAAATCACTACTTTCTTTTTTTATTTGTGTTTACCTTACTGTCCCAACTTTTTCTGATTTGGAGTTGTATATGTATAGTATTTTTATAGTTTTTTTTTTATTTAATTTTTTTTTTTTTTCAATTCCGTTTATTTTCCAATGATTTTAGAAAGTTTACATTTCAAAATCCAATTTTTAGTGTCACTTGATCCTTCAGAAATTATTCTAATATGCTGATTTGATGTTCATTTGTGATTATTAATATCATCGTTGGTGTCAAGTATTGCTTAATATTCTATGATTTGGCAAAATTTTGCAATACACAGTCATGCCAACAAAGCTCATCTGAATTTTATATGAGACCATTGTCAAGAGAGGCAAAAAATGTGTGGGCCATTCAGAGCTTTTTGTTGCTCCATTCCTTCATTTTTTTCCCAGACCTTCCCATGATGCCTCAGCCGTGGGATAATCGTAGTACGACTTGCCAAAGATAATCTCTCTCGATCCCTCTAATTGACACTGTCTGACTTGCTCTTCATCTCCCCCTACACAGACAATACACACACACACACACACACACACACACACACACACACACACACACACACACACACACACACACATGTTTGCACACAAACCCACACCATAATGCAACACTGATTATTGATTTAACAGCATTTGAGGACTACAATGACCTCTGAAAATGGACCGAATGTGGAAAATAGCTTTGTGCAATTGAGAGGATGAGATAAATAAAAGTGAAAGCTCCTTTGGTTTTTCATAAGGGAACAAGGATGAGAAATATGGAGAAAAAGGGGGAGGCAAATAGAGTAGTGTAAACGTTCTGACCAAACACTCCCACCATGCTGAGATATAAATAGAAAAGGAGAGAGAGAGAGAGAGAGAGAGAGAGAGAGAGAGAGAGAGAGAGAGAGAGAGAGAGAGAGAGAGAGAGTGGCATAACAGATAATGAGTAAAATAAAGAAAAAAAAAATCAACCACCACTGGATTTTGTTCTTAGATACACTGACACCAATTAGCATAATGAGCACCGAAATACAATAAAAGAAAGGGAAGAGCGAGCGGAGGAGTGAAGAAAAACAGAGGAGAGGGGAAATGACGGAGCGAATGGAGGGTTATTGGAAGATATAGAGATGATATGAAACCATTTTGGAAGGGGGGGAAATTAGCATAGCTATTTCTGTGCATTTCATTGGGGAGGGAGAAAAAGAAAGAGACAGAGAGAGAAAGAAAGAGAGAGAGAGAGGAGAAAAGGAGTGAAAGGATTGAAAAAGAGCAACAGAGAAATACAAAAAGGTTAAAGTTAAATTAATGTAATATAAAGTTAGGCAATGGGTGAAGTTTAAATTGTACTTATCTATTATGCCTATATTTAAGAATATTAATCTTTTATTGTTTTTTAATGGTTGAATTTTTTTTATTGCATAACAAGGATAAGAGCATACAAAAAATTCTCACATCAATGGAACAAATCAATAGACAATAAAAAAACATGAAATAAATGCAATTACAGGGGAATTACAAATAAATTATAAGAAATTTGCATAAGAAAATGATTCAAAAATTGCATACATCTTTATAGCTTTTTATTTTTAATGTCTTTTAATGTAAATTGTAAACAACAACATGTTAGGTTTATCATTACACCATTTTTGTTTGTGTACATGATACTTCCCATATAAAATCATTAAATTAATAAACATATTTCTCTCCAAAGTTTTATTATTATTGTATGTCAAAAAATATTTTTACAAGAAAACAGAATTTTTAATTTTGTAAGTTTAAATGTAAGATATTCATTAAACATTAAACCAAAACATTTGGGTGTATATGTGACTCAAAAACAGGTGTTTTATTGAATCCTCCTCTAATTCACTTAGTCCCTTTATTAATCTGGGGTCGCCACAGCGGAATGAACCGCCAACTTATCCAGCACATTTTTACGCAGCGGATGCCCTTTCAGCCGCAACCCATCTCTGGGAAACATCCACACACACTCATTCACACTCATTCACACTCATACACTACGGACAATTTAGCTTACCCAATTCACCTGTACCGCATGTCTTTGGACTTGTGGGGGAAACCGAAGCACCCGGAGGAAACCCACGCAAATGCAGGGAGAACATGCAAACTCCACACAGAAACGCCAACTGACCCAGCCGAGGTTCGAACCTGCGACCCAGCGACGTTCTTGCTGTGACCCGACAGCACTACCTACTGCGCCACTGCGTTGCCCATGCAGATTTTAATGTCTCTAAAAACAAATTAACAACTTGTTTCACTGGATAGATTAAAATAATTAGTTTATATGTCACTAACTTTATTGGTGAGACAGTATTTAGGTAAGATCCAAACTTTTTTCCATTCAATCTGCTCAAATAAGGAACTCCAGAAAGATTTGCATTTAGGCTACAATGTGGTTCTGCATAACTTTTTAATGTAAAAGTTATTACATTTATCATCTCTAATTTTTACACCATTAATACTTAACTGATTAGTATGTAAAAGATTGGATTCAGACAGCAAAAAGGTTGCTGGTTCGAGCCTCGGCTGGTTCAGTTGGCATTTCTGTGTGGAGTTTGCATGTTTTTGCATAGCCTTGTTTTAGCCAAGCTGTCTACGTTTAGATATTTATTTAACATCTATTAAACATAACATTGTTTGCTGGGGGGTCTCCATCTCAGTCTGCACCACTGTGGTTGCACTGTGTTTTTTTCCCTGGTGTACACTTAATCCAAAACTAATATTTAAGAGCAAACATTTTAAAGACTAGCCCAAAAAAAATTGAAGAATATCCTGCTCATTCCTGAAACGATAAGCCATTCTGTCACAAAAGCAATGTATTTAGCATATTTTTGAAAGCAAACTGGCATTTTGAAGCATCTGTAAAACTCAGTAATGAGAATTACCAGTGTTACTTTTTTTAGTAATGAGTAGGCCCACACGGAATCTGCGCGCGCAGAATTCCGCAGATTTTCTGCTGATTTTCCACAGATTTCCGCAGATTTTTAGCCCATCATCAATTCTGTTTATTTACTTACAGTTAAATATTTACAGTGAATCTATTTGGATTTGCATTTTAAACATTAAATAAAAGTTAAAAATGTATTATTTTTTATTTCACATAATAAGGTTCTAGTTATGATACTCCTAAAATAATTCCGCAGAAATCCGCAGATTTTTACCAAAATTCTCCACAGAAATAGCAAAAAACGTCAGCAGATTCCATCTGGCCCTAGTAATGAGTAATCAAATAAATAACCGTTTCCCCCTTTACAACGCCATTACCATTACTGATAATAAAATGTGGCGTTATATAATTGATATATAATTTGCAATTGAGTTCACGGATGTGCTTTTCATCTGACTCTGTCGGCTTGCTCTGGTGTGTGTTAATAGGGCACAACTGATGATGATTGGCGTGTGTGCGTGTGTGGGTGTAGGGGAGGGACAACCACATAACTAATGATGGGTTAGATAGAGCCAGTGCATTAAAAAAACTAAAATAGTTTAGTATTGTTCTGACAAGCGGAAAATAATCAATAGTAGCAAAACAAATCACTCACTTACTCACTCATTCCCCTTCAGCTTTTTAAAGTAACGTGCAAACACTGGTTAAACGGCGCCTTTTCCTCTTAAAAAATGTTGCCAAACAACAGGCACATGCTATCAATTCCAAATGCCGAAAAGCATAATCATGTTTTTATGACTTCAAGGTTATTGTAATGAACTACTTAGTGTTTACCCTGTAGGACTAATAAACAAACTTCAATCTCCAGTTGCATTACAAACTTTTAAATCTACAATGTTCAATTCATTCTTGCCAATCAATTATACCTAGAATATTAAAAATCATCTGCAGGCAGTAGATCCTTTTCATATGCTTAAATTCTGGAACAGCCTTTATAGCATAGCATCGGGACACTGTCAGTTTAAATCTAGATTAAAGTCATATCTCTTTGCACTAGCAAACACATACAAAACATAAACATTCAAATCCCATAAGGAATGTTAGGCTGCATCAATCAGGGCAACCAGAACAGGGAACACTTCCCTAAAAGACACTGTAAGATGAATGAATTCTACGCTCTTGTTATACCATCTGTCTCTCCTTATTCAGAGGTTCATATTATCTTGGATCCGGTCCATATCCAGAGCAGATGGTTGTCATGCACAGAGGAAGACCGTGCCGCACCATGATGCACATCCATTCTTCTCAAGGCCACTGATATTTTTAGATTGCTCTAAACCATTTGGCCAAAGGATAACTGCTCCCCTGAAAAAAGCCTAGTTTCTCCCAAGGTTTTCAATGACTACGTTTACAAGGACATCAGTAAGCAAATTATTTGCTTTAATTTAATTAAGAGAATAATAAGACTAAGGTGGTTACATGAGTTGCTTTTTGAGTGTTACTTTCATGATCGCGTTTTACATGTTATAGCACATAATTCCAGGTGTTTTCGGGTGTTTAATTTTTAATTTGTCGACTTTAACTGCAGTTTGGAACTTTTACTTTCATTCACGAAGATTTCATGCATGCCCACCATGACAAACGAGATATTGGATGCAACTATAACCTGCTGGAAGAGTTGTTTTAATGGAAGTTCATACCGCATGCTGAATGGAAGAAAAAAAAAACCCTCCGCATTTCACGATGCAGGTGTCTGTGGTCTGCACTGACTCGGTAGATGCAAAAAGTGTCAATCAGCCGTGCTTGTGTGTGTGTGTGTGTGGACTACCCTGTCGCAAAAAGGGGCTTAAAGTCCTACATGACGGTAATAATTCGATTAAGGTGTTTACATGTCTGTACTGCACTTCAATAATGCGACTAAGATCGGCATACTCCACATGTCTTAATTCGATTTCTCTTTAGTTCAATTATGACCTTAATCTGATTAAATAAATCAAAAATCGCTGTTTAGATGTTAGACTCTTAATCAGATTATTGTCTTAATCGCATTAAAATCGAATTATTGGTGTCCATGTAAACGTAGTCAATTTCTGTCAATTGGTGGAGTTTTTTGTTTCTTGCCACTGTCGCCTCTGGCTTGCTTAGTTGGGGTCAATAAAAATCGCTGTCTTCATCCTGCAATTATGACATTAGAACTAAACTGAACTGAATCATCTTTGAACTAAGAACAACACTACAATTTTACCACCCCCCTTCTGCCAGCCTGATACGCTGTATGTGTCCCACAAACTGAAATATTGTTATGGCTTTTTACCCTTCTCCTGTTTATTTATGTAAAGCAGCTTTGACACAGTCTACATCAGGGGTCACCAACCTTTTTAAAACTGAGAGCTACTTCTTGGGTACGGATTAATGTGAAGGGCTACTAGTTTGACACACTTCTCAAATAACAAATTTGCTCAATTTACTTTTAATTACATGTTATTATTATTATTAATTAATGATATTCATGTATGCGAAGACACGGATCATGGTAATGATTTCTCACAATAGTTGTCAACAATGATTTAACAAAGTAGGAAACAGATCAATATGCAACACTATTTCTATAAATCTCTGCAAGTATTTACATTTTCAAATGATCACTTCTACAATATTTTCACTTGCCACTAACAATTTTTAACAAATTATGCCTTGTTCCAGGTTTGTACAGATTATCAATTGTGTAACTTAAATTAACTTTTAGATTTTACTGAAATTATCACCAAATCTACAGCATTTTTAACAAAGCCGACCCTCTTCTAACCATTGTAGTTGCCCTGAGTTGGACATCGGAGAGAGTAGAGATTACATAAGTTTTCATCTTTAAGCATGGTAGCTTGCGTGACATGTTCTGAAATGTCTCTCAACATTGTGCTGCTCTGCCGTCATCACAGTTGCCCCGCAAATGAAGTAAAAAGGAATTCTTCCTCCTATTAACTGTGCAAATTATATGTTTTCGGGGGTATATCATCTCCTCACTCCTGATTTAAAAAGAATAGCGGCAAAAAAATATTAGATGCAGCTTACTCGTAAGTGGCGCTATGGTGAGCCATTTCTAGAACAGGCTTGCGGGCAACTCATGTGATCCTCGCGGGCACCATGTTGTTGACCCCTGGTCTACTTTTTATAAACCGTTACAGAAATATAAGTGACTTGACTTGATAGTGAAAGATCTCCTACATTGACCTCTTTTTCTGGCAAAGGGTGCAGACTTGCTTGTCTTCCATAGGCTTTAATGTGATTACATATGCTCACAGTGCTTTTCTATTGTATAATTGTCTTGCCTAATCTGTTGTCTGTTTACTAGACTTACATAATATTAGTCTTGATAATCCATTCAGTCTTGATTGCCTGTTGGACAGTTTTTTTTTTACACTGGATGGATGTAAACATGTTGTCGGAGACTTAACAATTCTTTAAATTCACACGTTTCGAATACCTGTTCACTTAAAGGTTCTTTGAGCAACCCAACATGATCTTTTTCTAAGCAATGCTGCTAATCTTTAAATGATATTGATTGATTGATTGATTGATTGATTGATTGATTGAACATTTAGTTCAAATCCAGGTCATGTAATAGGGAAGCTCAGCTGGTTCTTGATCAAGCTGGTTCATTCAGCCTTTTTTTCAAACACTAAACAGTGACTTGTTCATTCAGAACATCCAACTATTGTACTGCTCTTTGCTATTTACTCTCACATTAATGAACAAAAACATGAGTCATTGCATGGGAATGAACAAGAGCATTCGTTCACCTAAAAGCTTCATTCAAAAAGCTGTAACTGCTGATAAACAAAGCAACACTAATAGCGCTAAGCAGGGAATCCGCCACAAAATCCTAGCATCATGTTGTGCACCTCATCTCATTTCTTTAGAAAATATTACACTCATTTAACCTTTATATGTTTGCTCAACAAATGCACACAGCTTTCAGCCACTACTCCATTTAATACATGTGCAAACACACAAAGCGTGTCCTTGTTTAGCATTTAATGGCAGAAAAGCAGACAGAGAGTGGACTGTATAATTAAAGCCGGAGGGAGACACTTCTATTCAGAGGAAAGATCTTTACATTAGATCACTATTAAAAAACATGAACTGAATAGCCACAATCCACTCACAATCCCACACACACGTACATAAAACAGCAGCTCAGATAGAAAAATCATGCAACACCAAGTGGAAGTGTTTGTTTATATTTTGTAAAATAAATGCCAGAATAATAATGCCAGTAAAATAAAATGTACAGTTGCAATCAGAATTATTCAACTCCTGATTTTTTAGCCCCCCTGTTTATTTTTTTCCCCAATTTCTGTTTAATGGAGAGAAATTTTTTGCAACATATTTCTAAACATAATATTTTTAATAACTCATCTCTAATAACTGATTTATTTCATCTTTGCCATGATGACAGTACATAATATTTTACTAGATATTTTTCAAGACACTTCTATACAGCTTAAAGTGACATTTAAAGGCTTAACTAGGTTAATTAGGTTAACTAGGCAGGTTAGAGTAATTAGGCAACTTATTGTTTGTTCTGTATACTATTAAAAAAATATATAGCTTAAAGGGGCTAATAATTTTGACCTTAAAATGGATTTTAAAAAATTTAAAACTGCTTTTATTCTAGCCGAAATAAAACAAATAAGACTTTCTCCGGAAGAAAAAATATTATCAGACATACTGTGAAAATTTCCCTGCTCTGTTAAACATCATTTGGGAAATATTTAAAAAAGAAAAAAAATTCAAAGGGAGGACAATAATTCTGATTGCAACAGTTTCAGACTCATTTGTCATTGTATACAGACTAACTTAAATCATGTTTGTAACTCAAATAAAGCAGTGTGTTTACTGAAAATCTATCATTTTTGAATTTTCGAAATTCAGCCGTAAATATTCCTCAACTTTCCAACAATAATAAAAAGCACATTTTGCCATAAATGAGCAACTGTCTGTGACTGTTGCCTGCAAAATGTTAGCTATCATCTTTTTACACTTCAATAATGTTTAGACAGGTACAGTATATTGCCTGAACTTCATTGTTAAAAAAAAAATATTTGGTAAAAGATGTTTTTTTTTTATGATTTTTTTCTATTTACGTCACTGACAATTTGATTTCGGTATACAATAACATTTAGATGGGAAACAATATATGTGAGCAATATCACACGAGTAGCAGTGCAATATGGCTGTATATCGGCACTGGTGGGAGGCGTGCGTTGTCCCACCACTGAGGATATACAGAAATATTGCACTGCTACAAGTGTGATATTGCGTTTATAAAACAGTTCAACGACATAATCTTGTATATAAAAAAGAAAATCAAACACAGAGAGTCTAAAAATCCTTTTGTAAGAGAAAATACTTTCTTTCACCATTTTTTCCCATCTGCAGCTGCCGTCAGAACAGCAGAAACCGTTGCTACTTAAACGTCACTTTACTAGTGTTTGAATGATTGAATGAAAAATTTGAATGAATGATTTGAATGAAAAAAAAACCGTAACATAAAATAACAGCCGTTAAATTAAGGGTTTTGCAAGTCGACAAAACAAAGTTTAAATAGTATGGTGGTGATACAATCTTATTTAGCCTAAGCATGCATGGCTCCTGGTAGATTTTTTTGTATGAAGCAAAAAAAGGGATGATGAGTCAGGAAGGAAAGACTTTATAAACCTAATTCTTGGCCATGAGTTGAATCTAAGACAACACACAACAGATAAGTCTATAAAACGTATTTTTTTTGTATTCTATAGGGCTGTCTATAGAATTTCATTCTAATAAAAGTAATATTCATGCAAAAGATTTCTTTTATTAATTATATTAACATCACTCCAGTTGTTTTTACATTGTTTTCCAGTTATATTTAGGATTAATTTGTGTTATTTATTTAAAATTATAATTGTATAATAACAATACTGTTATTTATTTATAATTTTTTAGTAAAATAAATAAATAAATAAATAAATAAATAAATACCTAAATAAATAAATATTATATATATATATTTTTTTATTGTTCATTTTATTTATTTTTATTTATTTATTTATTTATTTTTTGATGGGGAGCTGTGCCCCAGTAGAGCTTTATGTCTAGCAACACCCCTGCTATAGACATTTCTCAGTATTTCCCTGTTGCACTTAGAATATCACAATAATTACCCCCTTCTACCCCCCCGAAAAAGCCAGAGCAAAGCAAACACTACCAGATTACTGTTGTGTTTGGGATAAGTAAAAACACTAAACACATGCAGACATTTATTCTTTCTTACTTTTTACTGAACTAGTCTGCAGAGAGTCTACAAACAGTGGCCAACACAAAATACATACATTCCTGATAGGTGAGTGCCATCTTATTTCAATACACTACAATTACTCGACTTAGAATGTCACCTACCAGTTTAATAATGATTTGATCAGCTGTAGTTAGAAAGTACGCAGAGTTTTTTACCTCTAAGGGCTTAATATGCAGTCTCTGTTGCCCTCTTGTGGATGAACAACGTCGACCGTCTTTGCTCTGCTCAGTAGGACAGGCTGATGGCTGCTGATGCGCTGCCTCCGAAATTATAAATATTTAAAATAGGCACTGTCCTTATGAATAAACTGCATACTTGAAATCTAAACAACTCTATTATTGCCTAAAAAAGCCTCAAAAGTACATTATGTTGTCCAACAGCTGCAATATTTGTCAAACTGTAGTGAGTTTATTGATCTGCTGTCACTCTATGTGGGCGGAGCAATACACAAGGGTGAGGAGGCTGTATGAGTGCTGTCATTACGGGAATAATCGCACGGCTATCAGCCAATCAGATTCGAGAACCAGACAGAACTGTTGTATATATACACTTATAAATAGATTATATTTAGAAATCGAACATTTTCTAAAACCACTATCTCTGCAATTTGATAATTGTACTAAGCAATAGCATGTTCACAAACATTGTTATAACTAAAAGTTTAATAATATATATTAGTCAGCTGGCAGGTAGCAGTGTTTTATAAATTTGCCAATGCCTTTTTTTTAACTTACACTGACGCTTGGCTTGAACATTTAGATCCTGCTGTGAAGTATAGAAGCCTGCTTTTTTTTTTTATTATTGTTTACTGCACATTTATTCAAATACATTAGGTCTTTAGGGTATTCTGAGCATACAGAAAATTAGCACACTGTGCACACTGCAAATATACGCTAGAAAAAATATGAATTTATTCAGAAATGGCTTGTAAATTGCACAAACAATGGCATTTAAATGACAAAATCATTTGTTTAAATGTGAAATTATAAGGCAGAAATATTAAACCTGCATTCTCTTGTTAAAACCTTTAGTGATGCTGTTTAATTTACAGTATAGATTAAAAAAGCTAATAAATTCAGTCCTGTGGTGTATGCTATTCTGAATCAAAACCCAAGACAGTGCTCTTTAACCTGCAGCTGTAACCAGTGCTTAGTATTGATCAGAAATAGATTAAATGCTGGGTAAAACTGCATAATTGATGAGAGTGGAGCCACACGTGGATGTGGAGCAGGACCCGAGTGCTGGAAAAGACTGTGTGCTCCATTAAAACACCATCAAACATGCATAACGCTCTCTACCCGTGATTCTGCTTCCACGAGCTGAACCGCAGCTAAGACTAAGAGCATGCCAGAGGTTCGCTTTTCATTTCTCTGACAATTTAATCAATTATAGCATCATTAAAATCAGTGCTCCTTGGGCCAACTTTTCTCTATAGAAGAAAAAAAGTAGGGCTATAGAAACAAATATTAATTTCTACATGTATGTTTGTTCGAATTTGTATTGCATTCACAAACATGAATGCTTTATTTTTGAAATCATTTTTAATACTTCCCTATAAAAGAACTACACTACCCATAATTCTGAAAAGATCAATCAGAGAAGTTGCTGTTACCATAGAAACGGCCACTCAAATGCTGTGACAGACTGAGGCCATATACATACTGCTGCTAAATTTGGTTGTCAAGACTCCTTTTAGTGCTTAATCCTATTATATGCACACAGTTCAGTAATTTACACAAGTGGCAACCGCATTCAATAACCAAATTAACTGCCAAATAATGTCAGGTAGCAACAACACAATGTGTTCAATTCTACGCAGTGCAGAGCCGAACTTATCTAGTAGTTAATGAGGCATTTAAATGAACATGAGAGTTCTGTCTTAATTCTCTATTAAGGCCAGGATACATCAAGTTGATGTCATAAAACTAGCTGTGTTTTTGCCTTGCATGCGCATCTTCTGGCCATCCAAATAGCTGCGAGTGATCACAATAAACAGACATGAATCACCTGTGTGAAAGGATGAATCTTTTAAAACCTGCAGATGGCAGTAGTCTGTATTGTCATTCCACAAAAGGTAGTTACAAGAGTTACTTTTAAAATGTTTCTTTCATGTTCCCATTATGTTAAGGCGCAAGACGTGTTTTGTGCGATTTGTTGCTATTTTGAGACCAGTGCAACTCTAATTTTCACATTTTGCGCCACGTTGTTTAAAAAGCAAATCCATTTGTGCCACTTTGTGAACTCATGCCGGTCTAAAAAGGAGGAGGTGTGTTAAGGCGCATTGTTGGCGCGTTGCTATATTGAGGAACTGAAATAGACTGCGGCATTGACCAACTGAAAGCAGGTCTAAAGTCTAGCACAGAGCACGTTAGTTATGCACATATACACGTCCAAACGTTTACACATTGCTTAATACACACAGGATGTACAGCAATACACAAATATCTTTACATATGAAAAAAAATTAAAGCATTAAAATGTTACCAAAAAATTTTTAGTTTCTACACAAATATAAAAACCATTGCCTCCATGCCTTCTTCATCTTGGGGGGGCTTTTTTCAGTTTATTCATGACAATTTGCTTTTTGTACAATGTTATTATTATTAGCAGTATTTATTATATGCATATTTATATTTGTTTTAATAAAACAAGTTTAAATTTGGCCACCTGTCGGGTTTTGGACCATTTGGGGCATAAGAATAAGATGTGTGCTTAAATGTAATTCAGTGTTTTGACCACACATTATTATTGTTCATTTGTTTGCTGGAAATTAGAACTTAATTTAGAAATAGTTTTGAAACAAATCTTTGTGCTTAACAAACAAAATTAATTATGTAGGCTAATGGATGTCTTCAGTGGAGTGTGTACAACAAGGTTTCCTTATCCACGAAAGTAAAGAAGTAAAATAAAGAGTAAAAGTAAAGAGGCCGAATGGAGGAGGCTCGTTCTTTATCCTCGTGCTGCAGATGCCGTTTAACTGTTTTCTCTCTAGTGAAGCGTTCAGTTTTCCTGCTGACAAAGTCCACCCTGGCGCGACACAACTGACTCTTAAAGGTAATGGGAGATGAAACTCTGATTGGTTTAATGCAAGTTATGCTCAAAACACACCCATAACTCATTATAAGAATGAGCACAACGCTGTTAGACCATACGACGTAGTGCAGAGCGTATTTTTCCATCCTTAAAATAGCAAAAGTGGATTCGGACATGCCCTTAAATGCGCCCTTTGTGCCAAGCGCTTTAGACTTTGCGCCTAGATCGTTAAAATAGAACCCATTATAATCACCATTTGATGATAGTTTAATAATAGTAATAATAGATAAGAGTTTGAGCAGGATGTTTACATGTCTGTACTACAAAGATAATGTGACTACTGCGACTGTACTGCAAAGATAATACAACTAAAATAGGAATACTCCACATGTCTTAATTCGATTTCCGTTTAGTCCAATTATGACTTGATATGACTCTTAATCAGAGTATTGTCTTAATCGTATTAAAATCAAAGTAATAGTGTTCATGTAAACGTTCTTACCATTTTCTCAGTACTTCTTTGGCCCAATCCCAATTTTACTTTTGTACCCCTTCCACTTCCCCTCAGCCCTTGAAACAGAGTGTGAAGAGTGTTCAAAAATTTACCCCTAAGAAATGGGACAGCACTACAACACCTGCACACGTCATTACGTCATCGTGATCTCTGGCTTTATATGAGATTGACGATGGGGAAAGCTGTAGTTATTCCAGTTGCGTTCTTCTTTGGCATTCATCTTCAGGAAATCATAATGTTATCATAATGATATAATGTGGCAATAAGATCGTAACTGTACTGCGCATTTACACCGAGTCAATACTCATCTAAACACACAAAAACAACATTAACATTATACTAGAGACTGTAAAAAGCCACTAGACTTTTCTGACACGGTATTCGAGTGTCATCGAGTGACAGTATATTGCGGGACTGCTATACAGGAGTTATTATTAGGGATTATAGATAGCGAAATTTAACGGTTTTTTTTTTATCGTTTTTTTTCTAAAGCATGATGGTAAAACGAACGCTGTTATGAATGAAATTCTTACCCCTTGGTTGAGTATGGTCCTTAAAAAAGACGAGGGCTATCTAGCCCTTCCCCTTAACCCTACTCCTTCACATGAACGCGCAAAACGAGGGGTAGGGGTAAGGGCTAAGGGGTAGAATTGGGATTGGGCCTTACTCATCACAGAGGGATTATCTCAAGCAAATATATCTCATAACCCATATATATACATATATATATATATATATATATATATATATATATATATATATATATATATATATATATATATATATATATATATATTGTAAATACTTAAGGAATGCTGGTTTCTTTATGTTTCCTCATGAATTTCGTGGCTCTCTTTCACCCCTGTGGCTGATTCTACATGCTGAAGACAAACAAACTAGCCTGAAAGATGCTTACCAATGGCTCAACAATGCCCACCAGCTGACCATTGGCTTTGCATTTATCAGCCTTTAGGTACATATAAGAGTCAGTAGCTTAAATGGTTTAAATGCAACCATATAATCCATTAGTAATTAGATCGACAGCCAAATTGGACAGAAAAACCTTTAAGAAAACACCTTAATGAAAACTACTGAACTTGATTTGAATTAAATTGAAATTGGATTTAAAGGGGTGGTGATTAAAAATACATGTAATCACTTGATTGAACTGAAAAACAAAACTTTAAAGTACTGCTCCTGTGCAATCATGCACTTTTCTCAGGCAAGTGTGCAATTTCAGTATTTTTACATTTATCGCAAAGAATAGTCTTTTTATTCCCTTTAAAGTGAAATAACTGAACATAAACACAGGAGCCTGAGAAAGATGCAAAAAATGTTTTCATATATTTTAGAGTTTTAGAGAATTTATATATTTAGGGTTTCAATATATTTACAGTTGACAATGTACAAAATGTCTTAAATGGTAAATAAATCTTCTAATGAACATCCAACCCAGGCTCATTCTGAAAACATACCGCTATATATATATATATATATATATATATATATATATATATATATATATATATATATATATATATATATATATATATATATATATATATATATATTTTTTTTTTTTTTTTTTTTTTTTTTTTCTGGAGAGTGGCAAATACATCCCAGGAGGTGCTCTTTTTTGCCGTTTTTGTTTTTTTCTTTTTGAGATCTTAAATTTCTCTCGTGAGTGCCATTCGCGTCTGCTCTTCTCACGTTAATCCACCAGAGGCCGCTGTCGACTGACTGACTGACTGATCCACCCTCCTCCCTAAACCCAACCAATAATGGTTTTAAAAGCACCGATTGACCCATCTCGATATAACATCTTATTTGAAAGATGGTGCTCACGGAGCAGTATAAAGTCCCCATCGATATACTGGGGCATTATGACCCACACAGACCACAGGTTGAGTGGTTCCTCCCGGTCTCACTAACAACACTTCCAGCAGCAACCTAGCTTTCCCATGTGGTTTTCCCATCCAGGTACTGACTGGGCGCAGCCCTTCTTAGGCCCCGTTTACACTAATATGTTTTATTTTTAAAACGCATAAGTTTTGTTACGATTACGCCTTCCATCGACACTCCGCCAGAGTTTTCAAGCCCTGCAAACGGAGTGTTTTGAAAAGGAGAAGAGGCCATTTTCATTTTAAAATGCTGCTGCTCAGTGTTAATGTGGATTTGGAAAACAGAGACATCTGATTGGGGCTTTTTCAAAAATATTAAGCTAGTGCACAAAGTTTAGTCTTGCACCCTTTCCTAAAGTTCAGACTTCGCAAGTTTGATATGGAAAACAAACTCACAAGGACACATCGGGTAAGTCAAAGGCAACATTGTACTTAATAACATCATTCACAACACCCTGGCTGCGTCGTTTCACTACATTAACAATAACATGAAAACATGGAACTGCCTGATTTCATTTTGATATTAACTTAACAGACACTAAAAATGTTAAGGCATCGTGTAGCTACATATTTATATGACCATCATCTTCACTGTATGCATATTAATACAAAACAGAGCCTATAACATAATTGCCTCCTTTCATTTTCTAAGAAAAATATGAAGCGTACCCAGCCTCTTTTGCTGAATATCAGTTTTAATAATCAATAATGGCCATTATAAAAGTATAACGTACAATAAGATTATACAGTATAGGCAAGCAATCAGTCAAATAAGCAGAATCAGTGTACGTGGTTACATATATTAATATATTAACTTATCTTTGCGCTCAGCCAAAACGTTCTACCTGAGAACAAGTAATAGATTCAAAAGACCAAAGAGTCATTAGATAGAGTCAAGATGAATTAAATATCACGTTTAACAACTTTAGTGAGATGAAATCCAGGGGAAGATCCTTGGTGAACTGTCCGACCTGCACTGCTCTCATCTGGGGAGGTGCGCTGCAGAGCACCTGCTGACTGCCTAGAGAGTGTGTTTGTGTGGTCACATGACGTGTGTTTTCAGCGGTGTAGTGTGGACGAAGAGCTGTTCAGAAATGCTAGATGAAACACCGATGTGGATGTGGATCATTTTTGCTCTAAAACGCCATTTTAAAACTAAAACATATTAGTGTAAATGGGGCATTAACTTTAGTGGGCGACCATGTGAGAGCTGCAGAGAGCTAGCTGCTGGCTAGCTGTAGCTATTTACATTTGGAAATCTTCAAAATGTCTTGGAAATGGAAAATTATCTTTATATTATATTTTTAATGCTCTAATGATTTTTGGCATAAAAGAAACATACTTTTTTACCCATACAGTACACTGTAATTTTGGTTCGTTCAACAAAAGACTGGTTTAATGGTCCAGCCTCACATATTGAAAAGGCTTGTGAATCACAAAAAAGGAAACTGTTAATTAGGAGATGTACTTTACAGTCCAGTGCCACAGAAATGCAAGTGAAACAGAAAAGGTCTATTCTGTTCTTTTTAAAGTTAAAGAGAACTACATTTTTAGAACGCTGAGTCATGCACTAGATGCTTCAACAGATGCAACAATCAAAGATGTCTATCTGGCTTTGTTTACATAAAACAATGAAAACCTTCTGCAGAGGAATTGCAAAAATGTTTTCTCTTTGAACAACCACATTAATATCAGGTTATCTGGGTGGTCAGCGATGGCCTTTAGAAGACATTACTGTGCAATCCTGCATCAGATGAAATCAGGCATTGCAAATCTGATGTTTGCGCATGTGGAATTAAAGGTCGTGATCATCTGGTTCCCTTAACCATGTCCTTGAGAGGAAACGGCAGCCCTTATGTAACCACATGTCAGTTTGTTTATATTTGTAAAGCCAAAAAAGAGAAAAAAAAAAGCTGGACAGAGAAGGGTGGTGAGGAATAGGGGACGACTGAGGGCTGTAGATAAAGAGATCCACCAGGCGTTATCAGTCAGTGTAGCTCTTATAATGATGAGGTCGGCTTTTATGTTTCAACTTAATGCACCGCAGCCTCTTGACTCAAGACCAGCCTAAAGGCTTCGCTCTTCAAAGAGCTGTTATGACTTCCTCCTAAACCACTAAGAAGGACCGAGAGAGAGAGAGAGAAAGTGATGAAGGAATGTTGCGAGATGAATCAATTATTCAGTACGTCAAGGGCTCTGTGATATACAGTAAGTGCTTCTTCAACTCACACATGAGATGTTCACCACCCACCATACAAACACCAAAAGGCAACTAAACCACAGCAAATGATTACTTGCACCGTTATATAAGAGCTTGTCCTGATGCTAACTATTTAGAAAGGATTGATCATGTTATAAAATGACATATGGACCCATTTCTTTTGTTTATTAGTTAACCAGTTTAGGATTTGGTATGACTGAGGGCTGTAATCTCAAGCTAACAGTGTGATTTTACTTTCAGTAAGTAACTACCAAGGAAGTCATTTAGAAGTAGTTTTTATTTTGTAATTTAATAACTTAGTCACACTTTATTTTGATGGTCCGTTTGTTGAATTTAAGTTACATTGCATCATGCCAACTAATTCACATTAGATAATAAGTAGACTGTTAGGTTGGGGTTGGGGTTAGGGTTAGTGTAATTTGATATGTACATGTATAAGATTCCTATAGTCAGTTAAATGTCTGTTGAAGCAGCAGTATCAACAAATATTAAGCAGACAGTCTACTAATGCTCAAATGGACCATCAAAATAAAGTGTTACCAATAACTTTAATAAACCCATATAACTAATACTCTGACCTTTCCAAAAATGTGTATATTCTATTCAATTGATGTTATTTTATTTAAACTACACAACCCAACAGAAGTCTGTGTATTTTTTACCTTGAATGGCCATAACGATCAAATTGACCACATGCATTTCAGTGTCTGCTACCTTTTCTCGGCCCTTGTAAATGGGTGCATCTGTTGCCTAGCAACTTTCTCTTAACAAAATATAATTTTCTGATAGCAAATACTTAACTTTACTCAGACATGTCTGTCTTTCAAACCTTCAAAAGCAGCAGTTTCACATCAGTGAAAAAAAAACAACTTCAAGGGTGGTCTAGAAACCTGTACACAATTATAGGCTATATTACAAAATTTTTTTTTAAATTTCAATAGAAGCTTCAAAATGTAAATATGATGTGACAAAGACTAAAATCGGCACAATCATATATGAAGGATTAGCAACGGCTATTCTGTTAGTTAAAGAGTTCTGGTAGTCAGTGGCGGTTCTAGCTTAAATGGCACCCTGGGCGAATCACCCCATATATGCCCCTCAACTCCCCAAAACCATCTAGTTATAGAAAAATGACAATTAAACATGTCCATTCTAAAAAAATCCTTGTTTTAATCCAACTTTCGGTAAAATATGGACAAAACCAGAATTGAGATTATTAAAAATATTTTTATTTATTATATATAAAATTATTATTATTATTATTATTATTATTATTATTATTATTATGCAATTATTATTTTAAATAAATAACAAAAAACAATCCTAAATTAAGCTGTAAAACAATGTAAAGACAAAACTGGAGTTATATGCTAAGATCACAAGAAGTATTTTGCATGAATATTATGACAATTCTATAGAATACAAATATATACAGTACAGTTGAAACCAGAAGTTACACTGTAAAAAAAGAAACATAACCATTTTAAAAAAATGTCTGATGGTAAATCATACTAAACGTTTACTATTTTAGGTTCGTTAAGATTACCTAAATGATTTACATTTGCTAAATGTCAGAATAAGAGAATTTGCATTTCCTTGTTTTTTTTTTTTTTTTTTTTTTGCTTTGCTTTTAAACTGTATAACTTTAATTAAATGTTTTGGGTATCCTTCCACAAGCTTCTCACAATAGTTTGCAGTAATTTTGGCCGATTCCTCCTGACAGAATTGGTGTAACTGAGTCAGATTTGTAGGCTGTCTTGCTCGCACAAGCTTTTTCAACTCTACCCACAAATTTTCTGTAGGATTGAGTCAGGGCTTTATGATGGCCACTCCAAAACATTCACTCTGTTGTCCTCTTTTTAACCCTTTACCCTTCAACCCGACGCGGACGCCCTGGAGCATCCAGGGGCGCTGTTTTTCCACATGTCAATGTTTATCATAATTAATAACAAACACACGCATTCTTTGCTGTACATTACAGTTTATTTTGAAAGGTAAGAGTCCACAGAAAAACATCCCATCAAGCACATTTAGTCCACCGACACAATAGTGTTGAATTTTGGGTGGTTATTCAGTTGTTTATGTCACCATTTCTGCCCGAGACCTGTTTTACCATGCTTTACCATGTTACTTACATGCGAAAACGGCGTCTTTGTAGTAAAAGGCAACTCGATGTCATAGCTTACAGTGTTACAGATAAAATGAGACCACAAACTGAATAAAAAGTCAAAGTTATAGTTACTAAAATCTAAACAAAGCCACATGTTTTGATCTGCATAGACTGTCATCCGATTATAGCACTTCCTACTTCCTACTTAGTTTGACTGACAGGGAGTTTAGCCAATGGCTGTATCATATATTCAATATATGAACACCTATTGGCTGTGGGTTGTATATTTGCACGCTCTTTGCTGTCACTGGCTCAGCGATCTGTCAATCATCACGCGACGCACCTGCCTGCCCCCTGCTGCACACTGCACATCTGTTAGCAGTTTAAGCTAACGGCAGAGCCGCAGGTAAACAATGAAAACAGATCGTCAAAGTTTTGTTCTGCTAAAGAGAGTTTTGAGAGTTAGTTTGAAGCGAAGAGGAGAATATGTCTGAGGAGAACTGATTTGGCAGTATGCTTAGGGTCACGGTCTGTTTGGAAGACCCATTTGTGACCAAGATTTAATTTCCTGGCTGATGTCTTGAGATGATGCTTCAGTGTTTCTACATAATGTTCTTTCTTCATGATGCCATCTACGCTGTGAAGTGGACCAGTCCCTCCTGCAGCAAAACAGCCCCACAACATGATGCTGTTGCCCCCATACTTCACAGTTGGGATGGTGTTCCTAAGTTTGTAAGCTTTCCCCATTGTCCTCCAAATGTAACACTAGTCATTATGGCCAAACAGTTCAATCTTAGTTCCATCAGACCACAGGACATGTCTCCAAAAATGGATCTTTTTCCCAGTGTAATTTAGCAAATTGTAATCTGGCTTTTTTGTTGATTCTGGCTTGTTGATTTTCCCATGTTGTCACACAAGGAAGCAGTGTGTTTGAGGTTTTCCTTAAATACTATTCTACAGTTGTGCCTCCAATTAACTCAAATGTCATCAGTTAGCCAATCAGAAACTTCCAAAACCTTGACACCATCATCTGAGTTTTTTCAGAGGCATAATAATCTTATTGTATGTAAACTTGACTTTCAAGAAAAGTTATAACAATTTCTCAAAAAATACTCTCTCATTATTCTGCTATTAAGCATAACAGAAACAAATTTGATAATCCTAACTTATCTAAAAGAGAAAAACTTTAGTCACATTAACATCTGACTTTTTTTTTTAAATGGTTATGTGCCCTTTATAGAATTATCTGTTCATCTTTACCCGACTAAATGGCAGAGAATCAATGTTACCAAGTCTTACCTCCCTGACTCATTACCCTCCTTTCTGCTTCATAGCCATGCTTAGTCAAAATAAGATCAACATCATATTATAAGATTCTGTTTTTGTCAACTTGCAAAACCTGCGTGTCGACAATTAACAGAAAAGGCCTTTATTCCAGTTTCACAACCCATGAGCGGCACATATTTTATCGGCGTGCATGTAAACAAGAGCTGGAGCAGTGCGTGAGGCGCCCAGGAATGGTTTTCTGTGCACATTTGTCAGTTTGCCTTCACCAGCATTGTTTCGGTTGCACATAGAGAATAACAAACTTGCGCATGCAAAAGACGCCAAATGTGAATGACCCCTAACATCTTTATTCTGGGATTATTACTCTAAATTAATACACTTGATTAAAGTAAATTGTATCTCTCAAAGCTTACTGGGGCACAGATGATTTTTACTGGTGCATGTTTTTTTTGGGGGTTTTTCTCCAGGTGCCGCACCCAGCAAGATGCCGCCCTGGGCAATCGCCCATATTGCCCATGCCTAAATCTGCCACTGCTGGTAGTTCAAATGGTAAAGTATAAAGCTTACATTAAAAAAAAAAAAAAAAAGTGGTAATTTACAGAATGCTTGAGTAAATGATTCAATGATTCACTTATAAAACAACTGCCAGAATTAAATGTTTAATGATTCAAATACTCCTTAATTAAATAGTTTTTGTTCTTTAATAATTTGTTTTTAATGGAATGCTTAAGAGAATGATTTGCGTTCCACTTATAAAACTTTAGCTCGTTCCTGAATATTTTTCTTTTTTTTTTGAGCAAATGATTCAATGACTCAGTCATGAAACTCTTTCTTTATTTTCCATTTTTCAGTAAAACACTTGACTAAATCATTTAGTCATTTAAAAAATGTTTTATTTTTCACTCCTTAATGATTCAGCATTTTTGAATGAAACATTTGAGTAAATTATTCAGTGACTCAGTCATAAAACACTTTTGCATTCCTAACCAATTCTGCATTTTTGAATGAGACAATTCAGTGAGTGTTTCAGTGACTTAAAATCTATACTTTATCTATATAAATTCAGAATTTTTAAATCAATTGCTTGAGTGAATAATTCAGCATGTTTAAAATCAATGACTTATTCATTAAGGCTGAACTGAAGGCATATATCATGTTATCATAACGATATACTGTGGCAATAAGATCGCAACTGTACTGTGCATTTACACCCAGGCCACGTAAACACACAAAAACAACATTAACATTATATAACATTATAATCATATAGTTATTATTAGGGATTATAGAAAGCAAAATTTAGCAGTTTTTTTATTTTAGCATTTTTTAAAAGCATGACGGTAAAACACGAACGTTGTTATGAACGTATTGAAACGTATGCTTGTTTGTTGTAAAAATTTGTAATAATGACAAAAAAAAAAAGCTAATTTGTGCATCTCCTTATTTCCGTGTGCAGCCATGCTGCCAATGTAGATGGTGTCTTCTGGGAAATTTTCTTACCCTTTAGTTTCGAGTGTGGTCCTGAAAAATATCTGTTTCAAAGGCTATCTAGCCCTTCCTCTTAGCCCTATACCTTCAAGCTAAAGACAATTTAGTAAGGGGAAGAGCTAAGGGGTAGAATTGGCATTAGACCTTAAACTCTTCAAATTCACACACACTTTGCTGAGTCTTGTTTTTTTTCCAAATAAACATTACAAAGCATTTTTCCCTGTTTGTCCTGCATTGTTCTGACCATTTGCTTGGTTTATTATTTATGTTGTTTTGCCACTTGCAGTGATCTCTTCACCTGTGACAATGACAACTCTTTTGGATTGCCCTCATGCTACCATTTGTACCAGTTTTACCGTTGCCTGCTTGACTATTTGCTGTGAATAAACTACACGTAGATCCTCACCTCTATTGCCAGACTGACATCATTACACAGTCAAAGAGAATTAAATCGTCAATTCCTGATAAACTGGCACCAAAAAAAATATTAATAATTAAAAAAGACGGAATTTGCTTCACTGAGAGAAGCCACTGTTAGCTTTATATTAGGAATGTCCCGATCAGGTTTTTTTGCCTTCGAGTCCAAGCCCGGGTCCCACCTGCTTTTTTCAGAATCAACCGCAATGATTTTTGGAACTTCAAGCGAGTTTTGCGCTCAAGTCTGCATCTATGCATCCCCGATATCAAGAACGCATCAGGGAACGTTCATGCGTCCTCCGTTCTTGCGGTCTTGAGTTTAAGAAATGAACTTTGGCGGTTGATGATGACGTTACATGAAAACACAAGAACGCATATTGAGAAACAGACATGCTCGCGCTTTCTGCTTCAAGCTGCTTCCGTGTTCTACTTTGCCAGCATTTAATCCAGCATCTCTGCAACAGTGATGTCATGCCGCACGTGTTGCTGTTTCTGTGTGAAGTCAAGAAAGAGGTCTAACGCTGTGCCACCGCATAACTATATATGTGTTAAAACATAATGAGGTATACATATATATTTGAGTCCTGATTGGGAGGTAACGTCCAATTCTGATCGAGTCTGAAGCGTGTGAACGAGCCAGATTTCCGATCGGATCTGGACATCCCTACTTTATATCCTATATAAAAAATATTTTTGCCTCAGTAAACAAAGACAGAAAACAAAGACAAACCCCAATATGGGTTTTATTATTATTATTTCGTCTTTTTTGTTGTATATTATCTGCTTTTCTTTCTTATCGGATAAAAAGTTAATCCTACATTGTTGTGCACATACATATTTTCTACACATTTTCAAAAAATTCATTTTCATCATGCGTTTTTATGCAATATTCCAAATTGCACATAAAAAAAGTGGATGGAAACATAGCTAATGTTGCTTTTGTGTTTAGCTAGTTCATTTCTACAATGATGCATCATTAAATGATCATTAAAGTTATGTCACTGAACAGAAAATCCAACCCCGGGCAGAAAACAGATCTATCACTGTTTGCTCTGATTGGCATACTGCTCCTGACTTGTTGCAGCTTTCAGCGACGGGCCCTTGAGCTCCAGAATGAGTCCCAGAGAGGAGTTTATTTTTAGCTGCGACCACCCCGTGCACATTCTCCCCCGAGACAGAGAGACGAAAGAAAGACCCCGCAATCAGCTCACACACCTGCTGCTCTCCATCCCTGCCGTCAGTCTCTATACTGTAAATGATACACTGCGCTCATCTTCCTTCCGCAGAGACAAACTCGCACGCACAAAATAATGCTGAAAGCAATTCATAATCTCTCCATCTTCCGCTATAATTCCTCTCGCCTTTATTCCTCCCGATACCTGCTCCAGCTCCATCTGCCTTTCCCGCTCAATATCTTTTCCTGTCAATCTCTCCCTTCCCATATTTGCTGGCTGTCCTCCCACGCCTGATGTCAGATACCATATCTCTCCATCTTCTCCTCCTCGCTCTTCTTCCCTAGTTTCCTTTAGTGTTGCTTTTCCTAAAAACAACCTCCATGTCTCCTTTCCTGTACATCATTGCCTCGGTTCCTCTTTTTTTGGAGTGTTCTCTGTGTACCCGAGGTCTGTTACCACATGAGAGCAACACAGTGTTTCTCTAAATATCAAAAGCAGAATGTGAGTGTTGGCTTGTTGGATTCTGTCTTTTATATAATCCCTCTGATCCACAACAAGCATGCTGCTCTGTCAGTCATTATGGCTCAGCAACGCCCAAACGGCATGAAAACATAATACAAAAAATTAAATAAAAAACCCTCTTCACCTACCTGGGAATTTAAAGAGCCACTGTTATGCATTATGAAAGGTCATATTTTGGTTTTGGGGGTCTCCACCAACAACAAAAAAACGTTCATTTTCTTAAAATATGCATTCATTTTTACCCAATTATCCCATTGACTCCCTTATGATTTGTTTAGAAATCCATTGTTTCCAAACCCCTCTATTGCGCTACGCTAATCTGCGATGATTGGTCCAATGTCCCAGACTGTTGTGACTGGTCGACTACTTTCTGCACGAGATGGAAAATGCCCACCGCAGCTTATCAACATTAAAGAGCCCCTTTTATGGGTTTTTGAAAATGACCTTCCATGCAATGTGTGTAACAGCACTAAGTGAATGAAAACATCCATCTGAGGATTAAATCTGAAAGTGCACAGTGTTTAAAACGATTGAATCTTTAACGAAATAGTCGACTCTGAGTCGAATAAATTAATTGTGTTTGGTTCGGATCTTTTGCCGGAACGCATCGACGTCAACATGGTACATCACCAAATATGTAGTACCAAATCTGGTAAAACGTCAATGCACCTTTCCTTTCAGACACTAGCGGAGCGCAGGGGATCACGGGACTGATCATGACACAAATATGACGATCACTGACAGATGGTGATTTGGCTGGGGGCAATAAAGGGTTAAAGTTAATTTCCACAACAATACCACAGTATAGCCAACCTAGTGCTGTGTTTGTTTCTGTCATTTTTCAGATTTTTGATACAATAACCTACGCTGCAATGTGGGATTCATTGACTGTTTGCTATTAAAGGATGGAGCAGCACAGATTATTATGTATGGAACTTTGACAGGGACTTTGTCAGTAACTGTTACAGTTCATATGGACCAGTTTCTTCTTCCTCTGGATCATAACGTGTAACTGTAATTAAAGTTGTTGCCTTGTTTTCTGTAGTTTGCAAAATATGTGTTTAATTGTGTGTTGTAACTTGTAATCGCTCCGCACGGCTTGTAATCACTTATTATACAGTAGATCAGTGCTTGCACTGTGTCTCTCAGGTTAAATCTGCAAGGGGCTATTCACATATTGCGTTCAAAACCACATTGAGAACGCGACACGTGCTTCTTTTTTATTTAAATGCAATTCTGAACTCACGTTCCTCTGCTGTTTGTCTTTGCTATGGTCACTATCAGATGTTCCTCATATGCACGGCCAGTGGCGCCCCTAGAAAACTTTCTTAGGGGTGGACAGAAGAGGCCACACCAAATCTTGGGGTGGCACACACACAAAAAAAAAAATTAATTCAGTGTAATATTTTTTGTTTTTGGTAAATGAATTATGGTTTTAATTCATTTAATTAAATACTCTTGAAAATTTGCAATTTATTCCTTGAAATAATTTAGCAAGTACATGTGCAAACCAAAAAAAAAAAAAAAAAGAAAAAGGTTAAAAACACTTATTTATATTTATATATATATATGTTCCCAGAGATGGGTTGCGGCTGGAAGGTCATCCGCTGCGTAAAAATCATGCTGGATAAGTTGGCGGTTCATTCCGCTGTGGCGACCCCGCAAGGGACAAAGCCGACAAGAAAATGAATGAATGAATGAATATATATATATATATATATATATATATATATATATATATATATATATATATATATATATATATATTCATTCATTCATTTTCTTGTCGGCTTAGTCCCTTCATTAATCCAGGGTCGCCACAGCGGAATGAACCACCAACTTATCCAGCACATTTTTACGCAGCGGATGCCCTTCCAGCCGCAACCAGCCTGTACTGCATGTCTTTGGAGTGTGGGGGAAACCGGAGCACCCGGAGGAAAGCCACGCGAACGCAGGGAGAACATGCAAACTCCACACAGAAACGCCAACTGACTCAGCCGAGGTTCGAACCTGTGTTCGAACCAACGTTCTTGCCGTGAGGCGACAGCACTACCTACTGCAAAAGGCATTACTATATATACACACACACACACACTCACTATACAGACCCTAATAGTATATTTTATCCATATTACTTTGAGCAACAATATTATTAATACAGCTTCTTCTATTGATGTACCTTAAGGTAAATATTAAATTGCCATTCGTGTCCATTGAAGGTGTCTGCGTGCTGTCAACGAAGATCGGGGAGGGGGAGGGGTATATCAGCCACGTTAGTGGCACAAATTTTTTAACAATAATTTAGTGGCTGCTATTTATTTAATTTATTGAAATATTGTAAATTTATGCAAGTACATTTAAATTAATAATATCAACAGCAAAATCATATTAGGGTGGCCACAGGCCACCCCTTGAGGGCGCCCCTGTGCACGGCGTGGTCAATTTTCATAATAGTTAAACTTTTGCCCCTGTGGATTAATGCTGAATGGGTGTCGTTGTTATTACTTGGGGTTAGGGTTAAGAGTAGTAATATACTGGTGTTTAACTGCATTTCTTTATTGCATTCTTGCATTGGGGTCACACATACACTCTGCACTCTGAGTACTTCATAAGCGTGCTGGCGTTTCTCTCTGTCTCGCGCTGAACCCAGTCGACCAATCACAACAGACTGGGTCATCGGACCAATCAGCGCAGATTAGCCTCAAGCAAAGGAGGGGCTAGGGACTAAATGAAGCGCTGAACAAATCAGGTAAAAATAAATGCATATTATAAGACAATGTAATAGATAGATACAGTTGAATACAAAGATACAGTTGAAACCAGAAGTTTACATACACTGTATAAAAAGGCACATAACAATTTTAAAAAAGTCAGATGTTAATGTGATTAAACTTTTCCTTTTAGGTAAGATAGAATTATCAAATGTGTTTCTGTTATGCTTAATAGCAGAATAATGAGAGAGATATACGTTTTGAGAAATTGTTATAACTTTTCTTAAAAGTCAAGTTTACATCCAATCTGATTATTATGCCTCTGAAAAAGCTCAGATGATGGTGTCAAGGTTTTGGAAGTTTCTGATTGGCTAATTGACAACATTTGAGTTAATTGGAGGCACAACTGTAGAATAGTATTTAAGGAAAACCTCAAAAACACTGCTCCCTGTAATCACATTTTGCACAAAATAGAATACAAGCCATTATATAGCATTTTAAAAATGCATGTTTTCTATATAGCAGTTTTTTATACTGTGAATATGATGCAGAAAAAAATAAAAAATATCAACAAAATCCTACAATTTTAGAAGACACCTTTTTTAATAAGCATTGTTTTCTATTCTGACATTTAATGTGATCCTAGTTTATTCATTACACCACAAAACAATAGCAAAAAAATAAGGTTTTACAAAAATAAAAGTAATGTAATCTAACAGAATTATCCCAACTTTTAATTTAAGCTGTAATGAGTTATTTTCACAGGCATACAGATGTTTTTGTGTGGTTTCGTGTGGTCATATTTTAGAGTGGTTTGTATGAAACATGCCAAAAGCAAATATTTCTCAAATCCAAAGCTTTAGTTTATGAACTACACCCATTTTTAGTCATTATAAAAGTCTCAATGAAACTTTGCATCACAAAAATTGGGAGCAATAATCTTCAACATTGAATTTCATGCTGCAAGAAGGCTTTTGCCATTTTGGCATACATTCCCATTCAAACCTGACATTTTATTCCTGTTTAGTGCATTTTTCACCACTTTACTGATTTCAAATCTAATATTGCAAATTAGGTTCATGCAATTTACTAATTAAGGTGAAAGGAGACATCAGAAAAACACAGGCAGATCAGCAGTTTGGTTTTGGCTTTGATAGCTACAATAATACACTGAACGCTTTGGGTTTGATGCTGAAAATAGATTTCTGCTCTTGTTTTCTTCTTCTTCTAGACTTGAACTGTAATTTAGCAGTTAACATAATTGGTTACCGTTTAACAATAGTATGAATGTTAGTAGATGTTTAGATTTAGATGTTATTATTGGATCTACACATTACTGTATGTCTAATTTAAGCATGTATAACCGAATATGCCTGCTGCTTTCTGTGTTGTTAACAAATAAAATAAAAATAAATATAAATAACAACTTTTTTTGTGATCTTCCGGAAATTACCATCAAAAAAAGACAAAAACAAAACAAAACAAAAATCACCAAAAGGATCACAAATTCCTGGTATGAGTGAATGAGCTGGTGTTGCATGCGTTTCTACAGCCCAGTAGATGAAAGAAAAAGAACTTCCAGACATCAGTAGTACATTGTATTCTTAAAATCGGTTTCCCAGAATTCCCTGAAATCAATCAGGGGGGAAAATGACAGAAGTGCCGCATTTGTCAATCCAAATGGCTTTACCAACCTGCAAAATCCCCTTACGAAACATTCACTCAGCGCAAGTCTATTTCACTCTCTCCCTGTCCTCCAGGATTAGACCAAATTAATCGACACAGAAAGCCTCTAAATCCTAGTGGTGGACTTCAAATCTCAGAAGATCTGCTCCCAACCGATCGCTGATTGATTGGATTGAGAGATGGCCGCAGTTGTTTCGCTTGCCCTAAATGAGAGCCTGATTGAAAAGTTGGACTGAAAACAGAAAACAGACTCTGCTGCTCCCAAGGTGAACATTCGGAGGGGACAAAGACTAGAACAGAGGATTGATTTCAAAGCTTCCTCTCCTCTTTCAGGAAATTCAAACATTCGGATGCCTCAGCGAACTCCTTCCTCTGGAGAAATGCCTCATCCGTGATTCCTCTCAAAGGGAGTGGTGACCTTTTCCGAGTGATCCGTCTGTTCTTGTAAGAATGGACTGGTGTATCTACAGAAGGTTTTCAGTTTAGTCCTCGTGACAGATAAATATGCATATTTTGCATGTCTGTCTTATGTAACACACCTGATTCAGATAACTGGCTTGTCAGGACAAGGGTTCCCAAACTTTCCAGCCCCTAACCCCTAAATAAATAAAAAAATACCAGTGACTCGCAACCCACAGTCAAAGGTGGTTATAAATATACAAATAAACATTGCACTCATTGGTACACACATACCTATAGGCCTATATAAAACACAAGCATGTTGACAACACAAATCAATGCAACAATCTAACAACCATATGATTTTTCATAATAACTTATACTTATCGATGGATTTGCTCTTCAGTGTTTGGACTTCCAGCAGTGAAATTTAAACCACACTGAACTGAACTTCAACTCTGAAAACTGGACTGACAGAGTTTCAATTTACTAGAACTTCTATGTCAAGCTGCTTTGACTTTAGCCTTTGAGATTAGGGCTGCATCCGAAACCGCATACTTCCATACTATATAGTATGCTAAAATCAGTATGAAAGCCGAGTAGTATGTCCGAATTCATAGAATTCGAAAATCAGTATGCGAGAAGTACCCGGATGACCTACTACTTCCGGCAAGATTCTGAAGTGCGCGTCGCATGCATGCTGTGCTATCCCATGATGCCCAGTGCAAGAATTCATAAATGGGAGTGAAGCAATGCAACTGACACAGGTAAGTCACATGACCATAACAAAATGGTGGATGTAGTACGTCCGAATTCCATTCATACTGCTCACATTCATATTGTATAGAACATACTTTTCTAACGCCCGAGTAGTACATTTAAATTCAAATGCAGTACCTACTGAATAGTAGGCAATTCGGACACAGCCTTGAACTTCTATGTTTAGCTGCGTTGACACAATCTACATTGTAAAAGCGCTATAGAAATAAACATGCATTTAACTTAATTTCAACATTAGCCTCACCTAATGGAGGTGGGTGGACACAATGTTTTGAGCACACCAAGTCTATTCTGGGTTTAATTTTGGAGACTGCCACTTGGAGATACTTCATGCTCTGTCCTGTATTTATTTTTAATGTATGTGAGTGCCAACATGGTACTGTGTGCTATTAATCTAACATAACATTACTCCAGGGATCACTTTACAATGGAAATAATAATAATATAGATTTTTATTTGCATGTTGATTTTTTTAAGTTTAACTTAACTTATTTTAAGTTCTATTTTATCCACTTTTTAAAAATATTTTGTTAGTTATGGATAAAATGTCACAATTCTAATAGCTTTTTTGGGGCGTCACGGCGGCACAGTGGGTAGCATGATCGATACCCAGTGTTGGGTTGCGGCCGGAAGAGCATGCGCTGCGTAAAACATATGCTGGATAAGTTGCCCATTCCACTGTGGCAACCCCTGATTAATAAAGGGACTAAGCCAAAAAGAAAATGAATAATTGAATAATAGCTTTTTTGGCTTTTGCCTTTGACCCCCTAGCCCCCAACCCCCACATTGTGAACCACTACATTAAAAGAAAGCTTTAATCCTGAACTGTGTTGCAATATCTATTGCAATGTCCTGACCTATAATTTAAATTCACTTAAAAATAAAAATTGCACTGTCAAAATTAACCTGGACATGCAGAACGGGCAAAATCACATTCTCTGCTTGAGTCCTACTGATACCAAACTGTATGGACATTGTAATTGGCTGTGCCTTTACCTGTTGTCATGTAAGAGGCTGTGGCTACGTTAACATGCAAGCAGCTCTAAAACTGCAGGGGAATTTTCAGGTGTAATAATAACAGTACATTCACACAGGGCTGTCTGAAGATTGGAGCTGACGGGATTGTCATAGCAGTGCCAGTCAATGAAATTAGACCACAACTCAACAACAAAATGCAAATACAGTATGAATCCTGGTATATATATATATATATATATATATATATATATATATATATATATATATATATATATATATATATATATATATATATATATATAGCTCCCTGGTTCAATAAAGGATTGACTCTTTTACTGATGTTTTCCCATGATTTATTTTGAGTGCAACATACTGTACACTCCACCGTCATCGACACCAAACACCAACACGTAAGAGCTTGTTCTCCAATCAAACCAGAAGCTAAACCTTTAGGTCGTAGCAGACCGAACAGCTGGGACGCCGTGATCATGTGCAATCTTTCTCCGTGTATCCGTTTATATCCGTAATGGTAATCGATTCAAAATAAAAGACTTCCCCCTTTTCACACTGAACACTTCCGTAACAAATTAAATACCGTAAAGTATAAAATATAAACATTGTAGAAAATAGACAATAATAAACACCTTATCAAAGTCAGTAACTATATATATATATATATACGTTAGTTTTAAATACATCACAAAAAAGTATCATTTTTCATCTTTATTTTGTTCTGTACTAGCTCGGTTACGAGAAAAAATACGAGAAAATATGGTTTGTGACTGTTTTGAATTGTTTTTCTTAAACATTAACTGATGTTAATATTTTACACTATAACGGTGTGTTCACACCAGACGCGGAACGCGCAGCTAAATCGCGATATTCGCGCGCAAATAGACGCGTGAACATTTGAGTTTACTCGCTTTATTCGCGCGTCAGACTCCGCTTCATTCGCGCATCAAACTCTGCTTCATTCGCGCGTCAAAATTCATTTCAGATAGACGCGGATTTACGTCATGGGCAGGGCTTCTGTCTGCGCGGTGACTGTAGCTTCGTTGCTAAATGGCTAACATGGATTTTATTGAGAAAATAACTGTGTTTATGTGCTTTTATGAAGGCTGAAAAACAGCGTTGATATGTTTGGACCAGTGTCTGAGTCCACTAGATACTTTCAGAGGTGCACCCAGCTCTATGAGCTCATAAACTCCTCCAGAAACTTAACCTGGATGACGGAGGCTTTCAGCGGTGCTTATGACTGAGCCAAGCCCAGTTTGATGAACTGTTGTCGGTGTCGGCTTGAGGATTTCCCCCGGGACACCAACAACAGGTGCTACGTCACAATCATGCCCCTACAAGAGCAAGCTCCTGCTTGGTTAACATGTCGCGAATGTCCGCAGAAGTTCAGATTTTTGAACTCGAGCGTTTTGCGCGATTTGTGCGTTAATAGCATCAAACGCTCAATTCGCGCGGCGCCATTTGCGCGTATCGCGCCATCCGTGGCGCGTCATTCGCGCTGCGCCATTCGCGCGCATCGTGCCGAAGAATGCCTATTCGTGCATTTGCATTGACTTAACATGTAAATCACTCGCGCTTGACGCTTCTTCCGCGTCTGGTGTGAACGCAGCATAAGAGTTTGCTAATTAACACTCTCTGAATGTTGATAATGTTAACTATTTCAAAAGTGTTATTTTAACACTTTTATAGTGGTTCCCATATAAATTCTGAGGGAGTGTTAATTTTAAATCTAAGGTAGATAAATCTACTATCTAAAGTTTGCAGTGTAGGTCCCTCCATTGTCAAGAGCAAATCTACGCCCTTGGTGTGAAGTGATAAAAAATAAACCATTGTGAAGAAAAACTATTTAAATTCACATATGCTATTTGATGGAACATACATGCTCCCTTTGAACTGGAGTCATGGTGGAATATCCTGTGGAGTCCACTTCCTAGTGCACGTACGGTTTAATTAGATAGAACAAACAATTGAAGTGATAGAAGAAACGTACACAATGTACAAAGCAATGGGCCGCAAAATCTGGATTGAAAAGCATTGGTTTCTAGTTAACCCTTTCTAGTTAGCAAAAGGGGGGTGTTATGTAGCGTGAAGGTGTGGAGATGCTATTTGTGGCGATGGAGTGAGGGAAGGGAAAGCGCAGGTTTCTCTGTGCTTTATGGAGCTGGTGCATCTGTGAGTGGGTGGACGAAGGCTCCATATGCATGTCTGGGTGGCAGGTCTGCTAGGGAAGCACATCTATTTATTACTGTGTGTGTGAGAGTGTGAATTTTGAATGAGAGTGTGTGTCGCTGCAGGGAGCAGTGGGGGGCAGTGAAAGCAATTGTTTTGGGCAGCGTACCTTGTTTGTATGCATAAAAGGCTCCTAGCGATTTCATCCATTTTAGCTTATTTTTGTGCCTTTACAGTATTCACACTGTATTGTTGATGTATGGGTTGTGGGTTAACATGAATTATTTTTTATTTATCGTATTGGTCATTATAAGGGTTATGTATAAATCACCTATATCTTGCCATAAAAATTATATCAAAATGAATTTGTAGTAAAACAATTATAGTACCAACACTGTTACCTGTGATAATACAATAATATTTTATGACATTGAGCTTTTTTAATCAAGTTCATTGTAATGAATTAATGTCTAAACTATATGATTTGGGGAATAAACAAGTTATGATTTTTTTTTAAATTACAGTAAATTGTTCTGTTTTGTTTTGCACTCACTGGCCACTTTATTAGGTACACCTGTCTAACTGCTCGTTAATGCAAATTTCTAATGAGCCAATAACAACTCGAATCCATTTAGTCATGTAGACATGGTCAAGACGATCTGCTGTATTTCAAACCGAGCATCAGAGTGGGGTTGATTTAAGTGACTTTGAATGTGGCATGGTGTCCAGTACACACTGGGTGCCACTTCTGTCAGCTAAGAACAGGAAACTGAGGCTTCAACTCGCAAAGGCTCACCAAAATCAGACAACAGAGGATAGGAAAAACGTTACCTGGTCTGATGAGTCTCGATTTCTGTTGCGACATTCGGATGGTAGGGTCAGAATTTGGCATCAACAACATAAAAAGCATGGATCCATCCTGCCTTGTATCAACGGTTCAGGCTTCTGGTGGTGGTGTAATGGTGTGGGGGATATTTTAGTGGCACATCACATCACATGATCACAGTGTACCTAACTTCTGATGGCTACTTCCAGCAGGATAACGGGCCATGTCATTAAGCGCAAATCATCTCAGACTGGTTTCTTGAACTCAATCCAATAGAGCACCTTTGGGATGTGGTGAACAGGAGATTTGAATCATGAATATGCAGCTGACAAATCTTCAGCAACTGTGTGATGCTATCATGTCAATATGGACCAAAATCTCTGAGAAATATTTCCAGTACCTTCTTGAGTATGTGCCACGAAAGCAGTTCTGAAGGCTAAAGGGGGTCCAACCCAGTACTAGTGAGGTGTACCTAAAAAAAGTGGCCGCTGAGTGTATATCCTTGTTGATATATAGTCATTAATACTTATTTGATTATTATATAAAATTCATTATATTTTATTTTTGGCTTATTTTGATGCATGAAAATCCTAAAAAAAAATAATAATAAAAAAAAAAAAATCGACACTTCTTGTATTTAGTTTTAATGCATTTCTTTTGCTGGTTTAGTGTTTTAATTCATATAGATAATTAGATTAATTTATATAGATAGATAGATGGATATATGGATAGATGGATAGATATTCGCATTTTTGCATGCATGAATAATGTGCACACATACACATGCATGATGCAAAACACAAGCATCACCTTGAACTTGAGGGATATTTAATGTAAAGCAAACGATCGCTCTCTGAGGAACGCCGTTTATTGAATTGTGCACAAAAAAAGCAAACCGTTTCAATAATGCTTTTGGCTTGTGTCTCTGCCCAGCTGTAGACGCAGGTCTGTTGATAATGGGTCTGCAGGGACAGGTTATAGTCAATGGAGAACACGCACCATTTCTCATCTGTTGCTAACAGCCGGCAGGTCGGTCCTCCTACGTTAAAAGACTACAGACGCCGGAGATTTTAAAATGATGACACACTCGCTTTGATTGATCCAAGTACAGTAGCGTATTTATCATAATTAGTGACACGCGGCTGATGAAGCTTTACCCATAGATCTCCAGGCCTTTTGCCATGTCTGTCAGACCATCTGGGGTAAGGAATGAGCATTGAATAACATTGTAGTAATGCTAATTTGATCAATTATTCAGCCTCTATTGTTTATTTTCATTATGCAAGTGTGAAATAAGCACACTATATTATTATTATTAATGTCAAAAAGCACACTCAGGACTGTTTGCGGAGGCTGTGGATTAAAGGTAATAATAATAATCTTGTAAATATTGTTCCATGATTGCTCATCAGATCTATCATTTAATAAGACCTTAATGTATCTTCAGGAGCCATGCGTGTTAATTTACTTTTGCCTTCATGCATTTTTTGGTTTTTATTTTTATTTTATTTTTTAGACTCTCAAGGAGGCAGTAGCCATTCATTTGCATTTTATGAGTAACAAAGAACCCCATTTTCCAACGCAATCTTACAGCAATTCATAACTTTTTGATTTAGTGGCTAATTCGTCTGAATTCGTACAATTTAATACGATTTACCCATCACTCAATGACGGTTGGGTTTAGGGGTGGGGTCCCACGCCTCCTTTTTTTAAATCGTACATTTTCATACGAATGAACTCGAATTCCTACGAATTAGCCACTAAACTGACAGAACGCAAGTATTTACGTTTTCTCGTGAGATCAGGCTGCATTTTCAGATAAAATCTTTAATGTTCTACTGAAGAAAACAATCACCTAGTAAAACAAGACTAAATACTGTAAAAATACTGTAAAAAAATTAATATTTGGATTAAAGCAAGATTCTTTTCCATAAAAATTTTAATAATTAGTAATTTTTTTTATTAATGTTGTTTCCAGTAATACGTAGACTTTATATGATAATGGCAAATAGGTTGTATTTGATGTTAGTGTCAAATTTACTTTTGTTCTTTCAACAGTTATAACAGTTTATTCAACTTTCATCTTAAAGAGCACCTATTTTACCCCTTTTTCAAGATTTAAGATAAGTCTTTTGTGTCTCCAGAATGTGTCTGTAAAGTCTCAGCTCAAAACACTAATCAGATTAATTATTATATCTTGCAGAATATTGGAATTTTCTACTCTGAACACAATGTAGCAGTTTTTGTTGCCTGTACCTTTAATGCTGGTTCTGGCCACCCACCATTCCCACATACCTGTCAGAGTGTCTGTCTCCGCCTTGGCTGCGTCAGATAAACAGCACAGTGACAGACATGAAGGAAGCAGATCTCTCGTAACATTTGTGAGAAATACTACAGTAAGAACTTTACTATTGATTATTTGATATATTTGTTGTAGAGTTAATTCAAGCCTTTCTGTGACGATAAGTCACACACAATGTCGTTACAAAGTTCACGCACATACACACAGACACTCACACGTACACAGCGCGCGCGTTTAACTTTGCACTGTTTTTGCACCGCAAGGGTGACAGGATACACTGCTACAGTATATGCATGTTATCTTTTATGTTACTCTACAAAATAAACCTGATTTAATGTCTACAAACTGGGATTGAAGTGTCTTCTTTTATAATTTTACTGACATGTGGCTGTGGTGATAAAGTAAAGATTGTAATATAAACAAAAAAAAAAACCCAATGTAATTCATTACAAACATGCACTGTTTTAAAAAGGTTTTAAACTTGTAAAACTCATTCTTGATCACATTTGATTATCACAGAGAGCTGAACGGATATTTTAATCCCAGTTGCTTTGCACACATCCGGTCTTGTTGATATGACTATATGCGTTACTTCCCGGACATGCTAATATGGGGCTGCCCATCAATTTGGTGGGCAGAGAAACCACACTCCTACATCAAGTGGCGGTCGTGCTAAAAATGGATTTGAATCCAATTTTAATGTCAGGAAATTTAAAAAAGAAACTTATTGTGTTTCTATCACTTTAGTATGACTGTGTACACACTATACCTTCACACAGTTCTGTCCAACCAGCTTCCAGAAGCTTACAATTTTCGTCATAAGTGCCCTTTAATTCTGGGCCAATGAACTGGTTTCTTTTTGTTGACTGGACTATACATATTAATAAAGGCAGTGTGAACCAGAAGTTGCTAAGACTTTTATTCCAGTTTGTTGATGTACTTCTCACTGAAGCAAAATATTAAGTAGGGAGAGGGGCATTTTGTGCATCATTCCCTCATAGCAAACTAACGGTAAGTGGGGAGTGGTCTATTGTGGCTAGGCATGGGCCGTTATAAGATTGTGACGGTATGATAACCTTGGATAAAAATATCACGGTTTCACGGTATCATGCTCACTGCTCTAAAATATATTCCTTTTAAATGTCTGGGTAAAAAAAAAAAACTTTTTTCCCCTTTGAAAACAATACATTTTATTTTTTGAAAGATTTATATTATTTTAGAGCAGTAAACATGTCAGGCTAAATAATTAAAATGAGTCATTGACTTCTGCTGTCTTCATTTCTTTACAATTTAAAACGACATCTTTGGATATTTTTTTTCTGCTGAAGATACTGTTGTTCTTAAAAAAAAAAAAAAAAAAAAAAAAAGTTTACACATACTTTAGGAACGGTATTACAAGAAATTTTGGCGGTTTTAAAACCTTGACTTTTCCAAACCGCGGTATACCTTGAAGACGGTTATCGTCCCATGCCTAATTGTGCCTGAAGCCGCCAAACTGAAGTCAACAGAAGGACTCCACTCCAAATGTGGAAGCGAATGGTCAGGCTTTTTAAACTAAAGATCAACAAAACAAACTTGCATAGATTTATTGCTCTCATAAAGAATAACAATGTGCGTGTCACGAACGCCAGCAATCTAGCCCTTGCAGAATTCTGGAAAACATTCACCATTACCCGAACTACAGTACAATTCTGCCACCGAACTGCACTACATTTTCCATCAGTCACCTCACACACACACCTGTTCTAAATCACCACTGATTACTTTCACACAGCTGTAGCTCATGAAGACTGATTAGACTATTTATACACCTCATTTTGACCAATGACTGTAAAAAATTTCGACGACGTGACGACTTTTTTCCATTGTACGCTTTGAATGCAAAACGCCTCATGATGGGCACAAACTTTTGCAAAAAAACTGCTAAAATTAGAGCCTGGGCATGTGCAGAAGCACTGCCTGATGGAGTCAGAGGAAGAATCAAACACGCCCCCCCTAAGTTGACTAAGTTGTTGTAACATCTTGGCTCACTCAGAAAGGCAAAAGGATTGCAGGATTTATCAAACACGTAGATATATATTAAAACACTCACTTGGAAGGACATCGATAACACAGGATACACAGGAACGACATGGGTTGACAACAAAGCACAGTTTTTATTTTGAATTAGCAACCAACAGGACCCAAAATATATACATCATGGACAGCTATTTCTGTCACGATCACCAGCGATCTAAACACCATAGATCGCTAGAAAACATTCACAATCACTTACGGACTACAAATCCGCCATTTTATGGACTGCATCTCCGTACATGCACTTCGCTCACACACACATGTTCCTGATCCTGACTGATTGCACACACACCACCGGAGGATTGTCAAGGACTGATTACACACACTATTAAAGCAGCACAAACACTCACTCTAGTCGCTGAGGCTTGTTAACTGTTTAAGTAAAATTACAACGGGTTTCCTTTGTCTTGCTTTGCTGTGTTTTGATCCTTGCATTGTTTATCTGTGTATTTACCTGCCTTCTGACCATTTGCCTGCTAATCTGACTACGACTCTGGATTAACCGTATACATCTGTTTGCAATCACTGGTGATTTGGAGCAGGTGTGTGTGTGTGTTGCATGACTAAAAATGTAGTCCATAACATGGCGGATTTGTAGTTCATGTGAATGTGAGTGTTTACCAGCGATCTCTGGTAGTTAGATCGCTGGTGATCGTGACAATTTTAAACACAGCAAGATTTCTAAATATCAAGGATGTTTACACATCCCATCCCTGCACTATATAAAATAATCTTTATCAATTTGTAAAATAAACTTTGAAGTAATGAACGTTTTCATTTGGTTTATTCAATGCCTTATATCTGGCAAGGAGGAACTTACATTCATTTTAATGTTTATTAGGTGTTTTCAAATAAAAAGCCAACGGTAAATGATGTATATCATGTATGTCCTGAGCAGCTGCTGTGGTGGTCATGGAGGAGTGGAGAGCATAAGACTGATTCCTGTGACGCTCCAGAGACAGATGAGTCTTCGCTGAGGTCCAGCATTCTCCAGCTTCCTGCGCCTAGACTACAGCTCTGTACAAGATGTTTGGCCATAGGAGAAATGGTCGTGCCCAACTGAGCCTGGTTTCTCTCAAGGCTTTTTAATTCTTCACTTTTGCCAATTGGTGAAGTTTTTTTTTTCCTTGCCGCTGTCTCCACTGGCTTGCATGGTTCGGGATCTGTAGAGCTGCGCATCCATGGATTTGCTCTTCAGTATTTAGACTCTCAGTAGTGATTATTAAACCACACTGAACTGAGCTAAACTGAACTGAACTTAAACACTGAAAACTGAACTGACACTGTTTCAATTTACTATAATCTTCTATGTGAAGCTGCTTTGACACAATCTACATTGTAAAAGCGCTACACAAATAAAGGTGAATTGAATTGAATATATAAACAATATAGCAGGGGTGCTCAACCCTGTTCCTGGCGATCGACCTTCCAGCTGATTACAGCTCCAACCCTGATCAAACACACCTGAACCAATTATTTAGAACGTGAGGAGCACTTGATAATTACAGGCAGGTGTGTTTGATAAGGGCTGCAACTGAAAACTGCAGGAAGGTCGATCGCCAGGAATAGGGTTGAGCACCCCTGCAATATAGCATTTACAGGTCTACTTGTTATATAAGATTCTGTTTCTAAAACATACACATTTTCAAAATCAGTAGATTTCCTAGATAACATGCCAAAAATGCCAGAGACGTTCTGTAAATCAAGTTCAAGTAATGTTACAGAAGATTGATCCGGACATAAGCTAACAATAGTTTTGTCTTCCTAATTTATTTTAAACCCATAAAAAAGAATTAATTACTCCTAGATCACCTGTCTTTCCCCATCATGGCTAATGTATCAGCAGTCAACTAAGATAAAGCCCACACTTTACCAAATCCATCAGATCCTGTGGGTCAAAAAGTATAGTTTACTGCTGAACAACTAATATTTTGATGGTAAAATTACACAGAAATCTAACATTGATACTTCAATCTCCTCCCAAAGCTCAGACGGTTTGCTTAGAGAAGCTGTCAATCACAACTGTCAATCATGATGACATGCATTATGATGACATTTTATAGCATTAAATAACATTAAAACATACTCTTTACAAAAATGAACATCTGCACCTATATCAGCATGATAACCAGTGCCTTAATTGACCAAAACCATCTTTCGGGACATTTTATTTAATTGTTTTTATTTGGGCTCAAATCTCGTTTGCTAACATGGAGGAGGCGGGGTAATGACTTGTACTGCAGCCAGCCCCCAGGGGGAAATCTAACAGCCGGGAGTGTGACTCAAAAGCAGGCATGAGGCACACTTGATTTTGACATACACTTGGCTGAGTCTTGTTATCTTGTAGCATTACAAGGCTATTGTCTCGTCTATAGCCTTGCCTTGTTACCTGACCCTTGCCTTATTTCTTGTTCATGTTGTTTTACCACTTGTATCGACCTCTTTGCCTGTGACCGTAATGACAATTTTGGATTTTCCTCATGATACTGTTTGTTCCTGTTTTGACTATTGCCTGCATGACTCTGAGTTAATAAACTGCATTTGGACCCTCAACTCAGTTGTCACCCGACTCCTCATGTTAGAGTGTGCTAGCAAAAAAAAAAAAAAAAAACCTTGTAAAGTTTGATTCCACGCAGACTTTAGGTCTACAAAACATTATTAGAAATGACCAAAATGGCTTTGCGGGCGAGTACATTAACAGCAGGTTTTTATTTTTGGGTGATCTATCCCTATGAAGGAACAGTTCACATCCAAATTAAAATATTCATAATTACTGTAGTAGCGTGATTCTGTAAGACTATCTGTGGTAAGAAACAAGCATTTGATAAAATTGTAGTAATTCAACTCGTTAAATTATTGAGCATCTACCACACGGTAAATATTATTTTTCATATGCATGTTTTGAGTGTGAAATAAGCACATTAAATCATCATTAATGTCAATTAAAGATGCATCTTTACTCTGTATTATACATTGAGCACTTAATTCATGCAGCCTGCGGCATATACTGTACAAGCCGATACTATGTTTAGTATTCTGTCCACATCCTCCCAATTTATGTTTCTTGTTTAATTCAGGGTGGCGTGTATCGCTGTTCCAGGTTCTAGGCTTACACTGGCTTAAAATTCAGAACCGCGGACTGATTAAAACTCAGAGAAGCGAGGCCAAACAACACACTGCGCCAACCAATTCAGTGAAGAGTGAAGCAGGTCATAGGAAGTTGCTTTCAGGTTAATCAAAGAACTATAACTTGCCTGTGCTACTACACAATTCTCAAATTGTCCTGAAGGATAAACTGTTTCTATCACGTCTGCCTGTCAACAAAGAAAAAATAACTGACTTGAGAACGCTTTCAGTCATGTTTATGTTTATCAGAGGATAAATGAGCCCTGCTTTCCTTCACAGCGGCATCATGTTATTCCGTTCCCCTTTTCCAGCCACTTCCTTCACCCTTTCACTTTAGCGGTAGTTTGGATTACACACCACCCCAAATTATTCATTATTCAGCTTCTCACTCACCTGGACCCTTTTGAGACCAGGCTACATGTGTGTGAGGGGACATTGAATTACCCTTAATGAAAGAACCTAATCTATACCAATTGATTTGGTGTGAATAGAACGATGGTATTTGGTTTCCATATGCCAGTAACTGAGGGCAACATGGTGCTGACAGTTATATTGATGACATCTGTAGATGTCATAAAGAGGTTTTGATGAACACTATTGATTGTAGGCTTAACCCTTAGATGCGCATGATCACACTGGGTTTGATCAGTCTTGGCTGGTCCCTGGAGTGTACAATCACACTGGTCTTGTTTTCTTGCGATGCTTGTGCTAAGCGAGAGAAAGATGTGCATGGTGCTTGTCATGAATCACATTTTATAAGTGTTTTCAAACAAATAATAATATTGTTTATTTTAGGTTTCAAACATTTAAAAATATATAAATACTAGCAAAACATTACATTAATTTTAAGTTACTTTTGAAAGTAATGCGTTACAATATTGAGTTACTCCCAAAATAAGTAACTCGTTACTTAGTTACTTTTCATGATAAGTAATGCGTTACATTTCTTTTGAGTTGCTTTTGCATTACTTTTTCTTACCTAGCTGAGGCTTGATCTCTTTCAGAACTTTCAGAACTTGATCTCTTTTAGAACTTTAATAGAAGAGCTCTGCAATTAACAACTTGCTATGTAATATACCTTCATTTAACTTCATAAGTATACAAATAATTTAGGATATTTCATGCTATCTTCTGAGAATTTCCTGACCTCAGAGCAATAATCAATATATATACATAGATTATTGAAAGTTTAAAGCAATGTGTTTGCTACTTTTTGTCTTATTAGTTAAGTAAAATCACTGTCTATTACAATCCCCTTTTCCTTTTCTTCGATGCGTTCAAAATAATGAGAATACTTCCGTCGCAGAAATCTAAGGCTCTGGCCTGCCATCTTTGTTTCTGTCTGTTCCCAAGGGGAGCAAATTCTCTCACTGAGTGCATGATTCAACCTGACTACATTAATTTTAATTCAGCAATTATTTTTTTTAAAGGTAATTAATTAAGCTAAAAAGTAACATGCATTACATTTTTTAAAAAGTAACTGAATTATTATTACTCATTTTTTAAAAGTAATGCGTTACTTTAATTGTTATTTTAAAAATTATATTATTGAGGAGTGTTGGGCAGTAGCGTCACTACAAGTAGTGATGCTACTAGCTTAACTGCATTTCTCAGTAGCGTGGCGGTAGTGTCGCTACTTTATAAATCAAACAGCTTTTCAATGGCGAAGCTATTATTGTAGTCAAGTAGAGCAGTAGCGTCCACATAAGCTACATTTACCAATCGCAAATCAAAAAGGGATGGCACCGACATTCACGCTGTGAGGCTGGTGTCTAGCCGATGAAAGTAAATCCATATGATGGTGAGAATGACGATTTTTTTCTTCTTCCTGTTTTACAGTGGTCGACAACTTTTTGGTGCGTTACTGCCACCTGTCGATCTGGTCGGCAACGTCACCAACTAATTAGGTTACCACGAGAAATTTGCTTCACAGAAAGATGACTGAGGGAGAGGAGTATATATACAGTATATACAGTTGAAGTCAGAATTACTGTATTAACCCCCCTGAATTATTAGCCGCCCTGTTTATTTTTTTTCCCCAGTTTCTGTTTAACGGAGAGAAGATTATTTCAACATATTTCTAAACATAATAGTTTAAATAATTAGTTTCTAATAACTGATTTATTTTATCTTTGTCATGATGGCAGTAAATAATATTTTACTAGATATTTTTCAACACACTTTTATACAGCTTAAAGTGACATTTAAAAGCTTAACTAGGTTAATTAACTAGGCAAGTTAGGGTAATTAGGCAAGTTATTTTATAACGATGGTTTGTTCTGTAGACTAAAAAAAAATTAGCTTGAAGGGGCTAATAATTTTGACCTTAAAATGGCGTTTAAAACATTAAAAACTGTTTTTATTCTAGCAGAAATAAAACAAATAAGACTTTCTCCAGAGGAAAAAATATTATCAGACATACTGTGAAAATTTCTTTGCTCTGTTAAACATCATTTGGGAAATATTTAGAAAATAAAACAAAATTCAAAGGGGGCTAACAATTCTGACTTCAACTGTATGTATATATATGTATGTACTATATATATATATATATATATATATATATATATATATATATATATATATATATATATATATATATATATAGTTTCTGTAGTAAAGGCTAAAGTATACTATAATAATTACTATAAGTTCATGATAGTTACTAATGATTCTACATTATGTAGTGTAATTCATTAATGAAGAGTTGTAAATATATATACAATATAATGCCTATTCCTAAATATTTACCTTTACTATAAATTACTATAGTATTTTAATTGTGTAACACCTGGTTTTATTGAATTTTTTTGCTGTTATATGCTATAATTTGTTTCTGTTTAGTACAGCATATTAATATACAGTAAATAACTAAACTGGTGACGCGGTGGTGCAGTAGGTAGTGCTGTCGCCTCATAGCAAGAAGGTCGCTGGTTCGAGCCTTGGCTGGGTCAGTTGGCGTTTCTGTGTGGAGTTTGCATGTTCTCCCCACGTTCGCGTGGGTTACTCCGTGTGCTCCGGTTTCCCCCACAGTCCAAAGACATGCGGTACAGGTGAATCGGGTAAGCTAAATTGTCTGTAGTGTATGAGTGTGAGTGTGTGTGGATGTTTCCCAAAGATAGGATGCAGCTGGAAGGGCATCGGCTGCGTAAAACATGTGCTGAATAAGTTGGCGGTTAATTCCGCTGTGGCGACGCCAGATTAATAAAGGGACTAAGCCGAAAAGAAAATGAATGAATGAATGAAATAACTGACCTGAACAATTATGCCTCATGTTTCATTGACAGTTTTATTGATAACTAAGATATGATTGACTTGGATTTAAGTTGCTTCGATTAAATAAAAAAATTAAATTACAAAAATAGCTCAGATGTATTTTTTATTGCAATATTTTTTTTTATTGCAATAAAAAATAGCTTATGTAGCTAAGCTACTTTTGCCAAGTAGCTTTTAGCTTAGCTTGCTACATTTCCTAGAGGGTAGCTTTTAGTGTAGTTAAGCTACACTAAGTAGAGTAGCTAATAGCTTACCTCGCTACATTTTTCAAGAAGCTTGCCCAACACTGGTAGTGAGTAACTTGCGTTACTTCTAATGCATTACCCCAACACTGTTTATGGTTTGTAAAATATACACTGATTACCATGGAGACAGCAATAGCTACTAGTTCCAATAACATAATCTTAGGATGTGCTTTATTCACATCAGATACAAACTGTTTAGGTTACTAGAACCTTTACTCTATTCAATTGAACAGCCACCTACTTTCATGTATTTTGGGAGAAGTTGATGATTTAACATGTTGCAAATCCAGCAGTTCTCATCTCTACACTGCAGCACAGACTAATATGGCAGCACCCGTCACGCATCATAGATCAAATAATATGATCATTATTTAGCTATTTAATTGACAAACACTTTTTCATGGCTTACATGTTATGCTGATGGTGTAGAAAGTATGCTAATTTTGCTAATATTTGATTTAAATGGTCTCATTTAATAGATTTTCCTCATATGCGTATTGAGATTTCTATGAAAACTATGTACATTTTACTGCTAGTTGAATTGAACATGTTAAAGTTTATGTGAATATATACTTACTTTTCCCCTCTTTGTTGTAGTTTTACAAAAAAGAAAGATATCGAGAAGAACAGTTGCCAGTAAAGTCAGTAAAATTACGCAAACTGCTTTCTGCTGTTCTTACGCTACCTGTTAAACTTTTGGTAAAGCAACAATTGATTGGGACAGAATAATAATAATAATTATTATTATCATTATTATGACTATTTGAATGTCAAAATGCTAATTTAAACAGCCAGAGATATATTTTAGCAGTTATGTGAAGCAAAAAACGTGCTGGTTTGCAATATCACGGTGACAGGTAATACATAAATTATAAACAACATGTCTGTTGTCCTAAGATGCATCAATTACGTCACTTTTTTTCTTGTGCTTGACTCTTAAAATGGCCCTCAAATGAATTGTGAGTCATTGAAATGGCCCCCCGCCAATTTGAGTTTGAGACCCCTGCCATAGAAACATTAAAGTGACTGATCCAGCCTGATCTCACGAGGAAACGTAAGTATTTTACGTTTTGTCAGTTTAGTGGCTAATTCGTACGAATTCGTACGAGTTCAGTCGTACGAAAATGTACGATTTTAAAAAGGAGGCATGGCACCTAACCCCAATCGTCATTGGGTGATGGGCAAATCGTACTAATTTGTACGAATTAGATCGTACGAATTCATACGAATTAGCCACTAATCAAAAAGTTACGAATTGGCCGTGAGATAGCGTTGGACTGATCACATTAAAAAAACTCACACAGGGGGGGTAAGCTGGAGTATTTAGAACTTACACATGAAAGGGTTAAACCTGAAAAATTCCTCACAAATGGGCTGGTACATTTTTAACCAACAGCTAGATGAAAGCATTATTTACCCAAAAATGAAGAATTGCTGTTAGTTCACTCAAGCCATCCAAGTAACACATAAAAAATATTTTTTGTCAAATACTATCAACAAATAGCAGCATTTTGAGAGTCAAAAAACACACACAGGCGAAATTAAATTAACGCCAGCGGCTACTGATGATTTGTTGAGGGTTTTATAAAGAAAAATTATTGATGTGAGCAAGAAAATTAACATTATTTACAACACACATTTACAACATAATTCGCAGCCTTTACAAATGGTCTTGAGTCAGTGCGTTTATGGCAGTCTGGAGCACATAATTCTGTTTGTTTACAATGAAGAGGCAGGACGCATTTGTTGTATTGTTTGTCGAAATAACACTGGAGCTTGTCCTGGATGTTGCAACCTTCATAAAAAAGAAGACTGACTTTTCAGAATTTTCAAGCATTTCAAATATGTCATTATGAGACAGAGAACACACACTCCAGACTGTCAGGAAAACATTGAGAACAGCTTGCTGAGGCTTAATGGATTAATGTGGATTAATGGTAATAATTATGTAAATAATGTTCAGTTTCTTCCACCCCTCTTTCTCTCAAATCTCTGGTACATTTAGATTTATTTATTTTTTTCATCAAACACCAAGGATCATGGTTTTAGCTAAAATAGTGAAAGCTGTGAGGGTTAATTACAGCCAATTTTATAGCTATTGGGTGAACTTTGCCTTTAAAGGAAGAAAAATATAAGATATTTATTAATTATTACTGTGATCGTTTTTAGCTCCACTGACGTCAAACTGGCAGGTCTGAACATATGCAACTGCAAATGAGCTTAGACAGACGTGCTGTCAAGGCAATAAGAGTTCTGACCAAAATTAGGTCTCTTACAGAAGGGGTTTTCAGTTTTTTTAGATCCCATGGATCCCCAAATGTGATCATCCTCATGCCACCAATTCCCACACTAAATATTAAAATTCAGCTACTATTTATATTTCCATGTAGGTTATAAAGACTCAATTCATGCAGTGATCATATATTAATGAATTACTGTACTTTACATTGCACTGAACTATTTGGTTAATGAATGAAGTTTTTTTAGCATTTAGACTTTTATTACCCCTTTTCGTGATATACTCAAGCTGTTCTGAACTCCGAAAACAAACTCCAAATTAATTTTGTTCTCCCTTCAATTTCACTTCAGGAATGTCCAGTCCTTTTTATGCTAACTGAATGGGGGGTTCAGGTGTTTGGTGGGTCAAGAATTTGTCCCATACATGAACTCATTTGTCCTATTTTGACTGCTATGCCATAATGAATTGTAAAAATAACCCATTGAAAAAAGCTTTAAGACCAAGCAGAATCCCCAATTTTGGTTCCAAATTCAGTGTCCCAAATTCTGACTAAGGAATCTGAATGTGCTGGCCAGTTTGTTATTTGCCTAATAAATGATAATAGGCCAGACTTTTTTATTTATTTAATAAACTTTTATAACAGATTTCTATTTTTTTTCTAATGATATATGATGTAATAAATGTGTATTTTTAAAATAAGTATTGTATTTTTTTTGTATATATTATTGTATCATTTTTATATTTTAAATCTTTAGCAAATGTTTTTGGTACAGTACATCAAAAAGTGTGGTTTTGATATTCATCTGACAAGCTAATCCAGCAAAAAAAGTGCGTAAAATCCAGTATTTAAACCTCATATTTAAAAAAAAGAAAAGAAAAAAGAAAACAAGGTGAAAAACTGCAAAATAGTCCACTTTTTGAGGACACAAAAGAACCCCTCCTTTCACCAGGCTGGCTATGGGCCTGTTATGTATGTGATTGCCTCAATTATATTCAAAAATAAATAAATATGAAGACATTTTTTCCAGTTCCAGTGGTGGTCAGTGCATTTTTTATGAATGCTCATTCATTCATTTATTAATTTTTGTTGTATTGCATTAAATGATTATGCTGAATATAAAACAGCAGCATGAGCATTCTTTCAAACTTTTCATATTTAGTTTCTAAGAGGAATAAAGTAATTTAGGTTTGGACTAATGATGTTAGTATTCGTTTTTTATTAAATCATCTTCAATCTTGTTTTGAAAGAAACAATATAAATTTAAATATATGCCATTCCTGTACACATCGAAAACAATACAGCTATCTCAAAACATCAGGAAAGCATGAGCTCATTATCATAAAAAAACAATGCACAACTCTAGGTCTTACATCTCAGATCAAAGCCTTAGGGAAGCACACCGGACTGCTGCTCCCCAGAGAACAAGCATTCATTTGTCAAAGTGAGCACAGGATTTAATCCATGCAATTATTTCAAAGCTGACATAAACAAATGATTGAACCTTCTAAATGTCAAACCTTCCATGCAGCGTGTGAGAAGGATTCTCGCAGCCAGAAGCCATCAAACACCACAAGGTTCAAAACTCATCAGCTTGAAACCATCTGACTCACAAACATGAGTCAACAGCACGAAGCCATCCGTTCATCATATTAGATAATACTTGAGGTACAAAGCACAATCTGCAGATCAACAGTCATTACAAGATGAACGCACACTGGAGTTCAGTGTACGTTCAAACAAGTGTGGTGTGCCAGAATCCTTCAAAACAACAGCAGACAAAAAACATGGAAAAAATCTAAAATCTGTGAATAAGCCTCTTATCTCTGGAGGCTTGCGCGCTGTGCTCTCTAAATTTACGCAACCTCACTCGACCTATGTTTACGCACAACTTTTCATCCTACTAACTCCCCGTGTTTACTTCTTCGTTACGAGAGCATGTCATTTAATTTAAGGAGATTTTTTTTCACCCTTGAGTATTACACCAGACTAAATAGCAAGGGCACTTAAAGCGCGCGCAAGAACCATATTCTATAGAGGTCTCTAAGTGCAGTGGAGAGCCAGTCACCATCGCCGCCCGAACTGTAATGATGCATAATATATAATAATAAACATCAAATATGTCACATTAAGACACTTCACGCGGACGCGATGACTGACATCTCGACCTCTCGCGCTCCGAGGACGCGCGAGCTACACAGTTCCAATAAAATTATGTAACTATCATCAACTCAGTCTTTCACAAATCCAACACTCGAACTTGAAACCATTGAGAAATATGAATGCTAATATTTATTGGATGTAATGTTGCTAGTATGTTTGCGTTATTCCATTTTGTCGCGATTTCGTGATTCCCACTTGATGCCACATCGATTATTATTCATTTCTTCTACTTCTAGTTTTAAAAGACAGACGAATAAGGGAGATGTGATCGATATTTCTCACCTGCATTGTGTCTCGTGATGAATCCTCCTCAAGCGCTGAGGAGAAATGTGTTTCTTCCACTCTCTCCAGGAGCAGCAGCTTCTCCGCGCGGATCTGTCAAGTGGAATGTGAGGGAATGCCCGATGCTCGCTCTCTCCTCTCCTCTGTGTGTGTGCGTCAAGAGTGAGCGCCCAGACAGATTGGATGAAATATGTGTGTCTGTGGCTTTTATCCATTTGAAGTCATTTATTATCTTGGCAGATTAAGAAAGAAGCACATAAACCTCCGCTGCTAGATTAGGATTCAAATGGAGTAGCTGCTTAGTCGAGACCGTAAATTGTCAATAAAACGACCTCTAAAGTTGAAAGAGCTGCTGTTCTCACCTTCTGCGTTATGGGAAAAGCTCTATTAGATTTCATGTAGCTTCAACTGAGGCGCGCGCTTGCTTCAGCAACGCCAAGGTCATGGGTTCGGTAGCAACTCTGGAAATGCGTGAACTGAAATGATCTTGAATTCGGTGTAAAGGTTAGTTCAAGCCAATTTTTTTGGAGTTATTGTTATTGTTAAATTGTTACAGTTATGCCTGAAGGGAATGGAGTTTTAGCTGTTTTGGTTAAAAGCATCTGCTAGATGCGTTAGCGTTACCAAAATTAACTATGTTTTTTATACATTTTTCTTCAGCTTAGTCACTTTATTCATCAGGGGTCGCCACAGCGGAATGAACTGCCAAATGATCCAGCGCATGTTTTACACAGCAGATGCCCTACGAGTTGCTACCCAGTAATGGAAAACATCCATACACACTCATTCACACACCTACGGCCAATTTAGCTCATTCAATTCACCTAAAGCACATGTCTTTGGACTGTGGGGGAAAGCAGAGCACACGGAGGAAAACCCATGCGAACACGGGGAGAACATAATCTCCACACAAATATGCCAACTGTCCCAGCCAAGGCTTCAACCAGCAACCTTCTTGCTGTGAGGTGACAGTGCTAACCACTGAGTCACTGTGTTTCCCATGGTTTTATTATAGTAAAAGGGTTTTTCAAAACATGTTTTTTGGAATATTGAGTTACATTTGTGTTCTTCCTCGAATTTGATTAAACTACGGTTGGGTTATAGGTAGGCCACACGGAATCTGCGCGCGCAGAATTCCGCAGATTTCCACAGAATTCCGCAGATTTTTAGCCCATCATTAATTCTGTTTGTTTACTTGAGTAAATGTGAGTAAATCTAAATTTATTCAGTTTTTAAATTAATTACAGTAATATTATTGACTAATATGTAATATGTTCATCTGATTTATGTACAATGCAGTTTGTAAAGTCATATTTTCTGTCTTTTAGTAAATATATTATATGAGAGACTTGCTTTGTTTACCAAATAAAGTGGATCTAATTGGATTTGCATTTCAAACATTAAATAAAAGTTAAAAAGGTATTCTTTTTTATTTCACATATTAAGGTTTTAGTTATGATACTCCCAAAATAATTCTGCAGATATCTGCAGATTTTTACCAAAATTCCCCGCAGAAATAGGAAAAAACGTCCGCAGATTCCGTCTGGCCCTACAGGCATAATTTTTTTTTTTTTTTGCTTTTTCATGAAAATATCTAATAAATATGCAAAAAACACTAGAACAGTGTTACATATTTTGCTGACTTATGTACTTTTAAGTACTTATGTACTGACTTTTTAAAAATAAATCTTTGATATTTCTAAAGCCACTATCTCCATTATTACAGAATACAGATTTGACTACTATTTCACATTCATATAAAAATAATTAAAGCTTTAAATGTAAACTGCTGTATGAACAAAACTTTTCAATTCGTAAGACCCATTAGTAGTAGGGTTGCTATTCCCAAACACTAAAGGCCCTTTCACACAGGAAAAAAAATTAAGAGTTCAGATGCAAAAACCTCTAAGCATTTTTCTCAAATACTCCTCAAATGACTCCTGTGTTTATGTTCAGCAATTTCCATTTAAAGGCCATGAAAAAAACAACAACATATTCTTGCCATTAAGTTAAAATGACTGAACATGCACCAAAGAGTCTGAAAAAATGCTCAATTTTAGGTTACATTTTCTGAACTTTTTAAATCTACAACAAATAGTGTGTTGTGCCTGTTTCACCCTGCAATAGAATGGGTCATGCAATTAGATTTGAGTCCACCCAAATCTATATGTTAGGAAAAAAATTTAAAAAGAGCAAAAATTAGGAGAAACAAACAAAAAAAAAAAGATAAAACTTCTATAGTTTGCAATATTCGAATGAATTTAAATGTATTATCTTTCTATTTCTGAAGATGTTCAATGATTAATATATTATTTTAACAAATACATCAATTTAACAAATCTGTTTTGTTCAAATGCACAAAATATATTACCTATATTCACTGAGATATTACCATGGCCAAGAGAGATTAACGTGCAGCAATTTAAGAAAACACATGCAATTACAAAAAAAAAAAACCTAGCAAATTGAGAAAAGATGCAAATCCTCAAAAACGCACTGCATTTTCACACAACGCAAACAAATGAATAAAACGTGCTGCATTTTCTCACAGAGCGAACAATTTCTGAAAACACGCTGCATTTTCTTACAACACTTGCAAAAACAATGAAACACATCGGAAATGTTTCAAGGGGACCCAAAAAACGTGACGGATGCTGCTGTGCAGTGACTATTGCTCAGTGAAGTTGTAGGTGATCTTCGAAAGGTGAATCTTTAGTTTTTTATAAGCCTAAATAACCATAACCTAAATAGCCAGGTCTGTCATGTTTTAGGGTTCTCTTGAAACATTTTTGTTGTGTCCCGTGCTATTTGAAAGTGTTGTGGGAAAAGGTAGCAAGTGTTCTTAAATTGTTTGTGTTGTGTGAAAATGCAGCGCATTTTTAAAATTTGTATGCGTTGTGAGGATTTGCAGCACATGTCGTCACCTTAGAATTATAAGGTTCTATCTGACATTTTTGTCAAAATAGAGTTATTGACATATTCTTATTATATGATAACTTATTTACATTATGGGATGTTTTTAATAAGTTGTTTACATTTTAACACCTTTTATTTAAAAAACAAATGTTACACATACTGTTTGCTATGGAATGCAAAAACTTTGAAGCTCAATATCTCAAAATCATTCAGAACTTTATAATTCCAAGGTGACGATGTGCTGTCAAATGGATGAAGATCTTTTCTCAATTTGCTGGCGTTTTTTGTAATTGCATTCTAATTACAAAATTACAAGCTCTCTTGGCCACCTTAAGAAATTGATAAAATATTTATTTTTAAAAATAGGATGTACTCGTTTCTGCTGAGCATTGTGTATTTTTTTGGTTTTCTCAAGCAATTGCAGAGAAAATGGGATTCATTTCTAAGATTCATTTTTTGTAGTCATGAAAATGACAGATAATTTATGTTTTTAATGTAGTAACAAACTGTACTGTATTCATCTTAATTTACTGTTACTGGGCTACAGATGAGATTATACCCAAATGGAAAATCTTGCAAGATACACGAGGAGGGAAAAAGAGAAGACTGGGACAAGTTTGCAGTGGGCAGACTGCCAAAAAATGCATTTTTATGGTCAGTGCCACTTATCATGCAGGAACGAATTTGCCAAAGGCAAACAGTTGTTTCATGTTTATCTGCAATTCACTTATTAATTCACGCTCATCATAAAAAAGGCTTTACAATTTAAATGTAGCCTATGAGGTGCTTTTCCAACTCCAGCCAATTTGCCTGTACAGTCAGTGCAGTTCCATTCCTAGGTAGCCTACCATATTGACCGAAAGCTAAAGACCAGAGGCATTTCTCAGAACGTAATTAAAAGTCTTCAGGAGATTCCTCCACGCAGTAATGAGTCAGTGAATCAATTTGCACTGCCTCCACTAATAGCATGTCTGGACGCTTAGATAGACATGGCTGAGGCTCTGAGTGTCTGCAGTCAGTGATGTTACACGCTCTCTCCATCCTCTGGGACGACACACTCATCACGTGCCCTAAAGAAGCACAAGAGCATTGCAGTCAGTGCTTGTTGGCAGGTGGAACAGCAGTCTCAGTTGGTTAGACACTTTTAGACACGCTATCTGTTTTGCATGATAACACAAAACATAATGATAGGCAGAAACAACCGATATTGTTGAACATTTATCTTTTTTGGTAATGTAGTTTACTGTGCACTCCTTAGATTTTTATTAGAAACAGTGGGGAAAATATTACCTATAGGAGAATGATGTTAAAATATTAATATCAGTATTTTATGCTTTTTTGTTGTTTATAGATGAAAAGCAAAACTTTAAAGAATTTAAAAACAATATTTCCACAGTGTATTTAAATCCAAGAAATTGCATTAATAGTTAACATTTATTTATTTATTTATTTTTATATGTATTACATTTTTTACATATACACACTTTTTTCACATTATATATCTGTAAGCTGCTTGTGAAATCAAGTTTATTAGCCCTTCTGACGTTATAAATTAGCTCACCAAATTGTATTTCTTTTAAAAATATTTCCCAAGTGGGCGTCACAATGGTGCAGTGAGTAGCACGATCGCCTCACAGCAAGAAGGTTGCGGTTCAATCCTCGGCTGGGTCAGTTGGCATTTCTGTGTGGAGTTTACATGTTTTCCCTGTGTTCACGTGGGTTTCCTCCCGGTGCTCCGGTTTCCCTCACAGTCCAAAGACATAAAGACGAATTACCAACCTACGTCACACATGACGTCACACAGATTCCCGGTTGCAAAAAGAGACAGGTGGCAATAGTAAACATGTCGTGTTGTGCAGTAGGATGCCAAATTCGAAGTGAATGAAGTGACGACCTATTTAGAAATGCTCGACTCTGCAGTTCTCATGTTATATCAGGTAAGTTCACGCTATGCTGAATCATACACAATACTCATTTTTGATTGCAGCAATGATTTCAGCTAAAACAGTTAAATATGGTGAATTAAACTGCAGACACTGAGTGCTAAGAATGAAACGTGAAAGTGTAAGTTATTAAAGTTGGTTTAAAATTCACACATTCATTCAGTGACAATTTGTGACACTCTCGATTGTTGAGAGGGGTCTGGATGCAGACCTGGTGCAGCGCAATCTGAACTGCATTCAATGCTTTTTAAATAATGCGCTCACCTAACCCCACCCTTAACCCTACCCGTCACACTGACGTCACTCACTCCATTGAATGCATTGTGTCTGACATTGCATCGCTGAGTGATGCAATCTCAGCTTGCATCATAAAAGCTGCATCCAGATACTATTGATATTGTTTACCACGGCACTTATTCGGTCTGAAATAACCTGCAACTGTGACTTGAAAACAATATTATTTGAATACAATGTTTATTTGACTGTAAACAATGTTGTACTTTGATAGTCATTGGCTGCTAATATGATTTCGCTATTTAGAGTTTGCAAATAATACTTTCATGAAATTATATTATTAAGGAGAAAGTCTGAATGTGCGATTATAAAACCAACTTTACCTTTATGTGTAAGTTCACATACCCTGCCGTACAGGTGTGGTTCGCTGTCAGAATGCAGTTTTGCTGGTTGATGATTACCCAGGCTTTGTACAACATTAGCTCCGTCTTTTTTCTTTGTCTTTGGCTAGGCAGAACCTCGGTTTTTAGCACTAGTTTTGAATCTGGTAATCATGCAACATTATTTCTTGCACACGACCACACATCTTGTTAAAACACTTGGAGCTTCAATGAGATTGTATATTTGGGGCTGGATGCTTGGCCATTTCATCTTGTCCAATATTCATTGGGAGGGCGCTATATATTGCAAATGGACCTGTCAGACGAACGCCGCTCACTTTAACGTTAATTTTGCCGAATCACTGTGCTTATCACTGGGTGACAAGCTGTTATAATACGCTGAAAGCATTATGTAAATAATATATATATATATATATATAATATGTAATCAATATATATTATTTCTAAGACAACAACAAACTGTACCGCATCGGATGTCATTCCCTTGCTGTAAATGGTAGCGCTCCCAGTTTTTTCTGCCACCTCCCTGCGCTCGCATCCTGAATGTTTACAAACATGGTAATTCATCTATACTGTAGGGTAAACTGAATAAGCTAAATTGGCCGTAATGTATGTGTGTGAATGCAAGAGTGTATGGGTGTTTCCTAGTGTTGGGTTGTGGCTGGAAGATCATCCGTTGCATAAAACATATGCTGGATAAGTTGGCGGCGGGTCATTCCGCTGTGGCGACCCCAGATTAATGAAGGGGCTAAGCCGAAAAGAATATGTTTGGCGTAGAACATTTTTTCAACACATTTTTAAACAACATTTTTAATTTCTAACAACTAATTTTTTTTCTGTCATGATTACAGATTTTTCTGCTAATTAGCCAAATTATTGGATAACAGTGGCTTGTACTGTAGATTAAAAAAAGAAAAATCTTAAGGGGGTTAAAATATTACAATATTAAATACTTTAAAATGTTTTACATTTAAAAACTTATTTATTCCTGCCAAAATAAAATAAATAAGACTTTCTCCAGAAAAAAAAAATGGAAAATACTGTGGGAAAAAAGGAAAAGGAATGTACTTTCTCTGTTAAACATGTGTTGGAAAATATTTGAGAGAAAAAAACTAATTCACAGGAGGGCTAATACAGTCCATTTGCCTTCAATTGTATTGTACATGTATGCATATTTCCCTTTAATGTTCATTTTGTAATATTACATATTTAATAAATGCAATATAACCTTTTTTTTACTGTGTGGTTGTGGCATTTACATCTTTTAGAGAATTTGATATATATATAGCATAGGGAACAACATAATAATCTTGACATATGTGTAATCCATCCAAGCCCCGGCAACACATTTTCAGCAATGTTTTGAGTTGAAATGCATGACTAATGCAAAAATGCCACAACCTAGTAATCTCTGTCACAGTCTAACACGCCAGTGTCATATTCTGAAGTTACATAAGATGGGGGGTATAGAGCAATTTCACCATATTTCTAACTATAGAACAACTGGGAACAACTATATAGACTTCTAAAGCCACAACATTGTAATTACAATTCAGCAAATAAACAGAGACTGTGGGGTTTCTACATCAATTAATCACTCTCTGTCTCTGTCTAAATCACAAACACACAAACAAACACACATCGAAATCAACAGACAAATAAGGCAAATGAAAGAGTGTAAGGATTCAAAAGTAGCACTGCAGGTGTTAGCAGATTATAAATGCAGGATAACAGAAATGTAGCTAAACATAATTGGGAATTACACAAGGCTCACTGCTCTAGGCGTATACTTTTCCTGCAAAATGTGCACTTCAGGGAAGAAAACAATATATAAATGTGCAAAAATCAAGGCAAATAAGTACATAATGCCCTAAAGCGTGCGCCCATATTTTGTTAAACATTCGTTTCGGCACTAAACTGAGACATTTATATGCAAATGAGATGTTACTGTTGAGCTTGATATGCCATTAACGCCTGAAGTTGTAGTTAATCACTGTGAACCCTAATGTGCTGCACTAGTGCTTATATCTACTTATATTTTCATGGTTCATATTCTACTTAGGGTATACTGTGTGGTTTGAAAATAGGACAAATATGTAGTGAATATATTTTGGTTGATTTTGACAAATTGTAAGATTTTATTTTATGCGACCCCAGAGATTTTCCCTTTTATGTGCTGTAAGGTAATGAAGCTGTTTTGAATGTAAAAGGTTTGCAGAGTTTTAAAGTGCAACATAAACGGCAAATCAGACTCATTGGAAATATGTGTCTCAGCCTACAATATTGTAATACATAAAATAGGATGCTCTGGGAGCTATGTAGAAAAATTAAGTTTTTATTTTTTAATGATTGACAGGTGTTTTTAGTTTGTCCATGATTAGTTGCATTATGAGACTTTTATATTCTGCTCTGCAGATGTTTGACAAAAAGGACAAAAGGACTTTTATTGATATTTTAGTAGTTTGAAACAATAAATTGTATAAGAAATTATATAAAATAACAGAAAAAGTACTAGGATTTATTTTACCACGTTTTTGTACAACAATAATACTGACAATATGTCATTGCAAACTATTAAAAATAACCTAGTCTCGTTGGAAATATGTACTCAGAATCAAATATTAAACTTCGTTTGTCTTGCAGTTTTTGTTTTTACAAATTTTTGACTGAAATCCAAAATACATTACTGAGGCACGTTTTCTCATACGTACCATTTCCAACCCAGGCTTATTATCAATACATATCCTTATATACATTTATGAAGACTGCAAAATATGTCCCATGGAGGTAAGTTTTTTTGTGAATCCACCAGAGGCTGCTGTGTACACTTTTTCAGATCTTAAATTGAACTGCTGTTCTCACGTAAATCCTAAAAAAAGACTAAAAAGACACGTAAAGACTAACTGACTGACCGTCTGATCACACCACGCTCCCCCTTCCCTAAACCCAACCAATAGTTTTTAAAAACACAGATTGACCCGGATCACCCTTTCCTTAAACCCAACCAATAGTGTTTTCAAAAGCAATCCAGAAAAAGCCCTCACCTGATTTTTACCACGTTTTTAGAACACGTTCTCACCCTGTTACTTGTTTATTTTATTTTTTTTGCCTTTTGTTTTTGTTTTACCTGCTTTCTGGACCTGTTTTTTGCCCGACTTGAACCTCGTCATTGCTGTCAACTTTAAATGGTCAGCTGGTATCACAAAAAGAAACAGGAGCCATCAGAGTCATACCACCCTGTAGCGTTCATTTTAAAGACGAAATGCAGCCATACGTAGCTCCGGCTACATAATTTGCGCTTTCCAGAATTCTATACAGGGGTGCGTTTTCACAATGAGCCTGTGTTAGCCATTTCTCATAAATCCACCAGAGGTTGCTGTATCCATTTCTGCAAATATTAAAGTCCTTCTCGTGCACGTTCACGAGAGAAGCCAGTTGGCTTGTCGTCATGCATAATATATCAGCTTGATATCAACTAATCCACTCTCCTTCCTTAAACTCAGCCGATAATGTTTTCAAAATCAAACTATAAGAGAAAAGTCATTGTGGATGTGTGTGCATATCACAACATCACGCTGCTGTTTTGGGGCTTCGTTTTACCTGGTTTTTGAAATCATCCTTCTGTACTCAAACCCCATTCCACTCCACTTCCCTAGTCTAATATCGCTCGAGGTAAACTGCTGATCAAACCAGTCACACTGGAAAAGCTGTCTATATGGAGGTACAGTCTGTTGTACCGCCCCATAGTGTTCGTTTTACACATAAAATGCAGTCATATGTACCCTTGAGCACATATTTGTCAGTTCTCAAAAATGTAGCCCTGGGCACATATTCCCAAAGAGCCTGTGTTGCAGTCACGCAGAGGTCTAGTCTGAATGCACTCCGAATGCTCTGCTGCTGCTTAAAAGGTGTTAGCCTGAAGCTCTTTGAATTAGTGACCTGTTTTGTACATTTTATGTTTAATCAAATCATTGACAGCTTATTTAATAAAGCCAGTAAGGCTTAACATTCTTGTGTCTGAGTAAGTTAACCACAAATAGTGGGTTCAATTTAAAAATGCAGTGGGCTGTGGAGCATGTTAACGAAATTAAAAATAAGCTTTAAAAAGCTTAGGAACCACTAGTATACAGTATAGTGTTGTATAGTGTAGCTTTATTTATATTTACATGATTTTTTTTATTAAAATATTTTTTTGTTTGTAATAAAATACACCTATACAAATATATGTACACCTGTCCATCTGCTCGTTAATACGAATTTCTAATCAGCCAATCACATGGCTGCAACTCCATTTAGGCATGTGGACATGGTAAAGACAATCTACTGCAGTTCAAACAGAGCATCAGAATGGGGAAGAATGGTGATTTATGTGACTTATCTGGTCTGAGCATTTCAGAAACTGCTGATCTACTGGGATTTTTACGCACAACCATCTCTAGGCTTTACAGAGAAAATACCCAGTGAGGGGCAGTTCTGTGGGCGCAAATGCCTTGTTGATGCCAGAGGTCAGAGAAGAATAGCCAGAGTGGTTCCTGACAATAAAAAGGCAACAGTAACTCAAATAAGCCCTCGTTACAACCATGGTATGCAGAAGAGCAGCGCAAAACACGTCCTTGAGGTGGATGGGCTACAGCAGCAGAAGACCACACCAGGTGCCACTTCTGTCAGCTAAGAACAGGAAACTGAGGCCACAATTCACACAGGCTCACCAAAATTGGGCAATAGAAGATTGGAAAAACGTTGCCTGGTCTGATGAGTCTCGATTTCTGCTGCAACATCAGATGGCAGGGTCAGAATTTGGTGTCAACAACATGAAAGCATGTTGTTGCTTTCCTGTACAGTATATCCTGCCTTGTATCAACGGTTTAGGCTGCTGGTGGTGGTGTAATTGTCACAAATACACAGGAGACCGAAATGCAAGTGAATGCAAGATAATTTATTAACAGAGATAACAGGAATAACAACTGGTATTAATCTCACTGTGGCGAGGGGGCGTGGCCGAGAGCCGTGGGAGCGAAACGAGGCCCGCCACAGATGAGAAACACCTGTGGCGCGCACCTGCCTCCAATCCCACGGAAGGAGCTCTGGACTATAAGAGGAGGAACGATGGCAGAGGAGGGAGAGAGAGGACCGGGCCCGGACATATTGTTTTGCTTTCAGTTTGTTTTGGTTTAGACGGCAGTCTCCGTGAGGAGCTGCCGTCCCTTTTATTAATAATATTTTAAAACCTCTTCGGTTCTTCGCCTCCTTCTTCCCGGCGGCCAGGTGGCCGTAAACGTTATTACAGTGGTGCCGAAAACCCGGGAGAAGGAGGGACGCGTTGTCCAGTTGCCCTCGCCGCTGAGAGGGAGGGCGAGTGTTCGGGAGTTAACCCGAGTAGGGGAGAAACCCGTTCGTCTGCCAGAGTGCCGGGGCAGCCTGAGGCTGGCGAGGAAGGATCTGCCTGCTACCGTCTCCCAGCATGGGGAGGAGCAGGGGACGCGGGGCTCCCCACCGGATGGGAAAGAGCTGAAGGGAGCCATCCCAGAGAGCCCGGGGGGAGTCGCCGTGATCCGCCATGATGCCGAAGCCTGCGTCCTCCACCGAAGCGGGAGCGGAGCAGGAGACCAGAAATGCCGCCAGCCAGCCAGGAGAACTGCCGCCGGACACCAGAAGACGGACGGGTGGATAGATTCCTCCACAGGGCTCCCAACACGTCGTTGCATCTCTCGGCTGGTTGAGGACCGGGTGGCAGCGTGTCTGGAGAACCGAACCCCAATTTTTTTTTTCTTTTTCCTCTCTCCCCTCTCTGTCTACTCTGTCTCTCCTCCTTTTTTCTCCATCTCCTTTTCTCTCGGCCCATCTCGTATAGGTCTCGCGGGTGCTGTAACCCATCCCCCCCCCCCCCCCCCCCCCGGAGTATGCACAGCCACGGGGTGCCCCCGGCCTGTGATGGGAGATGGGGGTATGTGGCGAGGGGGCGTGGCCGAGAGCCGTGGGAGCGAAACGAGGCCCGCCACAGATGAGAAACACCTGTGGCGCGCACCTGCCTCCAATCCCACGGAAGGAGCTCTGGACTATAAGAGGAGGAACGATGGCAGAGGAGGGAGAGAGAGGACCGGGCCCGGACATATTGTTTTGCTTTCAGTTTGACGGCAGTCTCCGTGAGGAGCTGCCGTCCGTTTGTTTTGGTTTAGACGGCAGTCTCCGTGAGGAGCTGCCCTCCCTTTTATTAATAAATATTTTAAAACTTCGTCGGTTCTCCGCCTCCTTCTTCCCGGCGGCCAGGTGGCCGTAAACGTTATTACACTCACCAGATATTGAAGGATAGGGTAGAGCAATGGTGCTTCTCACAAGGAAAGCGACAAGCTAAACAGCGGTAATAGTTCATCGGAGCAACAGATCCAGAGTGAAGTCTCTCACTGATATCTCACCAGATATCGAGGGAAGGGGTAGAGCAATGGTGCATGTCTCAAGGAAATCGACACGTTAAACAGCGGTAATAGTTAATCAGAGCAACAGATCCAGAGTGAAGTCTCTCACTGATATCTCACCAGATATCGAGGGAAGGGGTAGAGCAATGGTGTATCTCTCAAGGAAATCGACACGCTAAACAGCGGTAATAGTTCTTCAGAGCAACAGACAACGTGAATCTCTTATGGTTGTGTAATGGTGTGGGGGATATTTTCTTGGCACACTTTGGGCCCATTAGTAACAATTGAGCATTGTGTCAATGCCACAGCCTACTTGAGTAATGTTGCTGACCATGTCCATCCCTTTATCACCACAGTATACCCATCTTCTGATGGCTACTTTCAATAGGATATAGGCTACTGCCGGCCATGTCATAAAGCGCAAATCATCTTAGACTGGTTTTTTGAACATGACAATAAGTTCACTGTACTCAAACTGCCTCCACAGTCACCAGACCTCAATCGAATAGTGCACTTTTGGGATGTGGTGGAACAGGAGATTCGCATCATAGATGTGCAGCCAACTAGTGTGTAGCAACTGCGTGATACTATCATTTCCAGTACCTTGTTAAAGTATTAAAGCAGTTCTGAAAGCAAAAGGGGGTCCAACCTGGTAAGGTGTAAGGTGTCCAAAAAATTTATAAAAATGTTTAAGAAATTTTTTTTTTAAAATGTCACCTTATCTACATTCACATTATCATATAAATGACATTTTCTTTCAAGTGGGCTTTCATTTACAGCACCTTATATTTATAGTGTTACAGTCACAGTGTATAAGAAAATAATAAAGGCTTTGCGCTGTAATCATAAAGAAGATGTAGCATGAATGTGATTAGCTACAGACTGTGGTTTTAGTGAGCCTAGATGGATTATAATGTATGGTGTTATTTGTAGATAAAGGAAACTGCAGCGTTAGCAGAGGTGCTGGTAACTTAATGAGAATTAAAGTGATAAAATTCAAACAGAAAGTCAGATAATGCTGACCTGTGAACCTGTATAATCAATGTGGTCTCGGAAAAGCCAATTAACTCCAGGTTAATGGTTGAGGATTCTAGTGATTAGTGTACTATATAGGTTCCTTTTGATAAAACGCCTGAATAAAAACATGCAAACAGCTATTCCTGTCAGAGTCATTGTCTTAGGGGGTTGTGTTCGGACATTTTGTGCTGTAGCGATTTGACAAACTGAGAGACAGCTTGAGGTCTTTTATTTAGTGTCCTGTTTGCACTTGGCTACAAACTAGCATCCTTTCCAGACAATGCCAATTAAACATAAACAACCGTGAGTAAAAATTATATAAAATATAAAAAGTGACATCGGCTTGACAAACTCCTAAAACCTTCAAGTTGCATCCAGCAAACTCAACACAGAATGTCAGTCTGTTCTCGCTCAGTTTGCTTCATCTTTTCTAACATTTCAAACTCACAGTTTTCCCTTAGTGGATGATCAAACACGCTGTACACTTCTGTTGATGATTTCTGACGGTTATTCCTCGAGCTACTTTACATCCATCTGTCTTTTCCAGCTCTTAATGTTTTATTGATTTTGAAGCATTCCGAGTACAAGTTTTACACTTTAAAGGCTTTATAAAAAATTAGAAAAAAGAACTTGGCATATGATGTCTATGTTGCTGAATTGCTGGAGATTTTATCATGATATACAGTACTATGACATAATATTTACATAAGATGCAACAAGAAGGATTACTTAATGTGTGTACAATATTGAATTCTACATTTTTTTGCACTTTGCTTCATTGTACAAAAATGTTCATAGCAAACTCACTCAAATTAAATAGCAAAATAATTTACATTTTACAATAGGATTTTGTTGGAAAACATTAGTTAATGCATTTACATTTAAAAGTTTAGACCTAGGGCCTGTTTCAGTAAGGAGGTTCAACCAACTCGGAGTTTAAACTTGAACTCTGAGTTGATTTACCGAGAGATTAAAAACTCAGAGTTTTCGGTTTCAGAATAGCTGATCTGAGTTGGGTCAATCAACTTTGAGTAGACCAACTCAGAGTTAAGGGCGCACACTGTGACTATAAAAAGGCATTATCAATGGAGCGCAGACATTACGAGTTCTCCAGCTGAATTTGATGTGCTCATGCAAAGTTATAGCAAATATGACCATATATTTAAAAAAGCAACATCACTGCATCAGCGAAACAGAGACAGTTAGCGTGGGAAAACATAGCTGCTCAAGTTAATGCGCAAGTTTACATTTAAAGTATTTAAATAATTAAGTATAAAAAAAAAAAAAAATATATATATATATATATATATATATATATATATATACAATTTTTACTTGAAAAAGTGGGGAATTGGCCATAATTTTGAAGTTATTTCAGATGTAATTGCATTAAATTACATAAAATAGGCTAGCGCATTTCTACAACAAATCTGACAAAACAAAAATGCATATAACCTTAGCTTAATGTTCAGTGGAAATGTTTAATTTAAGGTTCCCACTTTTACACACGTTGATCAGTTTTAATAGATTTAAGTGCACTTGTGTGTCTGCCTTTTTTATTGTTCGAGTGGTAGAGGATGATATGACATTTATAATGTAAGCAGAACTAAAAAAAAAATAGTTTTTAGAACGAGTAATAATCCCATTAATCTAGTTAGTAACGTTACATGTGCCAGTGGAAGGTAAGTGAATTTAAGCTAAGTAATTATTAAAAAAGGACAAACTATTCTCGTAAGTGAGTTTGTTCTTTGCGTGACTGCAATGTATTTGCTTTGTTTCCATCCAAAAATGCGAATTAAATTTATGTGCAAAACTGGAATATCGCATAAAAGATGTGCGAATAAAGCAGCGTTTCCATCCAACGAGTCAAAGAGAACAAAATTGTCACTTGCTGATTAACTGTCGCCAAATACCAACAGTAAAAACAGAATTTACTGCAGTAGAAGAAGCTGTGTGAACCTGTTTTTTATTTAATAAATGACTTGTTCCTTAAAAGACAATGCCGACACACAATGAACGCGTGGTGGCATTTGAGACGCGCATGAGACACAGAGAACAGACGCTCTTGACACGCAGACTCTCTGGAGGTAATTAATAATATAATAATACTGAAACGGTTAAGGCGTTTTAGAATGACCAAAACAACATTTAAGATGTTTTACAACGTGCTCAGCCTGTTGGTTTGTCCATTCACACACATTTTTATCATCATATGATCTCTTATAACAAACCTTTTTTAATGCTTATACTGGAATTTGTTCAGTAAAAGTGTTTCCATCGTAGTTTATGCACATCTTTTCTTATCGAATGAAAAGTCTCTCCTACTCAGTTATGCGCATGTTTATTATGCCTATTTTCAAAAGTTATGTGTATCTTGGCGTTTCCATCAATCGATTTTTTATGCGCATATCCAAAATGCACATTAAAATAGGTGTGTGGAAACGTAAATCTAAGGTGAGAAATACCGCTTCGTCTTTAAAAAAGGACAGGTGACCGACAGAAACTCTGAGTTTAGAGAATAAAACCTGCTCCTGACCAGGTTAGGTTCACAAAGTAAGTTACCACGGTAACTGACTCTGAGTTAAAGTTACCTCTCTTTCAGAAACATGCTTGACTTACCCTGCTTTCTCGACTTTGACAAACCTGCCATTTTGAAACGGAAAACCCAGAGTTTCTCTCATTTCAGGGTTAAAATACTCTGAGTTTTCACTTAACCTCCTTTCTGAAACAGGCCCCTAGTCCTAAACCTAACCCTAACATCTCTAGTGAGAAATAGCTGCCAAAGTTATAGAAGATAAGTTAATGTTACAACTTCAAATCAGAAAAAGGTGGGCAGTATGGAAGACGCAATAAAAAGAAATTTCTAAATTTACTTTGACTTGTATTTAATTGCAAACAATATGAACACAAAATATTTAATGTTTTGTCTAACCAACATAATTTCATTTGTAAACATACATGCTTTCCTGTCATTCAGACCTGCAACATATTCCAAACAAAGTTGGAACAGGAGCAATTTAGGGCTGGTAATCAGGTAATTTGGTTAAATTTGAAACAGGTGATGTCAACAGGTGATTGCAATCAGGATTTGGTTCAAAAGCAGCATCCAAGAAAGGTCTAGTCCTTTAGGAGCAAAGATAGGCAGAGGATGGCAGTTTGCCAACAAATACATTAGAAAATTATTGAAATGTTTAAAAACAGTGTTCCTTAAAGAAAGATAAGACGACATTTGGGTATTTCACCTTCAACAGTGCATAACATCATCAGAAGATTCAAGGAATCTGCAAGAATTTCAGTGCATAAAGGACAAGGGTGCAAGCCAAAGCTGAACTACCGTGATCTCTGATCCCTCAGGCGGCACTGCATCAAGAATCCTCATTCATCTATAAGTGATATCACCACATGGGCTCAGGACTACTTTGGCAAACCTTTGTCAAGTACCACAATACATAGTTACATCCACAAATACCAGTTAAAACTGTACTGTGCCAAAAGGAAGCCCCAGTTTCCAGAAGCAATGTCGACTTCACTGGGCTCGGAGCCATCTGGGATGGACCATCACACAGTGGAAATGTGTACTGTGGTCAGATGAATCAGAAGTTCTGGTAATTTTTGGGAGTAATGGACTCTGTACTCTATGCTCTGGACCAAAGATGAAAGGGATCATCTAGACTATTACCAGGAACAAGTCTGTAAGCCAGAGTCCATTATGGTATGGGGTTGTGTCAGTGGTAACCTTGCACTTCTGTGATGGTTCCATTAATGCTGAAAATTACATAGAAACTTTGGAGCACAATGACTCCTTTTTTTTTTATTTGCGTTGTCCATACTGTACCAACCTTTTCTGATTTGGAGTTGCAGTTTAAAACACTACAATTTAAGTTTATTAGTTAATAGCTTCATTTAAAAAATGCTGCTTGCGTTTTCAATGCGTTATTAAGAATTAACTAAAAAAATTAGCTTCGCCTAAGATGAAGAAATACATTTCAATATCGTGCGCATGTTGTATAGACCAGATTAAAATATGAGAATGTTTCTGTATGAAAATAAGTTACATGTTAAGATCTGAAGCATTAGGTGCTGCGATGAACACCGCTAGTCTGATATCTGACCATTTCTGATGCATGGGTAACCACACATGCGCGTAAAACCGTGCCAACTTCTCTAAGTGCTGCAAAGATATAGTTTTGCAGCCCTTAGCGAAGTTGGCGCAGTTAAGTCTAAATATCATTCTACTATGACTGATGATCATTTGGTAGTGTGCTTGAGGCTGGCTATCAGCAGCTACTGTCCGGACTATGTTTCCCTGGCTGATTCCAGTCGGTGCAAGTCATCAGAGTAATGACAAAAATATGTAAAGAGTTGTAGGCTATTGCACAATATGAGTTCCTACAGTTATGCAAGGTACATTAATATACAGTTAGGTCCATAATTATTTTGACATCGACACAATTCTAACATTTTTGGCTTTGTACACCAATACAATCGATTTGAAATCAAACGAACAAGATGTGCTTTAACTGTAGACTGTCTACATCCAAATCAGGTGAATGAAATTACAACATTTGCATATGTGCCTCCCACTTGTTAAGGGACCAAAACTAATTGGACAGAATAGTAATCAGAAATCAAACTTTCACTTTTTAATAATTTGTTGCAAATCATTTGCAGTCAATTACAGCCTGAAGTCTGGAACGCAAAGACATAACCAGACGCTGGTATTTATTCTTGGTGGTGCTCTGCCAGGCCTCTACTGCAACTGTCTTCAGTTCCTGCTTGTTCTTGGGGCATTTTCCCTTCAGTTTTGTCTTCAGAAAGTGAAATGCATGCTTGATCGGATTCAGATCAGGTGATTGACTTGGTCATTGCATACCATTCCACTTCTTTCCCTTTAAAAACTCTTTGGTTGCTTTTGCAGTATGCTTTGGGTCATTGTCCAACTGCACTGTGATGCGCCGTCCAATGAGTTCTGAGGTATTTGGCTTAATATGACCAGAAAATATTGCCCTATAATACTTCAAAATTCATGTTGTGAAGGGTGTTTTCTTCACCAGGGAAAGAATTATTTGGTCATCCACCACAGTTGTTTTTTGTGGTCTTCCAGGTCCTTTGGTGTTGCTGAGCTCATTGGTGCGTTCTTTCTTTTTAAGAATGTTCCAAATAGTTGTTTTGGCCACGTCTGTTTTGTTTTTTCAGCCTAATGATGGCTTGCTTGACTGATAGTGACAACTCTTTGGATGTCATTTTGAGAGTTGACAGTAACAAATTCCAAATGCAAATTGCACACTTGAAATGAACTCTGGACCTTTTATCTACTCATTGTAATTGGCATAATGAGGGAATAACACACACTTGGCCATGGAAAAGCTTAGAAGCCATTTGTGCAATTACTTTTGGTCCCTTAACAAGTGGGAGGCACATATGCAAACTGTTGTAATTCCTACACCATTCACCTGATTTGGATGTAAATACCCTCAATTAAAGCTGTCAGTGTGCAGTTAAAGCACATCTTGTTCATTTAATTTCAAATCGATAGTGTTGGTGTATAGAGCTAAAAATGTTAGAATTGTGTCAATGTCAAAATATTTATGGACTTAACTGTATATTGTACAAATACAGAATTCTCAATATGTTTGTAAATAAATATATGTTTTTATATTAGGTAGATTATTTTGACTTGGTCTTTTATAAGTAGCTTGCATGCTTAAAAAGTGTGGGCACCCCTGGTGTAGTGCATTCCACGTTATTCATGCTGCATGGTGAAAATAAGCCTCTGTTTATGTGTTTGCATTGACTTTTCTATGTAATTTATTCATGTGAATGCTTAATTCTACATTTTTTGTGAACCCAGCATAAGCACAGACAATAAGTTGCTGGTTACAGTTTATTTATTCTCCACCAGTTTCACTAGTATAAGGGATAATCAATTCCACAGCTAAATAACCCATTTAAAAATCACATTTTTATCATAAAACTCAGCAATTCAATTTAATTCTTACAGCAGCACATGGAGCATCTCACTGACAGGCAGGAATATAGTGTATGGTGTTAACAGACAGTGTACTAGTCTGTGCAGCTGTGTCTGTCCTACACATGCCGTCTCGCTGCCCTTTACGCTGTATTTAATGAGTCCGCTGGACCGACTGAATGAGCATTAGTTTTCACTCTCTTTTCTCCCTCACTCAGACTCTCTTTCTACTGTCTGAATGAACATTGCCAATTAAACTTTTTCTCCGGGCAGCCTCACCACCTCAGGAGCTGAGAGCACAATTCTCACAGCGATTCTCGAGGTAACAAAGTGAGATCATAATTTCTAAAAATATCCTGTCATATCACTGAGTATATTGCTAATCTTGCTGACGCATCCTTTATAAAAAAACAGGATTTAAAGGGATAGATTAGCCGCTTTACCATTAGGGTGTCAATTATTGGTTTGTGCATGTATAACACTGTAAAAAATGCTGGGTTACACAAAATTCCTTCATGTAGTTAATTAAGTTAACTTAATTGCTTTTACAAATTTAAGTGGATTGAACATAAAACAATGAAGTAGTCTCCAAAAATGCTCAAGAATTGAGTTGGTTCAGCTCATTTTAAATAAGTAGTTTGAACAAGCAGCAAAAATAGTTGAGTGAAGGTTAAGAAATTTGCAAAGCACAGTCGCCCATGAATTTATATGGTCTGACAACACTGATATCCATGATATTTGGCTCCACAAAGCGTAAACGAAACAAAATGAATTACAAATTTGTTAAATAAAAACTGTGAAAGGCTTTGCTCTTGTCATGGTTTCAAAGTTCAGCTGACTCACAAGATCTTTGTCAATCTGATTGACACAGTAAAACCCTTTGCATTATTAACTATTTGCGTTTACAATTGCTTTAGAAGCCTTGGAAGCTGAAACTCATGTTTGTGGTGAGTAGCGTTGCAATTCCAAAACACTGTTTGATGTGTTTGGCCAATCACAGCACACTGTATGAAGTGGCCAATCAGAGTGCTTTTAGGTTTATGAAAAAAGAAGCTTTGTAGAAACTGGAGCTCAATCAGCAGTGTGCTTCACAAAATGAACCAATCATGTTTGTAGGTTAGTACAATAATTACAATTCAGCAATTCAGTGTTTCTTGAACTCATCTTTCCAATGACCATTCACAACCAGCGCATCAGAAAAGTCTGTATTTGGAACTACAGCTCTTGACTTAATAACTGACAACAATTGACTTAAATAAGTCCATCAATAAGTCACTCCTGGGGGCTATTCCATAAAGCAAGCTTAGAGAAAAAGTCAGGCTTATTTTGGTAAGTCAGGTTTATTAATGGTGGATTCGGTTTCATAAATCAAATTTACGATAGTTCAAACTTAGTTATTCTGGCAACTTATGCTGGGAAACTAGCCTGGTCTGGGGCATGCTAACTCTCAGGCTAAGTCAAGTTCAAGCCTAATCAAAGTAATGTTAACATTCACCTGCCATAGTTTGATGCCATTTTAATTTAGTTAAACTCTTAATAATAATTAAAACTTTATAGTCACTTAATAGTAAATATATATAGGCCTATATACCTAAATATATTATATTCTAGCAGTATACTTATAATCTAATGGAATTAGTTGGTAAATATATGCAGTGTAACTTAAATTCAACAAACGGACCATCAAAATAAAGTGTGACCATATATTTAAATTCATATAAGTTTTTCCAAACAAAACAAATACAAACTACAACATTTCAACTACATTTTTAATTTTTTTCAACAAAATTTTATATAGGTTCTGTTGATTTTTTTTTTTTTCCTGTATATTAAAATTGTATTTAACATTTTCCCCCAACATATTTATTTGGATATACAAATTTTTGCACTGTGATCTTCAGTTTAGTTTTTGTTAGATTATTTTCCAAATTTTGCTTTGGTAGTGAATAATTTAATGTAAAAGCACAAATATATTATTATAAAGCATCATGTAGAAAATATTAACTTAAAAGAAAGATCTGTGAGGGGGATATATTTATATATTCCAGCTGCAACCCATCACTGGGAAACACATACACTATAGACAATCTAGCTCACCAAATTCACCTATACTTGTCTTTGAATTTGAGGCGGAAACCGGAGCACCCGGAGGAAACCCACGCCAACACGGGGAAACAAAAGCACTGACTGATATACAGTAAGGAAACAGACTACATTTATTAAATAATGACTTTAAAGCTGCAAACCCTGAGTTGAATAATCGGGAGATGATCCAGGCCGTGCAGTACGCTTACTTTAATGTAAAGATATTTCCCACGGGGCACAGGAAACACAAGTGTCAAAGAGAAAGCAGCTATTTGCAGCAGTTTCGGGAGCAAATTAAAAATTCCACCGCTTGTGCGTGCACGGCTCTTTGTTGCCATTTTAATGTGCTTACATTTAGCACATTTTGTATGTTACATTGAGGCTGCAATGCAATAAAGCATTCTCTCGCATGCGCGCGGTCAAGTACAATTTCTATCTATTATGACAAATATGTAATGTTAATAGGCCTAAATAATGGCCTACATTTTAAAATATAATGCTACATATGTAGCCTATTGAGATGATTTGCAATTTCATGTCAGCCTTCTCTCTTGCAAGCCGTATTATTTCGTTATGTTTAAATTATTATATGTTTGAACTCTAAAAACGAACGCGGCTCACTCGGTGTAAACAGCCGTCTCATCTCAGAGCTCTTTCAGTTCTCGAAGTTGCCATGGTAGCACACAACATAATCGATGAATCTATGATCGACCGTTTATGGTTTCACGACAGAAACGTGCACGAGCAGTTATCTAGAATATTTAAACTGAACTCAGACTACTTAGATCAAATGATCTTCAACTTACTGTTATAGAACCAATTTAAGCGTGGACGTTTAGTTTGGCTCACTAAAGTCAGGCTTTTGAATTTAATCCCCGCTTTTCCTAACGACTTTTATGAAATAGCCCCCTGGTCTAGTCCAAAAATCTTGTTTCATTCTTGACATATTAGAGTAAAAACAAAGAACAATTAAAAACAAACAACAACAACTGATTTTCAACTTTATGGTTGGTCTTTCTATAACCCTCACATTTCATTTTTGTCTTTGTTTATCTTCTAAATCTTGCTACTTGATGAGTTTTCTTGTTGTCCATTATTTAGTTTGTTCACTTTTTATTTAATAAACTACATTTGGGTTCTCAAGTCGCATGCCTTCCGTGAACTTTTCTACATTTTTGTAGAAAAAAATGTTGAAAAAGCTTGTTTAAAATCTGGCAGATTAGTGGACATTTATAGACATTTCTCTCTGTAAAAACCTTCAGAATACACATTTGAATAAAACTGTCAAGTTTGGGGTATGGAAGAATTATGGCTCAGTGCAAGAGAAAAAAAATCATTTTAAGAAAACAATTGTAATCCACACACACAAAAATGACAAACTGCAATAAAAGAAAAAAGTTTTGAAAAAGTAAAAAAAAAGAAGTTGAAAAGCCTAAAAATCTCCAAATTGTTGTTGTTTTTTTTTTTGCCTGTAGTGTCTCAACTTAAAGGGATAGTTTACCCAAAAATGAACATTTAATCATCATTTACTCACCCTCAAGTGATTCCATACATTTACAAGTTTTACAAAAAACACAAACCAGGCTCATTATGGATACATACCCCTATATACATTTCTGGAGATTGCGAAATACGTCCCAGGAGGTATGTTTTTTTTTTGCAGTTTTTGTTTCGCAAATCTACACAGCGAGGTCGCTGTGTATGCTTTTTCAGATCTCAAATTTTTTTTGCGAGTGCCATTCGCACCCGCTGTTCTCACGCAAATCTACCAGAGGTTGCTGTCGACTTACTAACTGACTGACTGACCGATCTCCCAAACTTCTAAACGATAGTATTTTCAAAAGCACTGACCCAATCACTCCTTCCCTAAACCCAACCGACAGTGTTTTCAAAAGCAATCCAGAAAAATAAAAGCCATCGCCTGATTTGTTACCACGTTTTCAGATCTTACCACGTTCTCACCCGGTTGTTTACTTGTTTCTTTTATTTTTTTGCTTTTTGTCACGGTCAACTCTTCTCTGCGTCTCAAGTTCGCCGACGAACATGGTGAGCTACTGGGCAAACTGGTTACAGCAGAAAAGCTGTCCACACTGTCAGCTGGTAGCTCAAAAAGAAACAGAAGCCATCTGTGGCATCATATCGCCCCATAGCGCTCATTTTAAAGACAAAATGCAGCCATACGTACCTCTGGCTACATAATTCACGCTCTTCAGAAATGTATATGGGGGTACGTTTCACAATGAGCCTGAGTTGAAAAAACCTGTAAAGATTGACTTCCATAGTAGAAACAATAAATACTAGTTTCAAGTCTTTAGGCCAGGGGTGCTCAACCCTGTTCCTGGCGATCGACCTTCCAGCTGATTTCAGCTCCAACCCTGATCAAACACACCTGAACCAATTATTTAGAACGTGAGGAGTACTTGATAATTACAGGCAGGTGTGTTTGATAAGGGCTGCAACTGAAAACTGCAGGAAGGTCGATCGCCAGGAATAGGGTTGAGCACCCCTGCTTTAGGCTGTATGGTTTAATCTGTTCGTTCCGCATTACGGGTGAAATAATAACAATATTCATAAAAATCTTAACAAATACAATAGGGAAACTGTAAATACAGAAGTTACTGGTTAGGCTACAGGTTTCCAGCTTTCCTCAAAATAACTTATTTTGTGTTCAACGAAGCTTAAACTGGTTTGGAACAATCAAAAGGTGTGTAAATGGTTACAGAATTGACATTTTTTAGTGAACCATCCCTTTAAATGGCCTAGATCATGAATATGAAAAGTTGGTGAAGATAGTTGACCACCTCCTTGATCCATCTCTTGGGGAATAACTGCTATTGTTGGCCTCCCACCCACCTCAGAGCGACTCCTTTGATGAGGGTCCCTGAGGGTCAAAAGAGCTGTTAGCACACAATCCAAGAGTACTCAGGCGTCTCACCCCAGGGAGCATACAAACATCACATCTCTTCAATCAGTCACATCAGGATACCTTTATGCAATGACATTTAGTTAAGCATAATAACACCATGGAAGCATTTAGCAAAAAAGCATCATTTTGAAATGTCTGCAAACAGTCATATTACTCTGTGACATCGCATAATTTCAGAAACACATTTTATTCTGCCCCTTTTTAGCTTATTATGAGAAATATGGGGTCCATTTTTCATATATGGATTACTCAGTTAGCTGCTTTTTATTACTGGAGATTTGACACAATCCAGGATAATCTCATTCTTCAAAAACCAGCCAGGATTTGTTATCATAGCAACTGGGTCTGTAAGCTCAAACTTGTTCTGCACAGGCAACATTAACAGTTAAAGGGGAAATGAAGCACTCAGTCAAGTTTACCTTATTTTGTACATAGGATTCCACTTTAATGAAAATATATGAAATAAACTCGATTAATGTAACCATTTCCACAAGAATGTCAATGGTTCTAGGCTTTACCAAACCAGCGGGCATTTCTGTGTGGAGTTTGCACATTCTCCCCGTGCTCACGTGGGTTTCCCCCGGGTTCTCCGGTTTCCTACCACCGATTAAAAAACAAAACATGCAACCTAAGTTGACTAATCAACACTATAGACTTGCTCCCTACCAGTACCTATCTCGTTAAAGAGAACTACTATCTGCTCTTAATTACTACGACAGGGGAGTTCTCGAGATCTACCTGAGCTCGATCTCCCCTCTCGCCTTGCAATGGGAGGGAGCCCCGGGCTCGAGGATCTTATGAGCTCAGGGCTCTCTCCCGGGACAGCATGCCAAACAAGCTTTATAATTAATCATCAGCTAAGTGTGAACTCTTGAAATCAAGAAAGGTCTCGACTTCTGCCAGAAAAGTCAAATGTTGATTTTTCTCCAGAATAATGGTTAAAAACTGAGAGTCATTTTCCTTCAAACCATTATAAATTATTTTACAGGAAAACTAATTATTTATTTGTTTTCGATTAATTTTATATTAAAAACGCAATAATAAAATAAAGTGTTGTTAATTTTGTTCAATTAGTTTTTTTTCATAAAAATAAAGTACAGATAAGTAAAAAAGTATCGATAAGAGAAGTACCGAACCGATAAGTGGTATTGATAAAAGTAAAAATACCGTTAAAACCTTAACGATACCCATCCATACATACATAGGCCTATAGGTCTGTTATTTTTACTAAAGAAGATATATTATTGGAGTTTATCACCAGAACTATAGAAACTGTATTATGTTAAGAAAAAAAAAGAAAAAAAAAAAGGCACAGTATCAGGATCGAATCTGCATCGGTCGATACTCAGAATTTTGGTATCGAGATCAGATCAGTTCCAAAGAAATGGTATCGGTGCATCCCTACTAATTATCCTATTATTCTTATTCAGTCTGTTACAGTAAATGTTCATTACGTTCATAAGACCAATCAGTCTTCTTGTGGTTGTAAATGTTGAGTGTGATGATAACTGTAACTAAAATGCCATTTTATTTTGAGGGGAGCCGCAGGTCTAAATTTAGATGCATTTAAAAATAGCTGACTTTTCACTGCCACGATTTGCATTCCTCACACTTGATGGCTGATTTGCTTTCTCTGCAGACCTAACCCAAAGAAAATAAATCTCATGCATTGTGGATTACTAAATCAGTCTGAAAGGCAAGACTGCAAACTTTTTGTGCTTCACAACACAATCAGAAGGTTTAGGGGCTGACTAACTATTTATAGCCAAACTAAGTCTTCAATAATGAAGAAAAAGAGAGGCAAAGTAAAACAAGATGGGGAGGAGAGGGCTGAATTTGTTGTCCTGGAGACTGTTGCTAAGTAGCAGTGTCAGGGAAGCATAGTAACAGATTGAGCTAAAAGCCACAGACACTTTTTTGTTGTCGTTTTTTGTAGGCTGTGACTTCAAAAATGTGCAATAATAGGACAGTAACATGAAAAAGGTGTAGCTCGTGTGCGCTCATGAGGGTTGGAGTTAAGTCTAGACTTGAATGGCCAGAATTATTTTTAGCCCACCTCATGCAGCGAGAGACCCCTGGAGAACGGGAGCATTCAGAGATTTAATTATGGCAGAGGAGCGAATGTGTGTGTGTGAGAAAGAGGGAGAGGATGCTAGAGCAAGACTGATTTAATCAACAATACACACAATTAGCTCAGAGGACATTTAAAACTGTGAATTAATTTGAAATCAGAGAGGCTATGTTTTGCTTTATTTGATCTGGTGGTGGATTAGATCTCTTGAAACGTGTAATGGAATACATAATGATGTGTGTTCAGCTGCGACCGTCAGCCCACTTCCAACCCAAGACCCATCCCTCAGGCTTATAAGTCATTTATGGCATACCAAGGGACACATTCTTAATAAAAATAGACACTGATGTCTCAGATGTACTGTACATGAACTGGCATGTAAATCAGAAGCTGTGTGGATTTATATAAATGTGCATGCATGAATACTTAATGCCAGAATCAATTTAAAGGGATAGTTTCACTGAAAAAAATGAACATTTACTAATTACTGACCCTCAAATGGTTCCAAACCTTAATGAGTTTTTATTTCATTGTTGAACACAACAGACAATATTTTGAAAATGCAAATGAGTAACTATTGACATTCATAGCAAATACTAATGGTTATTGCTTTCCAACATTCTTCCAAAATTCTTTATTTGTGTTCAACAGAAAAAATAAATTCTAACAGATTTGAAACAAAGAGACAGTAATGGTGCTTTCACACCTGTGAATCGATTCATTTGTTCCGAAACAGGAATTCAAATTGTTGCTCTTTGTTCTTGGTGCGGTTTGCTTCCACACGACAAAGTTTCTAAATGGACCAAAATAGCTAAAACAAGTCACGTGTGAGTAAACTCTCCTCACATTAGACAGAGTTTCAAGGATTATTTTGCAGAGTCCCGCTCAGATGTTGGGGGTGGTTTCGTGGTGTTTGACAGGGTGCGCGCGACATGTCTGAAGAGCGAGGAGGGATGTGGTGGGGAGGAGTGATAAGAAGGCTGCGCAACGTATTTTTTCTGGCAGGGAGATTATCACTCGTTTGCGGGCATCCAGGAGGCTCTGTGCATTTGCGGGAGACTCCCGGAACTTCCGGGAGACTTGGGATGTCTGGAATAACCTACTCATAATTATATCTTCATATAACTGTATGCCTATTACATATCCATAAAACACTGTAATATAGCCAGGCTCGGATCGTATTGCTTTCTCACTACAGTCGATCTGCTCCAGAGTTCGTTTCAATCGAGCCGAGACCACCTCATTCAGGCGGTCTCGGAGCGATTGCTTTGGCGCGGATCCGAGCGTGATTGCCCTGTTCACATATGCAAAACGAACCGCACCAACTGGTCAGGTTACTAACGTGTCAGGTTCCGGAGCAAAAGTCTAGGTGTGAGGGCACCCTAAGTAAATGATGACAGAATTTTCATTTTTGGGTGAATTATTGCTTTAACTGGGGAAATAGGCGGTTTGCCATCTGCAGGTTGGAGAAAAGTCTTTACCTCAGGTGGAGTGTCAGGGTTTTGTCTTAGGTTTATTTAATTCTTAGCTTTGTGACCGACCTCTGACACTCTCTTGTTTGTTTTCTTTTCTTGAGTGCCTTGGTTTGAGTTTGCTTGAACCATGTACTTTTTTCTGTGTTCTTGTGAGTGCACAGCGTCAAGTTATCTTGAGCTGTGTACTCATGTCTGTAATTTGTTGTATGTGTGTGTCTAATTTGTGTGTGTGTGTGCATGGCATTCGGATTCTGGCACTGGTCTACTGTGGTTACAGTTTTGTCAGGATTCGGATGTTCATGCTCCATGTCTGTTTGTCTGCTCTGTTTGTTTGGTATTTTGCTTTTGTCAGAGGTTCCTGTTCATGTCTTTGCATGCAGTTGTGTTGCAGCTGCATGTGTTGTTTAGTTTGTCTTTTGCATTGGTTCTTGTTTATTGTCTGTGCTTTTGTTTTGTGTTTAGCACATGGCTTGTGTTGTGTCTTTTTCCATGTGCTCATTTGTCTATAAAGCCGAAGTCACACTAGAGTTTGAGCTTGCAAAATTCTGTCGAACGGCGCTGCGAAAAGGAGCGGGATTAAATAAGATGATTAGATATTAAAAAAGCCAGCGATTGCTCCATGTTTTAAATTTCTGTTCAGAGAGGTCATGTTTTGATCCTGGATTGGTCTCACGCAGTCAAGTGATGTGATTTCGCAGGTCAGAGTTCACCAAGCTTGAACTTTGCACGGCAGCAACCTGCGAAACTCGACGGAGGACCCTGCGTATAAATGGAAGTCTATAGGGAGTAAAGTCCAGTGTGACCGCGGCTTTAGTCAGACCTCGCCCGTCTTGTTACCTGTTCATTTTGTTCATTTGTTTCACCTGAGCTCCTCGTTTTGGGCTTTGTTTGCTCCTCTATTTATTCTCCCAGTTTGCTTTTGTCTGTGCTGATTCATTTCTTATGGTATGTGTAGTTTCATGCTTGTCTGTTTTTCTGCCCAGTTTGGTTTTATTTTGTTTTACTTACAATGACTGATTACCCTACCATGGGTTTTTTGTTTTTTCCAGCCCTGTTGGCTGTTATCTGCGCTCTGTGTCCAGTTTTTTGTTCCTGATTAATAAAGTCTGGGTTCTGTCCACACACCTGACATGGAGGAGTTCAAGTATCTTGGGGTTTTGTTCACGAGTGAGGGAAGGATGGAACGTGAGATTGACAGGTGGATTGGTTCAGTGGCAGCAGTAATGCAGTCGAAGTATCAGTACGTTGTGGTAAAGAAGAAGCTGAGCCGAAAGGCAAAGTTCTCGCTTTACTGGTCAATCTATGTTCCTACTCTCACCTATGGTGATGAGCTTTAGGTCATAACCAAAAGGACAAGATCTTGCATACAAGTGGCCAAAATAAGTTTCCTTCTCAGGGTGGCAGGGTGCACTCTTATAGCTAGGGTGAGGAGCTCTGTCACCCGAGTGGAGCTTGGTCTAGAGCCGCTGCTCCTCCACATCGAGAGGAGCCAGCTGATGTGGCTCGGGCATCTGTTTCGGATGCCTCCATGGACGCCTACCTAGGGAGGTGTTCCAGGCATGTTTCACCTGACCTCGTGGAAAACCGAGGACAAGCTGGAGGTACCATGTCTCTCGGCTGGCCTGGGAACGCCTCGAGATCCCCCCGGAGGAGCTGGAGAGGGAAGTCTGGGGTTCTCGCCTGAGAGTGTTGCCCCCGCGACCTGGCCCCCGGATAAGCGGATATCTATCTATAACATATACAGTTGAAGTCAAAATTATTAGCCCCCCTGAAATATTAGCCCCCCTGAATTATTAGCCCCCTGTTTATATTTTTCCCCAATTTCTGTTTAATGGACAGAAGATTTTCTCAACACATTTCTAAACATAATAGTTTTAATAACTCATCCCTAATAACTGATTTATTTTATATTTGCCATGATGACAGTAAATAATATTTTACTAGATATTTTTCAAGACACTTCTATACAGCTTAAAGTGACATTTAAAGGCTTAACTAGGTTAATTAGGTTAACTAGGCAGGTTAGGGTAATTAGGCAAGTTATTGTATAACAATGGTTTGTTCTGTAGACTATCGAAAAAAAAAAATAGCTTAAAGGGGCTAATAATATTGACCTTAAAATGGCTTTTAAAAAATTAAAAACTGCTTTTATTCTAGCTGAAATAAAACAAATAAGGCTTTCTCCAGAAGAAAAAATATTATCAGACATACTGTGAAAATTTCCTTGCTCTGTTAAACATCATTTGGAAAATATTTAAAAATAAAAAAAAATCAAAGGGGGGCTAATAATTCTGACTTCAACTGTATATCTGTTAATTAACAGTTTTCGTATTTTAACAAGTGTAATTCATATTTTTACAATTGTGAATTGCATGATGGGGCGGCACAGTGGCACAGTGGGCAGCACTGTTGCCTCACAGCAAGAAGGTCGCTGGTTTGAGCCTCGACTGGGCCGACTTCTGTGTGGAGTTTGCATGTTCTCCCCGTGTTGGCGTGGGTTTCCTCTGGGTGCTCCGGTTTTCCCCACAGTCCAAAGACATGCTCTATAGGTGAATTGGGTAAGCTAAATTGGCTGTAGTGTATGTGTGTAAATGAGAGTGTATGGGTGTTTCCCAATGATGAGTTGCAGCTGGAAGGGCATCCGCTCATAAAACATATACTGGATAAATTGGCTTTTCATTCAGCTGTGGTGATTAAGCCGAAAAGAAAATAAATGAATGAATTTTATTATGGGATGCTGATCTCTGCTCTGTCAACTTTTGATGTTGAAAATTCAACTCTACAGTTTGACAAAGTGACATTTATTGACATTTTAGTAGTTTGAAATAATATTATGTAAAATAAATTATGTATAGAGAAATAAATCTGCAAAATAACAGATTGTACTGACAGTTTATTACAACATTTTAAAGTTTATTATTTATTAAAACCAACTCAGATAATATATCACTTTAAACTATTAAAAATGTTAATAAAAGGTTAAACTTTTTTGCAATGATCAAGGTCCCATAATGCAATTCAAATGCATAATGAAATGGGCGAAAAAAAAAAAATAAAAGAACAGGAATCACAAAAAAAGACTGCTAATTTACATACATTTTTGTATATTTTACTGCATTAGGAATTGTATACCACAAATCATGATGCAAATTAAGAAGCATTATGCATATGAAAGCTAGTAAATATTCACAAAATGATTTGTTTTGGATGCAAATTTTTTAACAGTGCATCTCATAAATAGATTATTAACCCTTTAAACTGTGTAAATATTCTTAGTTGAATAATCAGGTGTGAGTACTTGCATTTAAATTCTCAGTGGGAAAATGTTGATTATTGTAATTTTAAGTGAATAAAATAATATACATGAAGCTTCATACTCACCCCATCCAGCTTTTGGTTAAGTCTCAGAGACACCACACTCTAAAAAAAAAAAGGTTCATTGAGGTTCTATATAGAACCCTGGGGTTCTATACTTGGCAAATAGAACCTTTTACCCTAAAAATGGTTCTATTTAGAACCCTTTGAGTGCAAAGAACCTTTTTGATTAAAATGGTTCTATAATTTTTGATTTATTAGATAATTATTAAAGATTATAAAATAATTATAAGCTATAACACAGAAAGACAATGATTTTTGAGTCCAAAAATAATAAAATGATTGCTGTGGTCAAAAACCTAATCAATGTACAGTATGATGGAATTTTTTTTCATGCAGGTTTGTACATTAGCATTTTATATATACTTAATATTTAACATTTTTGACAAATTATTTTGTGAAATAAATAAAATAACTTTTATTTAGACTGTGCAGTACCACGTTGTTATTGTTTAATAATTTATTTAAAACTAATAATCATAAAAAAGCCCTCTGGTGTCGTCATTCCTATTGGTGGACTGGTGGTGAAGAGCCTCGAGTCGAGAGTGACGGTTAATTTTTGAAAAGGAGAGGTCCAATATTTCAGCTTCATCATTCAGGTACGTTATTAATTTTAAAATATTATAATAATGAAATATTTCGATTATGAGGTAACGTTAATGTTTCTATTTGATAGAAAATCCCTTGTTATATGGTGATACAGACTGAATATGGGGGTTGGGAGTAACGTTTATATGGATAAATACTTTGCTTTACTGATGACCTCGATCGTCACCCTTGGGTTCAGAAATCTGCGTAAGTTGAATTTGCTCTGCTTTGTATTAGAAAAAAGTTACAATCTCGCTTTATTTGTTTGTCAATATTAATTAAACTACCAATAACAATAACACAGCCGTGTTATTTGAAGGCGAGCTTCGAGAGGGAGCGTGAATAAGCGCGTGCACATTGTTTTAACGGAAATTTGATATGAGCCGATTTCCGCTTTTTTCCCCGCAAGTTTTTGCTTCACCACTGAACAAATGCTCACTTCTAGCGTGTTCGTGTGTGTTTTATCAGGGTTTGAGCTAAACTCTGCAAAGTAGTGGACACTACTGCCCACTGTTGAGACATTCGGGCTAGTCATTAAAACCGCAAGGTAGCAGTGCAGCCGCAGCGCTCGTAACCGCACCGTGCACGCGCTGAATTCGTGACGATTCAATTCAGATCAATTCATCTTTATTTCTATAGCGCTTTTACAATGTAGATTGATGTGAATGATGTGCAATATATTGCTAATATATTATTGAATTATTGAAACCTTTTAAAGCCAATACATATTTTAATAATCCATAGATGAAATATCAGGTGTTATTTATGAAGGACATAAAAATGCAGGCTAAATGTATTTTGAAATATTGAACCTTGTTAAATATATATATATATATATATATATATATATATATATATATATATATATATATATATATATATATATATATATATATATATATATTTAAAAGTCATATTTTAATATATATCTTATTTGTCTTCAAACAGCCTGGAAACTGAACTGCATCATAAATCTTGTGCTCGGTATGTATCATTGTTTTAAAATCCAAACAAACTGTATTGTGGTAACTAAAATTAAATGAATATTATAAAAGACATTAACATTGTATTCATGATTACAGAAAAGAGTCATGGAACCCATATTAAGTTCCCAGCCTTGGCCTGCAGGACACAAGTAGCTTTAAAGAGGAAGGATCCCAGCTTAAAGAAGGACTCATGCCCCATCCATAATTTGACATCAACAAGCACACCTGGTAAATTATTGTATTTTATAACATGCATATTTCAGACTTGGTTGTTACTGAAATAATATATTTATCACAAAAATATTCTATTCCTTATTGGTGCAGTTTTAATAAAGTGAGAATATTAAGCTCATTGCTTATTAAAAAGTCTTGCAGAGAAAAATTTGTTTTGAAAGAAAGTGTAAATTTGCCTACAGGATACCTTGTTGGAATGTCTTCAAAACAAATTTAGAAATGAAAGGATTTCAGTGGTGAGCTCATCAATTATCTTGCAAATGAAGCAAAAGTATGGGATCAAAAGGAAGTGAACTAGACTGAGGAACTTAACAAGGCAAGTTCAGTTCAATAAATTTTATTTTATGTCAAAGGTCGATTAATTCTGTGATTTAAATTCATATTTACACACTTTACAATGCTGTCTTCCTACCTCAGATTGTGATGGACCTGGAATGTGACACCAGTTACTCTTAAGTCAAGAACCAAAAGAAATACACTCTATTCCAGAGTACATATTATGGAGGAATTTGCAGAACTAATGGAGCAGTTTCTTCTTCTTGGAGTGCCACTGCTTGTGAGTAAACACTGTTACGTTGTGTGCCAAATAGATATGAAAAATCAGTGTTTGTTACATTCTTATAGCTCATTTGGTAAAGCAATGCATTAGCAATGCCAAAGGTGTTCCAGGGCTCACATACTAATAAATGTATAGATTAAAGACAATCTTAGTCCTTTGGATAAAAGTATCTGCCAAATATGATGTATGTTATTTGATATAGAGTTATTTTGTTTTGTTCCTATTCTAATTTTACTGTTTTATTTAATGTACCTACTGAATTCAGGTCACTCAGAAATGTACATTTCATGAAATTTTGTAACAAATGAATTGCAGATTGAATAGAAAATATATTACAGCTGTCTACACTGTATTTCTAATCAACTTTGTGCGCATCATGTTTCTTATTGAGCATTCGGTCTTGAAAATGCATCACTGTATGGTATACAATTGAAACCTTGAGTTCAGGATGACTTTAAGGATCTTGTATTGCTGAAAATGTGTCATTTGGAAACTTACACATGAAGTTAACAAAATATTTTGCATTTAGGATGCTGCATAGAAAGACTTGGTGAAGAACACAGAAAATCTTTAAAAGAAATTGCCCAAAAGAAGGGAAGGAAAGAAGGAAGTGCTACGTCAGCCTCAGTGGACCAGCAGAAGAAACCACAGAAGGTAACTACACCCTATATCCCCCCCAAACACAAACACACACACACACACACACACACACACACACACACACACACACACACACACACACACACACACACACACACACACACACACACACACACTTTAATTATATTAATTATAACTGTAATTTTATTTGATGACTTATGGTTATTGGTTAAAAGTACTGAACATTAAAATATTGTTTTACAGAAAATCCAAAGGTCCTACACCAACCAGGATTCAAAAGCTCTCCTGATTCTGTCAAGGCTTGAAGTGTCAGCATTACAATGGACAACACTCACTCGCTATCCTTCAGCTCAATCATTTATCAGAGGCACCACAGTGGAATGAATCACCAGTTACTTTGCCTTTCCAGCCACAACCCAGCACTGGGAAACACCCATATACTCTCTCTTACACCTACACACATTCACTCACTATGGCGAGGTCACATATACTGTGTGCATGCCTTTGGACTGCAGGGCAAACCAAAGCACCCAGAGGAAACCCACACGACCACTGGGAGTACTTGCAAACTCCACACAGAAATGCCAGCTGGCCCAGTCGGGACTCGAAACAGTGACCTTGCTGTGAGGTGATAGTTCTACCCAGTGAGCCACTGTGCCACCCATGGACAAAACTATTTACATTATAAGAGAGACCGACAGACATGGACATGCTTTGAAAGTTAAGTACTGTAATTGTTTAAACAGTAAACAAGCTTATGAAAGTTTATCAAAAAGTGAAATTAGTAGAATTAGATTGTTGAATGCCATCAAGCTGTTAATGATGTTTACTAATTAAATAATAAAATGCAAAATGTTTAGAGGTAGATCTGCCATCTAATACAAAGTATGCAGAGGTGCAATTTTAAATATTATTAAAAAAATATTTGTATAAATGAATTGAATAAATTTAAACAATTTGAATTTTCTGGATTGGTTTTATTTTTTTATTCAATAATAAATAACATTAATTCAATAATAAATAAAAAGAACCCTTAATTGGTTCTAAATAGAACCATCTAACTTAAATTCAAAGAACCATTTGGGGTTCTATTTAATGAACCCCTAAAATGGTTCTATATAGAACCTTTTTGGGGTTCCATATATGAAGCGCTTGATAGAACCATTTTTGGTTCTATATAGAACCGTTTCTTTTAAGAGTGCATAGTGCTCTCAACTAGAAAAGTAGAGGAGACACAGAACTGTATTATTTAATTCACCATGGTATGAGCTTACTCTTATGAATATAGGGTTACATTTATTTATAACTCACAGTCTGGAGGATAGTCCTTGCTCTGCCTGGTCATTTCTGGCACATTAATATCAGTGTTCTCTGTCATCATGTTCACATTCTCCAGCTCTGTGTCCTGACGTATCATGAGGAGAACCCAAGATTATGGCTTCTCATTTTATTTTTACGTTTTGCAGACAAGGCTGATTCTGTCAAGTTACATAGATATTATAGCATCACACTATAATAATATTCACCTTAAAATCAAAATACTTTCTGTTAATCATATTCATTTTATATATGCAAAATGAACTTTCCAAAAGGGCATTAAAAGTGCTGCTAAAAGTGAATTATGTTTTCTTCTGGACAATCAATAAGCATCAATGAACCTTGAGGTTTTCAGTTGTCCTCAATGTAAAAAGATGGATTTCAAAATTACACAGTCATTGCTGGAAAGAGTTCAAGTATGCAAAATACGCTGGATAAGATGAAGAATCTGCACGACATGACTGATTTTTCTGAAGAGCATTAGTTTAAAGGGACAGTTAAGTAAAGGAAAATTTAAGAGAGAGAAAAAGACAGTTACAGACAGATAGAGACAGTTCAAAAGACAGATCGAGACAGTTCGGTAACACTTTATAACTACACATTCTAAATAATTTTTTTAAGCATTAGCAATTCATCAATTGTTAAGCATTAACTCTACCTTAAGCATTACCTCTATTTTTCATTTGACTGTATATTGGCACTGGTGTCCTGCATAGTTTAGCTCTAACACCCCTGGTCTAAAGTGATGACAAAACAGGTGATTTTTGGTCACATTTTAAGATTACAAGGCTGAACGGCATGAAATGCTATCAATCTACAGAGTTTTTCCAGCATTTCTCTGTTGCAATCAGGATATCACAATAATTAACCCCAAAAAAGCCAAAGCAAAGCAAACACTACCAGTTTCTGTGGCATAAATACAGCACTACAAAATACAAAAGAGAGATCGACTTAGAATGTCACTTACCTGATGTATAATGATTTGTTCAGCTGTAGTTTGAAACTTACGCTGAGAAAATCTCTGTCGCCATCTTGTGGCGAACGTCGACTGTCACTGATGGCGGCCGATGCGCTGAAACCGATGCTCTGAAATTTTAAATATTTTAACATAGGCACTATCCTTGTAAATAAACTGCATAGTTGCAATTTAAACAACTACATTCTCGACTAAAAATGCCACAAAAGTACATTATGTTGCTCAACAGCAGCAATATTTGTCATACTGTAGAGTGTCCTCTGCTTGTTGCTGTATGTAGGCGGAGTAATACACAAGGGTGAAGGGGCGGTATGAGTGCTGTTATTTGCAGAATATTGCATGGCTATCAGCCATTTAGATTCAAGAACCAGACAAAACCATTATTATTTATTTATTGTTATGAATCCCTCTGTCATTCATTTCTTTTTCCTGTTTAGAATATAACTGAGCCTTTAATTGTCATTTATAAGGGATTTATAAAGCATACATAGCCACTCACTCTAGATTAGGTCACAAAACTGCACACAGTGTTTTAATAAAGCATTTTTAAGGGTGCTTTCACACTAGCACTTTTGGTCCGCACCCGGGTTCATTTGACGTCATAGTACGGTACGTTTAGCTACTGTGAACGTGTCTTCTGAACTCGGGTGCGCACCCGTGAACCGTACCCGAGTCCGCCTGAAAGAGGTGGTCTGGGGTACGGTTCATGCGAACTCTGGTACGGTTCACTTCTAGTATGAATGCAATCGTACCAAATAGCGGAAGTGAACCGCCAACTGTACAACAAACTATCGTTTTCATAACGTTCATTCGTGTGTGTGCGCCACGTATTGTACCTTGGTGACAAGCGGGACTGAGCAAAGCACAGTGATACACAGTGATGTCTGCTTGTCTCCTCCAGAAACAGCTTCTGCAGTCACTGTGTGATGTTCTGAATGTTTATAATATTTTTGCGGCAGATGGACGCGAGTCGCTTTCTGTATGTCCAAAACTAAAAGATTTAGCAAAAGCAAATCGACCGCGATGTGCGGAGATCTCCATTTTGGCGCTTTGCTTTCATGACTGTCACCTAGCAACAGCAGTAAACAAAACAGCAGCTCTATGACGCAAGCGTACCGGGGTTCAGAAGGAAAAAAGACAGTGTGAACACAAACCAACCGAGAAGGTGGCAAGGGGGGACAATCGAACTTGGGTACGGTCCAGGCAATTGAACCAAGTGTGAAAGCACCCTAAATTAAGGGTGCTTTCACACTAGCACTTTTGGTCTGCACCCTGGTTCATTTGACGTCATAGTACGCTACGTTTAGCTAGTGTGAACGTGTCTTCTGAACTCGGGTGCGCACCCGTGAACCGTACCCGAGTCCGCCTGAAAGAGGTGGTCTGGGGTACGGTTCATGTGAACTCTGGTATGGTTCACTTCTAGTATGAATGCAATCGTACCAAATAGCAGAAGTGAACCGCCAACTGTACAGCAAACTATCGTTTTCATAACGTTCATTCGTGTGTGTGTGTGTCACATATTTTACCTTGGTGACAAGCCGGACTGAGCCAGGGCAAACACAGTGATACACAGTGATGTCTGCTTGTCTCCTCCAAAAACAGCTTCTGCAGTCACTGTGTGATGTTCTGAATGTTTATAATATTTTTGCGGCAGATGGACGCGAGTCGCTTTCTGTATGTCCAAAACTAAAAGATTCAGCAAAAGCAAATCGACCGCGATGTGCGAAAGTTTTTCCATTTTGGCGCTGCTTTCGTGACTGTCACCTAGCAACAGCCGTAAACAAAACAGCAGCTCGATGATGCAAACGTACCGGTGTTCAGAAGGAAAAAAGACAGTGTGAACACAAACCAACCGAGAAGGTGGCAATTAAGGGGGGACAATCAAACTTGGGTACGGTCCAGGCAATTGAACCAAGTGTGAAAGCACCCTTAGAGTAACTATTATATGCCTGAAGAATAATATATATAAATGTTAATTTGAATAGTTTATTAATTATTTACTAATTATGAATGATTTTAAAACCACCAACTATTCTTGAATACAAATGGTTTGTAAATGATGCAATACTTCAGTAATTTAGTAATGCAAAAATATTCAGTAACAAAGTATGAAAATACAATCATTAAGCACATTATACACAAACTTATAAGTCAAGAATACATCATTTGTAGCTGTATTTGTAAACTGCTTTCTAATATCTTACAATGTAGAGTTAATGATTAACAAATTTTAATGATTAACAAATGATGAATTATTTGCTAATGCTTATTAAATGATTCATTGTGTGGTTCCAAACTTGTATTTTTTTCTGTTGGACACAAAAGAAAATATTTTAAAGAACTTGTAACTATTGACTTCCAAAGTATGAAAAACAAATACCATAAGTCAATGGTTACAGGTTTCCAGCTTTCTTCAAAACATCTTCTTTTGTATTTAATAGAAAAAATAAACATAAACATGATTTAAGTAAGTGTAGATTGAGTAAACGATGCCATAATTTTCTCTTTTGTTCCCTTTAACTGTTCAGAACAAACAAGGGACTGAACCACATTTTAAAAATATTATAGATCATCTAGTTAACCACTAAATTAAAATCTTATTTATAATATAAAAACTTATTATAATATAAAAACATATTTTATGTAAAGGAGCTTACTCAGAATAGTACTAAATAAATACAATCAACTAAAAATAATAACATGCATTTTGTATGATCTCTTTTATTCATTCATTCATTTTTTTTTTCGGTTTAGTCCCTTTATTAATCAGGGGTCGCCACAGCGGAATGAACCGCCAACATATCCAGCATGTGTTTTACGCAGGGGATGCCCTTACAGCCACAACCCGGCAATGGGAAACACCCATAAACTCTTGCATTCACACCCACACTATGGCCAATTTAGCTTATTCAAGTCACCTATATTGAAGTCACCTTATTTATAATATAAAAACATATTTTATCTAAAGTATCTGACCCAGAATAGTGCTAAATAAAAACAATAAACCAAAAAGAATAACATGCATTTTTATTAATCTCTTTTATTTCGTTCAAATTATTCACATTTACACAGATTCTGCATGGAGTTAAAAAAACGTACATGTATAAGCAGCTTTGTAAAGGCACCAATTATGATTTAAAGTAAAACAGCCCCCTCTGCTGGTATCTTTAAGCATTGTCATCGCTCAGAAAGGTGTAGTGACAGAAATATGATTTTATTGATCATTTTTTTTTTTTTTACAAAAAAACGACAAATTAAACCCTACTGCAAGGAACTATAATGTTAGCTGCAAAAGTGCGAAAAATTGTTTTGCTAGTCTAACTCTAGATTGAGTAGCCTGTAGCGAAACAACAGAACCAAATTGAAGAGTCTGTATGGACATGCTACCAAAAGCACTGTAAGGCGTTTGGTTAATTCTACCCACATTTTTGTAAGTTTTTATGTAATGTTGTACAAAGTGTAATGTATATACAATTATACAGAATATACAATTATCAGCCACATCATTAAAACCATTAGGCTATGTCCCCCTCATGCTGCCAGAATTAGCATTAGCAATACTCAAACATCTGCAAGGTATCACGTATAGTCAGCACATATATGGATGATTGGATCTCAATTTGTGAAATTTGGGGGCAAAGGCAGCAACTTAAACTCTTTGTTGTCTCAGACAATTCCTAAACACCATGTGCAGTGACAAAGTGTATTATGTTGTTAAAAAAGGCAAGTTCCACCAGGAAACACATTAATGTTTATAGCACCACACTAATAAAGTATAGGTTGGCTGTACTTGTCAAAGTAACATCCACATGAAAGCCATGATACACAATTTCCCAGCAGAATTTTTACAGTTTTTGCACAGTTGTGGTCTGTTTATTGAGGGTCAAAGATCTCTCAGATTTAATCTAAAATTGAACGAAGGTCTTAAAGGATTGGAACAAGATGGCAGTGAGTAATTAATAAAGGAATATTCTTTTGTGTGTGAACTAGACTTTTAATCAAGATTTGAATTGAGCAGATTTAAATTGAGCAATGGATCAATGATGCACTGAATGTTAATCCCACTGGTGTGATTTTACACTCCAGGAACCAGCTAAAACTGCTGTAATTGTATGCACCAAAGGGTTTTTTCAGCTCCACTTTATAGTCTGTCACTAAGCGGAAGATCCTGGCTCATTTTTTCCTTGGAAAAAAATCTAAAAGCTTGGTGATAGTTGTAACACAGGTTAGTTGTAACACTCTCAATCTCTATAATCAGGAAATAGTTACAAATTAGTTGATTCACTTCCCACATATTCAGATTATTCTTCATTCACATACAAAAAAGTAGAGTCTTGAGGCAAACACAGCAGATGTTAGAGGAAGAAAACTAAATTTGAGCTAATAAAGTAAAATATATTGCAAAGTAATTTATTATTGGTATAACAATGCCTGATTTGTAGTTAAACCCAAAGTTAAATAATTTGTAGATATTTTAATGCATGTTGTCAGTAATAATGTTTTAGCTGTTAGCTGTAAGGTGAGCAAATTCATAGCTTTAATACTCTGAAGTCAGTTGTGACAACAAAACTTTTGGTTTATATTTTCAAGATTCATACGAGATTGGGCAAAGTGAGCACGATACTCCCTCTTTAATGTTCTATGATGGTGGAATGAGTTGCCTTACTCAACACAAGCAAGAAGTCACTAAATAAATAGTTTTGTGTTAAATTTAGATTTATTTCTATGTAATTTGTTAGTCACTTTAAATGAATTGTTCAGTGCTGTAGAAGGAATTCAGTTATTTCTACCAGTGCCACAGTCATATTTGTTCCAGCCTGATCTCACGAGGAAACGTAAGTATTTTACATTTTGTCAGTTTAGTGGCTAATTCGTACGAATTCGTACGAGTTCAGTCGTACGAAAATGTACGATTTTAAAAAGGAGGCATGGCACCTAACCCCACCCCTAACCCCAACCGTCATTGGGTGATGGGCAAATCGTACTAATTTGTACGAATTAGATCGTACGAATTCATACAAATTAGCCACTAATCAAAAAGTTACGAATTGGCCGTGAGATAGCGTTGATTTGTTCCAGTACACTGAACCACTGAGCATTGAGTGCCAACAACGTTCACCATAAAAGTTGTGGAAAAGTTCCTATTTTGCTAATAATTTGATTTATTTTTATAGTATTTTAGTGTAGCCTCTATACACTGTAAAATCCTGGTTGCCTATGTTAAGTTAAACTGACTTAAAACGCCCGCGTAACTTATAAAATTAAGTTAGAACCAGCCTGATCTCACGAGGAAACGTAAGTATTTTACATTTGGTCAGTTTAGTGGCTAATTCGTACAAATTCGTACGAGTTCAGAAAATTTACGATTTTAAAAAGGAGGCATGGCACCCAACCCCACCTCTAACCACAACCGTCATTGGGTGATGAGCAAATCGTACTAAATTGTACGAATTAGATCATATGAATTCTTACGAATTAGCCACTAAATCAAAAAGTTGCGAATTGCCGTGAGATTGCGTTGGTTAAAACATGATTAACTTAGTTTAATAAGTTACAATGACCTAAAAACATATGCTGTCAGGACTTATTGATCATATCATTTTTACAGTGAAGTGGTATAACATGATATATTAAATGATCTATGGAGTAGCCTGTTTTGAGCTGATAGTTCACCCAAAGCATGTTCCAAACATGGAAGCAAATGGTCAGACTTTGATCGAAGATTACCAAAACAAACATTTATTTTTGCCAGTGGATTAACTTGCATAGATTAATTGTTCACCTAATGGATAACAATGTAAGATACCAAAATAAACTTTGTAAATTTTGATTTCACATGGACTTTAAATGTTCAACCTGGGGTGGGTTTCCCAAACAACGACGTAACTCGCGGCTGAACTATCATAGTGCGATGCATCGTTTGGCAAAAGAACTATGTAGTGACGAGTGTTTCCTAAAACCCCTAGTTTCTCTGTCGCAGATCCATCGCTTGAACTACGTTAGTTATGACGCAAAACGCCCATAATGATGCTCTAAACGGGGGGAGTAACTTCTTCAGAGAACAGCCCCATCATTTCTTTGTGCAAATTATATTGTTTTACACAAACACGCATTTAAAATAAAATCCAATATTAGTTTTGGTAAAAACATCCTCTCGCTTTCCATATTAATTCAAATATATATAAATGGAACATATAGGGCCTGTGTTTGCTTTACTAATATTATTGAGAACATTACATATTCTATTCTAAAACATAAAATCACTTACAAAAGCTAACACTAATCTAATATCATATATAAATCATATAAATAAATAAATAATGAGGCGATTTATAATACACATATTTACTTTAATAATAATATTAATAATATTAATGATGATGATGATTATTATTATCATTATTATTATTATTTAGGATATTGTTTATTTATTAAAAAAAATACAATTTCACACGCAAACCACAGCAGAAAGTTCTAACCAACAGACCCATGTCATATACAGCAGAGAAACTTAATAAATAACCCACTATAAAATAAAAGAATTAACGTATGCTATGTTTTTTTTTATTTTCGCAAGCTTTGGAGACGTACTGTAACATAATTTCCGCTTTTACCTATAGCATTCGCCATGAGGCTGTGTTCAAAATGATATCAATGTTTTCAAAGTGCACTGCGAAGGGAGCACAATTGTAAACATGAAGATCGCTAAAACTGAACTGTAAAAATACTTTGAAAGCAAATTACACCTATAAGAGAGATTAACTTAATGCTTTTTTATTTTTAATAATTCCAGCTTTGAATATTAGAATGTTCTAAATGAATAGGGCATAGGGGGGATAAGTGGGAATAGAACACAGCCAGGAACTATGCTTTTAACTACAGCTCCAGAGGTGTCGTTTCAAGAGCTCAAGTTTGCGACGCAGTTTGCGAATGTTCGTTGGAGCGATGGATTTGGGAAACGGCAAATCAAAGAACTATGTTTGTAACGACGGAACTTGCGACCTTAGTTGGCTAACGATGGTTTTGGGAAACGCACCCCTGGTCATGACCTCTGTAGTAACTAAATGTTTGTAAACATGTACCCAAAAATAGTTACTTGATTATTCCTTCTTTTTTTATATATTTCACCATAAGAAGTACTTTTTAATTTCTTTGTAAAATGTTTTCTTTCTCTCTCTCTGCAGTTACTAAAATATAATAAAACAAAAGAAACACAATTGATATTTAACTGTATGTCAATTTATATATTTGATAAGTAGCCAAATTAGTCTCAAAACAAACAAAGACAGTTTGATTAAAAGTAAAATGAAGATTAAGTTCACTCCTTGCAGTCTTCTAACATAATAAAACAACAGTATTTGATTTGTTGATTTGAGCATGCTGTCAAATATGCACATGTTTAGTTTACTAGGGACACTATGAACATATAATCAAGGTTTAACTATTGAGACGAAGGTGACAAGCAGTGTGATCTACATTATATTGTCTAGCAAAGCTTACTAACTTCTTGACCAATAAAAGTGATGAAATGTTTATGAGTGGTTACTTGCTAACTTTGTAAAATGTAAACAGTAACTTTTGAATGTAGCTTGTTAGGCTACCACTTATCTATGAAAACAATAAATCAATAAAGTTACACTACATTCTGCAGTATCTTTAGATTGTTACAGCACACAGAACATGTTCAATTTATTACAAAGGTCAACTGGTAGAAAGGGTTTACTTTGTACTTGACATTAAAACAATTTGTGTGACAAACTTCTGAATATATTCAGTCATATTTCACCTTATTTTTCTTTGTTAAACAATGAGAATTTATGATGACAATAAAGAGATATTTCACCCAAAAATTAATATTTACTCACAATTTACTCTCCCTTAAGTGACAGTAAACTTTTATTAGTTCCTTTAATCTGTTTAACACAAAAGAAGATACTTTTAATAAATTGAAAACCTGTAACCATTAACTTCCACGAAAAAACAAATATGAAAGTCAATTGTTACAGGTTTCCACTTTTCTTCGGGTTATCTTTTGTGTTTAACAGAGGAAAGAAATATGATCAGAAAAATATCCATGATGATGGCCTCATGACAATCATGTTTATGACAGATGTATGACAAGTTTTTGTTTTCATGGTAATGTCAAGCTGTCACAATAAAAACTGTGACTATGGCAAGTTGTCTTAACAAAGACATCTCAAACAGTGTCATCTTTGCATTTAAAATAGACATAACTGAGCTAAGACACATAATGGCAGTTGTCAAAAGCATGCATAAAATCTCCTTTATATTCATTTCCAAAGTTCTTCTGTATATCTTCCTTATTTTTAACAGTTGAAAGAAAGGAATCTGCATGTTCTCCCAGTGTCTGTGAGGGATTCCTCTGGGTGCTCTGGTTTTCTCTAAAGTCCAAAGACATATACTGTAGGTGAACTAGATTAACTAAATTGTCCCAAATGTGTGTGTGTGTGTGTGTGTGAATAGAAAAGTTGTTTCCCAGGACTGGGGGTTCATGAGTTGGTACACTGTCTTTGGAAAAGTTTTAGGAGGTTTTATTTAAAAAATCCACATCCTCTATTTTAGAGACTTCTAAATCCGTGTTCTTTCTTGAAGCATATCCTGAGTCTGATGAAATGACAGAAGTGATAGAGTTTCTTTCTGATGCTGCAAAGCAAACACATTCAAATTAATTAATGTCTTCTTAATTTCAAATATTAATGCAAATGCATGAAGGGCTGTGAGCATTTGTTGTAGGATCATGTGGCAGATCGTTATAATGCAAAGGAGAACTCAGAAGAGGCAGAACAGGATCAACATGTTGATAAAATCTATAATACTTTTATTTATTTTTGTTTATCAGCAGCATTGGCTATATTCATGGCAAAACCTATAATAAATATACAATACATAACATGTCATCATATCGGTTTCTTACTAAACATTCATTGTAATAATAATTACTTCTTTCTTCTTTGGCTCTCGGCAAAGGCGGTCGCACTTTTTTTCCTCTAAGCTGGGCGGCTTGATTGAAACGGTGATAAGCAGGGTCGCTAATAACCAGACTGTAATCTTAGAGCGTAAATTGCAAAACATCGGGAAGAAACTAGCAGCTTTGCAATAAGATTTAGCTAGACCTGCAACCAGTGACGAACATTAAATGTCTGTGAATAGTAGTTAATTTGTATGAATTCATACGATCTCATTCATACAATTTACTATGATTTGTTTATCCCCCAATGATGGTTGGGTTTAAGGGTGGGGTTGGGTTGGGTGCCACGGCTCTTTTTTTAAAATCGGATTTTCGCACGACTGAACTCAAATACACAACTAAACTGACAAAATATAAAAAAGTTATGTTTCCTCGTGAGATCAGGCTGGATTGACAATAGCAACAGGAGTGAGCGTGCCTTACTGTTGAGCCTACACCATAACTAGATGCGATAAATGGAATCTTTTCCATGTTAAAAGGAATTTTTGTCCTAACAATCATCTTCATTTTTTATTTTAGAAACAGTTTCTATTTCTCGCGGCTGGGAAACTACTATAACAATAGTTATAAACTACTATAACAATGTTTACCTCAGGTACTGATTATGTGCTGTTTTCAGTGTTAAATGCTATAAATGTGAGTTTAAATGCCAATTTACATGACATTTATTGCCATACATTTTGCCATAAGCAGCAGCAGATAGTTTAAATATTGAAATAGTTGAAAATAAAACAAACATATTTGAAAATTAATGTTAGAACTGTGACTCAGTGCAAACCAACAAACATCAGTCACTCAGCATGCACTTTTAATAATAACATATTTAATATGTATTAATTTGATTCGAAACCCTAACATTTCATTCTAGTGCATTGCATATTCCACGCTTCTGAATGGCTGTGGTGGTATTTAAATATTTCTATCATGTTGCATGTCCATCTGGTGCAGACAATCAAATTGGTTGTCACTGGAATCTTGTCATGTGTTGTTAGGACACACTGTGTCAATGTACAATGTTACAATTTGCTCAGCAAATGTTTACATTAGTAATATTTATATTATTTGCTAATTAAAAACCACGTAATGTGGATTTTTATAACTTTGAATCTGCATCCCATTATGGAGGCTTCTTCTGTTCTCTAGATGTAGCAATTTTGGCGACGGCTGCATACATTGAAGCAGCCTTCAAGACTGAAATGAAATGCAGGGTATTTTACACTAAGGCAACCCAGAGTGTTGAAATATAATTGGGTAAACTGGCAGTGGGTGGGTTATAGAGACCAAAACAAAGACATTTCGACACAGAACGTACATTTTCAAAGGAGAATAACTGACTTTAGCATTGATTTTCAGATAAACAAATATGTTCAAAAATAGATTCAAAAAGTTATGTACAGCACCTTTAAATACACAAGATAAAATTAAGAAAACAAATTAAGACTAATAATAAAATGGAAACTGACTGTATATTGAACAGAGTATAAATTAGGGCAAAATGATCAATCAATCAATCAATCAATCAATCAATCAATCAATCAATCAATCAATCAATCAGTCAATCAGTCAATCAGTCAATCAGTCAATCAATTCATCACCATAGACTTTAACCTTATATTTTACTCTTTAACTCTCAGATATTTCTTGGATAACCTAAAATACAAATTTCTTGAAAGAGATTTTGCTTCTTGGTCAGATATACTCACACATATCTTCAGTTGATATTTGCTTCCATACCGCACTGCACAACCTTTTCATTTTTTTGTGGTTTTCATATGTTTCCTCTGTAAGAATTGTTGATTAAACATATTAATGAATGCAGATTGTGAAAATATTTCACCAGCAATGTTTTTGTTTTAAATATGCGTTTTGAACATATTTCAGTCACATATTTACTCACCACAATGTAAACATTTGTAATTTGAAATTGCAGGCTTTGGGTCATCTGAGATACTGACTTCTGTTATTGGCACTGGTGGGTTCTTGCCACTGACTAGAGGAGAAAAGAGACACTTGACTGATTAAAGACAAAAAAATAAAACTTTTGAATCATAGGTCGTTGGATGCATGGCTTATATTATGTAGGAACAATTTTGGTTCAAAAATGTAAACTGTATTGACTAAATTTAAGTTAAAAGGTAACATTTTAATTGAATGGGGTATTCATAAGACAGTAGTGAAAATTTGATTATATGTAAATTTTATTGTACAGTTACATACATTAGCCCTCCTTTGATTTTTTTTTCTTTTTTAAATATTTCCCAAATGATGTTTAACAGAGCAAGGGAATTTTTACAGTATGTCTGATAATATTTCTTTTTCTGGAGAAAGTCTTATTTGTTTTATTTCTGCTAGAATAAAAGCAGTTTTTAATTTTTTAAAAACCATTTTAAGGTCAGAATTATTAGCCCTTTTAAGCTATATATTTTTTTCGATAGTCTACAGAACAAACCATCATTATACAATAACTTGCCTAATTACCCTAACCTGCCTAGTTAACCTAATTAACCTAGTTAAGCCTTTAAATGTCACTTTAACCTGTATAGAAGTGTCTTGAAAAAATATCTAGTAAAATATTATTTACTGTCATCATGACAAAGATAAAATAAATGAGTTAAAAATGAGTTATTAAAACTATTATGTTTAGAAATGTGTTAAAAAAATCTTCTCTCTGTTAAACATAAATTGGGAAAAAAATAAACAGGGGGTCTAATAATTTAGGGGTGCTAATAATTCAGGGGAGCTAATAATTCTGACTTCAACTGTATGTTTGTGACAACTGCCATTATGGACCCTATCATACACCCGGCGCAATCAAGCACAAGATGTGTTTGCCCCAACGTGTTGCTATTTTCAGACCAACGCAACCTTAGTTTTCCCATTTTTCGCCACGTTGTTTGAATAGCAAATACATTTGCACCACTTTGTGGACTCATGGGTCTAGAAAAGAGGTGTGTTAAGGTGCATTGTTGGGGCGTTGCTATTTTGAGGAACTAAAATAGACTGCGCAATAGACCAGTCTAAAGTCCTGCGCAGAGCGCATTAGTTATGCTTAAAACACACAGGATGTACAGCAATACGCAAATATCTTTACAAATGAAAAATAGGAATAAAATATTACAAAAATGATTATTTTCTACATAAATATGAAAACCACTGCCTCCATGCCTTCATCTCAGGGGGCTTTTTTAGTTTATTCATGACAATTTGCAGTTGCATGATTTTATTATTATTATTGCAGTATTGTTTATTATATGCATATTTATATTTGTTTTATTAAAATCAATCTTAGATTCGTTCACCTGTCAGGTTTTGGACCATATGGGGCATAGCATGTGTGTTTGGATATAACTCAGTGTTTTGACCACACTTCATTATTATTGTTAATTTATTCGTTTGCTGGAAATTAGAGCTGAGTTTAGAAATAGTTTTGAAACAAATATTTGCGCATAACAAACGAAATAATTATGTAGGCTAATGGATGTCTGTGTGCACAACACCATTTCCTTATCCACTAAAAAGAGAAAGTGAAAGCAAAGGCCGAAAGGAGAAGGCTCGTTCTTTATCCTCACGCTGCAGATGCTCTGTTTAACTGTTTTCTCGCTAGTGAAGCGTTCAGTTTTTCCACTGACAAAGTCTGTCATGTAAATAGCAAATGCGCCATGGCGCGATGCAACTGAGAGAAAGGGAATGGGCAGGGCTTAATTTGTGCCGGAACACGCCGAATCCGGAACCTCTGAAATCTGATCCGGCACCACATTTTACCAATCCCCCTCCTCAACCGCCCTCTTCCCCCATCCGCTCTTCACTTTCACTTTCTTCCAGGACTCCCCAAGCCTCTTTACTTTCGTCCACTTCTCGTCCGCTACTAGTCTATTTTAAATGCAAAGAGAACGTTGTTTGAAATGTCTTTGTTATGAGAAAGTGACATAATAACATCATAACCAATACAACAAAACCTGTTATGTCTTTGTCATGACAACTTGACATTACCAAGACAGCATAATTTGTCATAAATCTGTAATAAACATGATTGTCAAGAGACCATTTTAATTACATCATGAATTTTATAACATTTTATAAAATTATATGTAGATTATATGTACAGTTAAAGTCAGAATTATTAGCCCCCCTTTGATTTTTTTTTTCTTTTTTTGAATGTTTCCCAAAATTTAACAGAGCAAGGATATTTTCACAGTATGTCTGATAATATTTTTTCTTCTGTGGACAGTCTTATTTGTTTTATTTTGTCAAGAATAAAAGCAGTTTTTAATTTTTTAAAAACCATTTTAAGGTCAAAATGATTAGCCCCTTTAAGCTATATTTTTGATAGTCTACAGAGCGTCATTATTATTTTTTTTTACTTCAGCTACAGTGATACAAATTTTATTTGTCATTAAATGTTACTAAATATTTAATCAAATTCATTAAATAAGCAATTACAATGGCCACATGACAATCATGTTTATGACAGATTTATGACAAGTTATTTTGTCTTAGTAATGTCAGGTTGTCATGAAAAAGACACATCAAACAATGTCATCTTTGCATTTAAAATTCCATAACTGAGCGAATGACACTTAATGACAGCTGCCATAAACATGTATAAAATCTTCTTCATATCCATGACATAAGGTCTTATAAACACCACCTTCAAGAAAAGTGTTCCCAGCTAACCTTAAGTTACAATGCTTACAGTCTGATGGATAATCCTTGCTCTGCCTGGTCTCCTCTGACACATTGATATCACTGGTCTCTGTCATCATGTCCTCTGTAATACAGCTCATTTGGCAATTTCTGTTTTGGAAAAAATATATATTCTGAAATATATGTGTTTGACTGTGCTTGAGATTTTTTAAATCACTTCCAAGCAGTGCCTGAAAGTACATCACTAGAGGAATATTTGCTAATTATTAAAGTGATTATTTTGCACATCAAATTTAGTTCTGTTTAGAAATTATACATGCAAATATATAAAAATGTTAACACACACAAAAACAGTTATATGAATTAATTGTAATGAAATTAAAATTTTAAAAAGTATATATTGATTCTAATATACAATGTTTTAATGTTTAATATTACATTATATTACATTATTTAAAAAAAAAATCTACTTAAAATAAATAATGAATACTCTGTATTCATTACACTCTGTATTACCATTTGCACGTTATGGTAACTGCAAGATTAAATCACTACATGCATTGGATAGAAAGCTAATAGAACAAACAAGTAAAAGACTAAGACTCCAATATATATATACTCAATATTCAACCCAAAGTTCAGACAAGAAACATACAATACACTCAAAATTTTTTTTTTTCTTTTGCTCGTTAAAACTACTTATTTAAAATAAGCTGAATCAACACAATTCTTGAGATTTCATTGGGACAACTTAAATTTTTTATGTTCAATCCACATAAATTTGTTAAAAGTGTTGCGTTAACTTAATCGATTTGTGTTGGGACAACATGAATGAATTTTGTGGAACCCTGCATTTTTCACAGTTATGCAGTATACTGAAAGTCAAGTAACACACAAAACTCAACAGAGCATGATTTTTTACAACTATATTTTTTACAAAGCACAATGTTAGAAATAACAAAAGGTCAACTATCAGTGAATTAATAGTACACTTAAACTATCATGCCATTATGTTCACATTACCTTTTTGTTAATGACATGAACCATGTAGGTATTACTGTAACTAAACAGAAGGAATTTGCATACATTTAACGTTTTTTTTTTTTTTTTTTTTAATAAAAGATTTTGTATTTAAGCAAAAGTAATATAAACTCTTACCTGGTACATTTATAGCACAGTTGACATCACTCTTCTTTTGAGAACAAAATGTAACTAAGGAAATACCACAATAAAAAAAACAAAACCTTCCTTCTCGTAAGACATGCAGGACCAGTTAAACAGGAAGCATTGACAGTGAGCACAGAGAACATTTTATTTTTTTCTGCAAAACATTCATGAGAAGTAAAGAGGTCATTTTTGTGAATAATTTATTACAAACTAAGCCGAAGGAAATTGAATGAATGAAAATAAATGAAATATGCCCCATAAAGAGGATGTTTCATTTTCAATGTCTTGTTTTGTTTATAGTTATATCTAGTGTATTTGCTCTGTGTATGCTTAGTTACAGTGGGCGATGCCAACAGTGATTACTAAATTGTGCTTTGAGGCATGTTCTGTTGCCAGCAGATGGAGTAATTGCTTTAAGTATAGACATGGGAAAGTAAACCTTTAATTATCTGAATGATTAAATTATTCATCAGGGGTCGCCCCAGCGGAATGAACCGCCAACTAATCCAGCATATGTTTTACACAGCGGATTCTCTTCCAGCAGCAGTCCAGTACTGGGACTCTAAACAGAACTCTATACAGAAATGCCAACTGACCCAGCCAGAACTCGAACCAGCGACCTTTTTGCTGTGAGGTAACAGTGCAAACCACTGAGCCACCATGTCTCCACGTTATGCATGCAGCATTTTGTTTATTTTTTTTAGATATGACTTTGACATACAGTAGCATATGCCTACCAGTAGCTGATTACTAGTGTGAGCAGCATACTAAACTAATACGAAGGGTTACTAGAACAAAAAATAAAATAAAATAAAGGTCAGAAAACAAATTGCAATGCAGCTAAACCTTGTTGTTTCCGAAATATCAAATGATAGAATGGCTGTGGAAAATGTATTGTCTTTTATTTTTATCAGTAAACAACAAACATACCTTTCAAAACAGATGACGTGTATAATTGCAGATGTTGTCGCAGTTCTTCTGTATTTAGTTGATCTGTTTTTCTTTCTTTCTGGTTCTTCATGTCTTTTCAGATGGATGATATAGGGAGATCAGATCTGCATAAATAAAACTGGATTTAATTAATAAATAAAATAAAGTTTGAAAATGTAATATAATATTTGGATCATTCCTACTATTCGGTCCCATTTCAGGGTAGTAACTGTCCCTGAAAAAAATTTACATTTTTTTTATCATTTCAGTTGAAGGACTACTTATTAAACTATAAGAAAAATATACTGGTCCAGCTCAGCATGGTTTAGAATTTTTTTACAGAATTGTCACATGTAGCACAGGCCAAATGTCCCCCCTGTTACTGAACATTCGGTTGCACAGACAAGGCTTAAGGCTAGTCCTAGATTAAATTGCATGTTTGAGCTGTCTTAACTGAAAATAACTTGCAGTTAGATACTTTAAAATTCCTTAGTGGCATTGTTTTGCCTCCAGAATTTACACCAATAATATGTTTTTTTTTTTTTTACAGCATTTTTATAAAAGTGGCTTAAATCTGCTAATTTAACTAAGGTCTAGTCCTGACTTAAACTAAATCTTGTTTGTGAAACTGGACCTTCAGGTAATATTTTACTCGGTACATGTTCAGTAACGCGTGCGTTACAACAAACTTTTCGCCTGCAAGACATTAACAAATAAAAAATACCGCAGTTCTATTTCCTGTTCGTGGTGAGTGAACATACGTGTGTGTTGTCATTAATCTTCCTCTGGCTATTGGAACTTTTTACTTTGGACGCGGAATGATTTCAGCCTCTGAGCTCGAGGTCGGGCTATCAGCCCAATTCGCAGTAACGTTAAGCCCTAACGAGCAGCGGAAAAGCGGCAAATAGGTGAAAATGGCAGAAGACAGTACATTCGCGAGATGGTCGCACGTGTATATGGCGTTATTTCACTGACAAATGTCATAAGTGCAGTATTACAAGTCGAGAGCGCAATAATGTAATACGAGCGAGCGAACGCGCCAGTTTCCTCTGTCCGTGGACAAAACTCCTTGCGTGCACTCGAAACACTGTCTGCTCACGTGCGAATGATCTGCTCTCGCTCCGTCAGATGATGAAGGCACAGTTTGTGCCTTGTGTTTCCTCCTCTTTTCGTGCTTTTGCTCTCTAGAGATCCTTCTGTTAAATTGTTATCCCAAGAATGTGGATATGGTTTATATATTGCTACACTATTTACCTACAGGTTAAGGTAAATTCTGTAATAAATATTAGTGTTATTAGTGTATTAGTGTTAGGCATACTGCCTATGTTTTAGGTTAGTATTATTTACAACTTGTTAATGAATGCTTCAGCATACTGTAGTATTAAGAATAGTGAACTCATAAAATGATATACAGTGTAGTTTCACTACAGTAAAGTGTGGTGAATTATAGTATAATATACCCTATATTGTAAAAAAAAAACTACAGCATTGGGTCATTTGTTTATTTTACACTTGTTGTGTTACCATAGCAACTATAGTATTACCACAACAGATTAACTGAAGTACTTTACTATAGTACTGTTCAAAACACAGTTCATGCCAATATGTGTGTTCAGGGGCGATGTGGAACAGCTTTCCTCAAATTGAAGAGGAAGACAGGGAAAATATCCTCCACAATCTCATCAACAATGTGGAAGACAACAGTGAGTAGTTCACTTTATTTTAGTTGCCATAATAAAATGAGATTGATCGTGAGATTTATTTGAAGAGTGAATAGTACAGTAGGCTATAATACCATATCAAGTGTTTACCTATTTTCTATCACAGGTACATTTCTGCCTGCGTTGGTTATATTTTAGTTTAAATGTTTTTTATTTGATTAGTATGGTGTACTTTTTTGATGTTTAATAAATGTTTTTAAAATAAAACGTATTCTTTACATCAAACGTTTATTCTCTGTGTGTTTAAAACTGGAAATATCTCATCATATAACATACAGCCAAAAATGTTATTGTTTATTAGATAAAAAATTATAAGTCTATTTTAGCATTTTGGTTATTGTTAATAAATAGTGCACCAATATAAATCATATCAAAAAGCACAAATAGAAGAGGGAACACAAGACACAAATTGTGAGTCAGCATATAATGTCACTAGGCGAGTGTACTGAGAGCGCGCAAGAAAATTTGTGTGTGAGCAGTGCATATTCGAGAGAACATGAGAAAATTTGCATGCGAGCAGCGTATATTCGAGAGCTCTCAAGCAGTTTTGTCCACAAACAGAGGAAATCGGTGCACGAGCATTATATTGAGAAAGCTATGTTCATCATGCTCACTTTGTGCAGGACAGTTTTGTGTTGTGAGCCACTTGAATTTAAAGTGAATACAATAATGGCAACAATAAAAAGAGAAAAGAAATCTGCATTTTGTCATGGCATTGGAGTTTACATATAGGCCTGTTGTGTCTAATATGAATATAGTCCAGCTATTCACAGATATTGCCACTTTACCTCTACCATACTTTTAACAGATCATTTGTGAATCTGACTGTCATCCTTTCTTGCATTGTCTTACGTAGCCAGTTTTTCAGTGAGGAAAATAAGTATTTAATCACACAGTGATTTTCAAGATCTCCTACTTAGAAATCATAGAGGGGTCTAGAATTTTCAGTATAGATGCAATTCCACTGTGAGAGACAGAATCTAAAAATAAAAATGCAGAAATCACATTGTATGACTTTTTAACAATTTATTTGTAAATTACTGTGTAAAATAAGTATTTGGTCACTTGCTTTTCAGCCAAATTTCTGACCCTCAAAGACCTGTTATTTTGCTTTAAAATAGTCCAGCTACACTCTGCTCATGATTCTAATTTATTAGCACTTGTTTGAGGTCACTAGCTGTCATAAAGACACCTGTGCACCCCACAAAAAAGTCTAAGTAGGCCAAAACCAAAGAGCTGTCAAAAGACACAAGAGATGAAATTGTAGACTTTCATAAAGCTGAAACTGCTACGGGGCAATTGCCAAGAAAGAGCAACTGTTGGAGCAATTGTCAGAAAATAGAAGAGGCTAATGATGACTGTCAATGTCCTTCAGACTGGGGCCCCACGGAAGATCTCTCCTCGTGGGGTATTAATGATGCCAAGAATGGTCTAGAATCAGTCCAGAATTATGCGGGAGGAGCTGATCAATGCCGTGGAGAGAGCTAAGACCACCGTTTTCAAGGGTACTATCAGTAATACAGTAAGATGTCATGTTTTAAAACCATGCATCGCACAGAACATTCCCCTGCTTAAGTTAGCCCATGTCAAGACCCATCTGAAGTTTGCCAGGGACCATCTGGATGGTCCAGAGTATTCATGGGAGAAGGTCCTGTGGTCAGATGAGACCAAAGTAAAACTTTTTGGTCTTAACTCTATTCACCAAATTTGGAGGAAGAAGAATGATGTGTACCATCCCAATAATACCATACCTACAGTGAAGCATGGGGCTGGAAGCATCATGCTCTGGAGTGTTTTTCTGCACAGGGGACAGAATGACTGCACTGTATTAAGGAGAGGATGAACGTGGCCATGTATTGTGAGATATTGGGCAAAAACCTCCTTTCCTCAGTCAAAGCATTAAAGATGGGTCGTGGCCAAAAAAAATTGTTAAAAAGTCATACTATGTGATTTCTGCATTTTTATTTTTAGATTTTGTCTCTCACAGTGGAGTTGCACCTATACTGAAAATTCTAGACCCCTCTATGATTTCTAAGTAGGAGATCTTGAAAAATCACAGTGTGATTAAATACTTGTTTCCCTCACTGTGTACTATATTGTTAGTAGCCTGGATATGTCACAGTCATTTTGCTACATCATATCGCTTTCTACTGGATGTAAAATGCTCTGCAGTACATTTGGTCGTTTTAGAACGTTAAGTTCTAATTCTGTAGTTATTTTGGTGAAAGTAACTAAAAAGTAATATAAGAGTAATGTATTGCAATTTTGAGACAGTAATATTGAAATGTAAGGGATTACTTTTAATTAACAGTAACAAGTAATCTATAATGTATAACAGTTTGGAAGTAACTTGCACAACACTGCATATAAACACTGCCTTGGGGACACAAATGGCACCGAATAGTAGGAATGACCCATTTACTATTGACAAATTACAATATTTTTGGTGAAAAAACTAATGGCCTAGCATTTGGCGCTGTATGACACGGTGTCAGTAAATGTAAATTATTTATAATTATGACTTATCTTTATATGTAATTTTCTAAATGATTCCCGTCTTTGAAAATGCTGCTGAATATAATGACAAGAAAGCTTCACTGAATGAAATCTAATTATCATACAATTATAAGAAACATGATCTAATATGACCTCTGGAGACTTCCATTTTCACATGAGCAAATAAAAAGTGCCAAGAGGCCCTCATAAACAAAGAGTCTTGCCTGAGAAGCCTTGTAGCCTATATGGTGTATGGGACCCAAATATTGAAGCATAAACAAACATTCATTTTCATTGTTGGGTTTCCTACAAACATGACTCCGTTTTGAAGTTCATGGCCTCCTCCCCCGTTGGCCACTGGCCCCATTGGCCCGGGCTGTAATCCATCCCTGCTCGTAATCAACCCACACAACTACATGCTTCAAGGAAACGAAAAACTACGTTATCACGTGACCAAAATCCTCTTTCTAATCCAAATAGGCATATTTCATGATCCTCCACAAGGGGGCAGGAAGACCCACTCTCCCGCTCCATCACAATGTCCCGGTCTGTCGTACCAAAACAAATCCTCCATCCTTCCGTGCAATGCGATCCCGTACCGCCTTCCGGCTCTCTCAGCAAGTTTGTGTGAGCCAGACTGTGATCATAGAAATACTACAGTTCATGCATGGTGTGAGGAATGACGTCCTGGTGTGATTTAAGCTGGAAAAAGCACGGACATAACGACGGCGGAGCCGACCATTAACCCGCGATCAACAGGACGCTCTGCCCGCTCTATCCCGACCGCGGACAGCGAGGTTTGGTTGAGCTCAGAGCCCAAACAGCTCACACTCACAGGTGGGACGGATAGACAGACAGACGGGGGTTTGAAGTTGACAAAAAGGTGAGTAAAGTAAAACATTGCGCTTGTATTTGTGTGTTTGCTTAAGCCAATTCATGTTACTTTGCGTTTCTTATGTTCTTCAGACTAATCGGAATAAAGAAATGGGCTAGTCAAATCATCTAACAAAGAAACTCACGCGAGCTGTTTACATTTCTGATTATTACAATTACAAATGTATCATGGTAACCGCAGTTTACGTCAGAATGTAATGGTTAAGTTACCGTCTGTAATGATAGAACTAAGAAACTTTAAAGCATTAAAAGTAAATTTATAGCTGTGTTATTAGCCAGTGTTGTCAACAAAGTATAAATGAAACTATTGTAAAAGAAAGCTGTTTGAAGAGGGAAATGATTTATTATTGACAGATTATTCAGTAGTTAATATGCAAATTTTATTTGCAACTGTGGTTACTGTGGTATTCAATATTAATGTATTATTTATGTCCCTCTATGAAAATAAAATAAAGATTTACACTTTTATTTAAGGTTTGTGCTTTATTTTACATTGTGGAATGTTGTGGACTCGCACTCTCTTGATTTATTGTTATTACTACTACTACTATTATTATTATTATAATTATTATTATTATTATTCATAATTGTTAATCAAATTATCATTATTGCCTTTGTATACATTTGTGTAAATTGTCATTCTTGTTGTTTCTATGATAAACATTAGGTGTTTATTTCTGGTAGTTGTTAGTCAAGTTTTTCACTGTCATGCTATGTATCTTTTGTTTTGATTGATTGTTGTAGCTGTGTGGATGTTTCAAGTCTCTCTATCAGCTTTTTCATTTATATTTTTCCCTTAATCATTTGCAAACAAGCAATTCCAGCGTTATGCATGTGACATTTGCAGTAAAAACTCAAAACATAAGAGAAAGAGAAAATATTTGTTAACATTATATTGAAACATCTGTTTATATTTGTTTAAAACAACGAACCACAGGATAATGAGAACAGAAAAATATCAATCTGTAAACATTTTTTATACAGTAAATGAGGAAAATAAACGCGTTATGGATGTGACCAAAAAAGTCTGTGAGTTTACAGTACACAACATACTTTGTAGAAATTCTGTGAGTTAAACTGCACAACCCAAAAAAAGAATAATGCTAATCAAAAGGATAAGAGTTGTCTCTCTATAGAACAAAAATGATTGATTTTATTTTTATTTTCATTTTTGTATTTATGGGTAAAAAAAGCTTTTTTATGGATGTGACGTCTTTTCGTTATGGATGTGAAATTGCCACTTGTGACTTTGGTAAATCAAATATAATTGTTTGAGAACATTGACTGAGCCATTTTTGAATATTTTTACAGTCTTGTAAAATACAAGCCTCTACACAAAAAGACTTTTGCTATTTTGGTAAAAACTTAATTTTCATGGCAACGTTGACTTTGCATGGAATTGCTCATACAGTAAATTAGTTAGTGTTTAAATTGGATACAATCATCAAGCCCCTTGAACATGGCAGCGACTTTGTCAGTGGTGTAAAAAAAAAAAAAGAAATATATATATATATATATATATATATATATATATATATATATATATATATATATATATATATATATATATATATGAGCAATTCCATGCAAATGTCAACCTTGCCATAAAAACAGTTAAGTTTTCACAAAAATAGTGAAAAATAGAAAAAAATTAGTTTTTTTTGTAAGCAAGTGTTTTACAGTGCTTTACAAATACTCAAAAATGTCTCTGTTAATGTTTTCAAACAATTATATTTGATTTACCAAAGTCACACGAGTGCCAATTTCACATCGATCACATCCATAACTGAGAGATGTCACATCTATAATGAAGCTTTTTCATCATAAATGCAAAAAATGTTAAATAAAATAAAATCAATAACTTTTGTTCTATAACTAATCAACTCTTATCCTTTTGATTAGCATTGTTTCTTTTGGGTTGTGCAGTTCAATTCACAGAATTTCTACAAAGTATGTTGTGTATTGTAAACTCGCAGACTTTTGTCGTCACATCCATAACACATGTGTGTGTGTGTGTGTGTGTGTGATTATATATATATATATATATATATATATATATATATATATATATATATATATATATATATATATATATATATATATATATATATATATATATATAATAAAGGGACTAAGCCGAAAAAAAAGAATGAATATATATTTATATATATATATATATATATATATATATATATATATATATATATATATATATATTCATTCATTTTTTTTTCAGCTTAGTCTTTTTATTAATCCGGGGTCGCCACAGCGGAATGAACCGCCAACTTATCCAGCACATGTTTTACGCAGCGGATGCCCTTCCAGCTGCAACCCATCTCTGGAAAACATCCATACACACTCATTTACACTCATACACTACAGACAATTTAGCCTACCCATTTCACCTGTACCGCATGTTTTTGGACTGTGGGGGAAATGTTTAATGGAAACCGGAGCACCCGGAGGAAACCCACACGAACGCGGGAGAACATGCAAACTCCACACAGAAATGCCAACTGACCCAGCCGAGGCTCGAACTAGCGACCTTCTTGCTGTGAGGCGACAGCACTACCTACTGCGACACTGCGTCGCCCCTATATACTGTGTGTGTGTGTGTATATATATATATATATATATATATATATATATATATATATATATATATATATATATAGATAGATAGATAGATAGATAGATAGATAGATAGATAGATAGATAGATAGATAGATAGATAGATAGATAGATAGATAGATAGATAGATACTTATTCTAATATTAGATTAGATTAGATTGTTACTTCACTGTCATATGTTTTGCTATGAATGAAAAAAGCTGATTTGATTTGAAAAACTTTTATGTACTTTTGCATTTAAAACATTCTCGTGGCCCCATGTTTTTTTTTTGTTTGTTTAATAAGGAAACATTAAATGTGCATTAAATGTTGAGAACAACTGTATCACTGTATACATGTTTCCGCCTAACTAAACTAAAACTCAACTAAAAAGAGACTAAGAGAGAGTTAGAAAAACTTTAAAAGGCTTTACATTTATATATATATATTTTTTTTTGTATGGCATTTCAAAGGAACTGCTGAAGAACCACATTTTTGTTGTGTCTAATTAAATCAGATACAGCCATATATAATATGACATTTTAGGTTTGTTGGTCACTTTTTTGTAGTTGTGATTCATAGTTTTCCCTGGCAGGTTAGCTTTGCATGGTTTTCTGCTTTCAGATTATTTACACACAGATTTGCGTCAGCTGTGTGCAGGCACTGGGCTTTGTGTATAAAGTCTGCCAGTCATTCGCGCTCATTCATTGCTCAGGTACTGCGTGGAAAGTATTTTCCTTCTGCAAAACTGGCTGAACCAGAGCGTTAATTGTGCACACGCACAAACACACACACTCAAAAAAGACAGGAAACAGTGGCATAAAAACGCCTAATGGTATTCTTTTGGTCCTTGTCGACTTGGCAGATTTGGTAAAATTATACTATGCTGAAGAAAACTGTTACAATCTTTTAGGCCTGGGTGATAAAATGGTATCAAAATATATCTATGGTACACCTTTATCAATAATGATAGAAAAAGTGTTTGATACCGAGTGATAGTTTCACCCAAAAATGAAAATGTACACAATTTACTCACCCTCAAGTAGTACAAAACCTTTACGAGTTTCTTTATTCAGTTCAACACAAAAGAAGATATTTTGAAGAAAGCTGAAAACCTGTAATCACAGACTTTCATAGTAGGAAAAACACATGCAATGGAAGTCAATATGTAAATTTTTTTAGCATTCTTCAAAATATCTTCTTTATGTTCAACAGTAGGAAGAGAAAGAATCAGGTAACAACTAAAGGATGAGTAAATGATGGGTTAACTGTTCCTTCAACAGTGATTTTTCTCTCTGTATTTTGTTGTTTAACATTGGCAGGCAGAAAATGGCTTATTTGGGCTACTGTCACTTTAAGAGATAATGCGTAGGTCAAATAGAAATGCTATATTATGCTCACTTAAGACATAATAACCAATTGTGCTTAGATTACTCACAAAGATGGGTAATTTTAAATAATTTAACATTCATCTGTGTAACAAACTTAAAGGGTCACGAAACCCCCTGTCTCAGCAGGGTGTTTTCACACCTCTGTTTTGAAAAAAGTCAGGAAAATTGGGCGTGTCCAGCTCTGGGAGTGTGGGAGTGTCGGGGGAGGGAAAGAGGGTAAGATTTTGCATAGAAGGGACGCGCTAAGTTTGACAGGAAAAACAAACACACAGAGGCTGATTTGTTACGGCGAATAAGAGAAAAAAATCCTCCGCATTTCTCTGTACCTTATGTACTCGGTAGGTAGCGTCAGAAAGCCGTGTGTGTATAGACTATCCTCTATAGACTAGAGAAAAAGCTCTCGGGTAAAAATGTTCCTTACAAACGCGTTTCTGTCGCGTGTTGCGTGCACTGTAATCCACACGTGAGTCCAGCTGCTCTCCCATAAAGGGAAAATGAAAGCAAAACCTTCGTTGCAACACACTAATAACACCTACGACTCTTGTCTTGAAATTCTTGTACTTTCACTTGTTTTGGCAACACAACGTGGCGTCTCTCTGCCGTCTGAACAGTGTAAACTGGTAAACAGTCTCCGGAGCTATCATGCATATTAATGAAGTTTCGCGTCATACACAATAGAGCGTGCTAATTGGTTTGAAGCACGTCTTCTCATGAATTAATACTGCGCACTCAGATACGTCAGAACGTCCTAGAAAAGACAGACAGCCACTATACTGCTGGATTTACACCTAAGTATCTCATGGCCGTGACGTAGCTTCAAAAATTCGTTTCAAACCGGAAGAACGAATTTGCTCAAAATAACGCAAAAACAACCAATTTTCACTTTTTAGTGCAATATATGTGTCCTAATAGTGTTTATAGCAGCGTGGGACACATATATGACTGTCAACAGCTCAAAAAATGTGTTTTGGTGTTTCGTGACCCTTTAATAACACTGTGTAATACTGTAATAACACTGAATAAAACAAATGTTACTCAATGTGATAGGAGACACAGACATATAGCCTCAAATTCATTCTTCAAAAAAAGAGAAACCGGTAACAAATAAAGGATGAGTAAATTAAGGGTTAACTATTCCTTTAACAGTGATCTTTCTCTCTGTATTTTGTTGTTTAAAATTGGCAGGCAAAAAAATGGTTATTTAGGCTACTGTCACTTTAAGAGATAACACATAGGTCCCATAGGCTACGTTCACACTGCAGGCAAATGTGGCCCGAATCTGATCTTTTCGCCCCATATGTGACTCAGGTCTTGACAGTGTGAACAGCCCAAACCGCATGGAATCTGATCTTTTCACTTCAGATTTGTGCCACTTTCATATGTAGTCTTAAATCAGACACAGATCTGATGTTTTGCAATGCGACCGCAGTGTAAACGGCTATGTCGGATTTCATGTGACTTTTACATAATCTTCGAGCGACATACGTCATCATTCTGTGCTGCAGACATCATCTACACCTCTGCAGCATAGTAGAATAGAGTGGAGGAACTATGACGTCACCTTGTAGGCGAATCGGCTGCTAGCATAAAACTGGTTCCCTCGATAAATTCCCCATAGGATTTTCCCATAGGCTTTTCGAAAATTGCTAATATTAAGCTTTTTGTTCAAACACTGTTCATTAAACTTACATGTTTTGTCCAGCCGGATAATCCTCACACTAAAATACTTTGAGCACTTTTGGATCTTGAATGCAGAAGCAAGAACTAAAAAGCTAACATTAGGCTATACGGACTACAGCCTTCGGGGCGCTCGCCTGTGACATCAGCACCCCCCTGCTACAGACAACTCCTCAAGCTTATTTTTAGAAATATGATCCATGACAATGATTTACGCGCTCGGTTTATTATATTGTAATCCACGCTATAATATTATAAACAAATAAATACGCAAAAACACATAGACCTACGTGCCTTTTGGATAGTTTTTACATGGGAAATACATTTTGTTTTGCTTTACGGTTGTTGTAAAAGTTTTTAAACCCTCTATGTATAAATGTGCCTACATAGTATTATCTTAAGACATGTTTAAACAAGTGTATCGCTCGCGTGCGTACAGCCCGCTTACCTTAGTAATAGACGACAGAAATGAGGAGATGAGGCGTAGAATAAAACGTGAACGTATTTTGAGTTTGTGTTAGCCACAGACCTTATTTAAGCGCTTTAACTGAAATCCCATTGAAAAAACCCATTGACTTTGGGACGAGGGAACTGGAACCGCTAAAATGCTAACTCACTTCCGGGTTTTTGCATACAAATTGACGTCATGGTTCCCCCACTCTATAACACACAGGGCGATTACTTTACCACAGAAAGTTGGTTGTTCATTTTGAAAAAGATTTTGAAGGCAAAATTGGTGCTTGGTAACCACTCTGGTTTACGATCGGGGCACGGGATGATCGCGATACTAAAGAGCGTCAGGGGTGTTGCGGAAAGGGGATCCGTGCACAAAGGAGGAGGCACTTTCATTTTAAGGACGAACATTATCTCCGAGCGAATAAAGGGCAGGAGCTCAAGCACCCAAACCCCCCCATCTGCACGTGTCTGTTGTTTATAACGAAGTAAAATAAAATAACTGCAAACGGAGATAAACCAACTCCGCCTTCACAGTTCAGTCTGCGGCTGCTCATTAACTCTTGATGAGTTCACTACACCGGTGGTCAGACAGACGCGCGCCGCAGTTGTCATAAATCACAAATGATCAGTGTTTTCAATCACAAGAGACTTATATTAGGTTTCAAATGCCGAAATACACATTAGTAGTAGCAGAACAATCATTTACAGTTCATGTAATACACCACGGTTGTCTGTGAAAAGGGCAATAATCATATTAAGCATAATCTGACAACGTGCTTCATACAGTATACACATTGTGTGCATAATTAGACATTTTGTGCTGTCCGTAACTATACTTCTGCGCATGCGGGTCAGTTTACGACCATGATCTGTTCACACTGCAAATCTGATATTGGCCACATTTATAACAACAGTGTGAACAGCTAGGCAAAAAAATCAGATCTGAGAAAAAAATCAGATTTGAGCACTAAGCCTCACAGTGCGAACGTAGCCATAGAGGAATTACCAACCTACGTCACACGGGTTCCCGGTTGCAAAAAGAGACCGGTTGCAATAGCAAACATGTTGTGTTGTGTGGTAGGATGCCAAATTCAACTTTTATTCAATTCGTAACTTTTACCGTACACCACACTGCTTTTAATGCCAACCGCAGACGTCTTTGGCTAAAAGGGTGCTGAATCGAGTGACGACCTAATTAAATTAAATGCTCGACTCTGCAGTTCTCATTTCATATCAGGTAAGTTCACGCTATGCTGAATCAAACACTTTACTCATTTTTGATTGCAGCAATGATTTCAGCAAAAACTGTTAAATATGGTTAATTAAACTGCGGACACTGAATGCTAAGAATGAAACGTAAAAGTGTAAGTTCACATACCCTGCCGTACAGGTGCAGTTCGCTGTCAGAATGCAGTTGTTTTGCTTGTTGATGATTACCCAGGCCTTGTACGGTTCTGTCTTTTTTTCTTGTCTTTGGCTAGGCAGAACCTCGGTTTTTAGCACTACAAAGTTTTGAATCTGGTAATCATGGAACATTATTTCTTGCACATGCACACAGAACAAAATTGCAGGCATCCAAAGACTTATAGGCCTTTAACTTCTCTCTTGTAAAATCACTTGGGAGTTTCAATAAGATAGTTGTATATTTTGGGCTGGATACTTGCCCATTTCATCTCATCCAATATCCATTGGGAGGGTGCTATCGCAAATGGACCTGTCAGACGAACGCCGCTCACTTTAACGTTAATTTTGCCGAATAACAGTGCTCATCACTGGGTGACAAGCTGTTATAATACGCTTAAAGCATTATGTAAATAATATATATAATATATAATCAAAATACTTATTTCTAAGACAACAACAAACTCTGTACCGCATCGGATGTCATCCCCTTGCTGTAAATGCTAGCGCTCCCGGTTTTTTTCTGCAACATCGCTGCGCGCCCATCCTGAATGTTTACAAACATGGTAATTCGTCCATAGAAATATAGTTTATGCTCACTTAAGACAACCAATTGTGCTTTGATTACTCACAAAGACTGGTTATTTGAAATAATTTAGCAAATTCATCTGTGTAACAAACCTAATAACACTGTGTAATACTGCAATAACACTGAATAAAACGAATGTTACTCAATGTGACAGGAGACAGGAACGTATAGCCTAAAACTCATTTTTCAAAATATCTTTTGTGTTTAACAGAAACGGGTAACAAGTAAAGGATGAGTAAACTATGGGTTAACTATTCCTTTAACAGTGATGTTTCTCTTTGTATTTTGTTGTTTAAAATTGGCAGGCAGAACATTTAGGCTACTGTCACTTTAAGAGATAACTCGAAGGTCAATAAGAAATGCTAGTTTATGCTCACTTAAGACATAACCAATTGGGCTTAGATTACTCACAAAGATGGGTCATTTGAAATAATTTAACAAATTCATCTGTGTAACATAGACTTGGGCTATAATACTGTAATAGCACTGCATAAAATTAATCTTACCCAATGTGACAGGAGGCACACACATATAGCCTCAAACTCACTGTCAGTATTAAAATATCCAACACAATCTTACTGCAATTCATAACTTTTTGATTTAGTGGCTAATTCGTATGAATTCATACAATTTAGAACAATTTGCTCACCCCCCAATGACGGTTGGGTATAGGGTTGGGGTTGGGTGCCATGCCTCTTTTTTTTAAAGCGTACATTTTGGTACAACTGAACGAATCGTACGAATTAGCCACTAAATTGACAAAATGTAAAACAGTTACGTTTCCTTGTGAGATCAGGCTGGAATATCACATTTTTAACAACTCTAGTCTTTACTGAATCTGACATAGACTATCATTTTAGCAATTATATTTAATCTAAATGGTAAAATGTACTGTAATCTAAGTAAAAAAATAAATGAATTTAAAAATATATCTAAAATATTTATATATAAATTTACATTAAAGGTCTTTCAAAGTGCTTTGAAATGTGGATTTTTTAATTTGATGTTCGACTTAATCCCAACCGAAAAATGAAGAGAGGGTTGGACATGGAGTAGCTGCTCCTAGGGTGGACGATATTGCAAAAAAATTAGCACGATATCATATTTCATATCGGGCAACACAGTGGCGCAGTGGGTAGCACGTTCGCCTCACAGCAAGAAGGTCGCTGGTTCGAGCCTCGGCTGGGTCAGTTGGCGTTTCTGTGTGTAGTTTGCATGTTCTCCCCGTGTTTGCGTGGATTTCCTCCGAGTGCTCCGGTTTCCCCCACAAGTCCAAAGACATGTGGTACAGGTGAATTAGTTATGCTAAAATTGACCGTAGTGTATGAGTGTTTCCCAGAGATGGGTTGCGGCTGGAAGGGCATTCGCTGCGTAAAAAATATGCTGGATAAGTTGGCAGTTCATTCCACTGTGGCGACCCCAGATTAATAAAGGGATTAAGCCAAAAAGAAAATGAATGAATGAATGTTTCATATTCAATATCAATAATTATTGAATATTTTTTAACCATCCATATTAGGATTTTTTTTTTCCCACTTTATTTTAATTTACCAACATTACTAAGGCAAACAGTTTTAATAGTCAAAAACAAAAATATTTATACAAAATATCTAATCTCTTCATAATAAAATAAACATAAGTGTTAAAGAGACTCTTAAACTTGATAAATAAAATGTTTCAAAGTGTGTGCAATGGTAAAGTGTAAAGCTAAATCAAAGCAAACTTTAAGGTGTGAATAATAATGATACAGTAAACCTCAAACACGAATTATGATAATCAAATTTGAGCTTTCAAGTAAAGGAACTAACCATAATTATTCAAATACATTACAAATGTACAACGTTTACAAATTGCAACATTACAAATTGTGAAGTTGGATGACTATATTACCCCCTATGCTAAAACAATCTTTCAGATGGGGTGCTAGTAGCTGGGATGTACAAAAAATAAACCAAAAAAACACTCTGGCGACATCATTTTTTATTTGCAGTCTCTTCAGTGCTGCTATACTGCACTCATTTTCACGTGTGTTGTTATTCTGACCTAAAGTGCGTAGTTTGCTTGACCATTTACAATGGGCTTCATGGTTTTCGCTACATTCATTCTTCCATGGCGGGGCGCCACACCAAAATTCATCCCGCCACGACTAAATTACAGCTTCTCATTCAAAACATTTAGTCGTTGTTTTTTTAATATCGGGTCATAATCGCACCAAAATGTATTAAAATTTAAGTGAATTATAATATAACAGCGCAAACTTTTTTGTAATCGTAGCAGTGCTGTGCGTTATTTGTTTAACCCTTTAAGGTGACCTGCTGACTGACTGACAGGTGCGTGATGCGTGAGGCCAGCAAACACGACGTAGCTTTCAGTTAAGATGAAAGTTTCCATAATTATACTTTATAGATAAAGGTCTATGGCTCTGCATACAGTGACTTTATCTTGCTGGAGTGAATAGCTGTTTAACTTTACTTCAGGACGCTCTGTAGGTCTATTGGAGACATTCATAAATATTCCTATCAAATTTAATAAATGTTGGAGACTTGTTACATAAACGCACTAAGTCGTACTTCAGCAGTGTTTATTTGAAAGCGAGCAAGAAATTCTGCGCTTGAGCATCGTATATTTGAGGGCGTGCAAAGAGGAAATTGGCGCATACTCGTATTACATAATGCGTTCTCGACTTGTAATACTGCGCTCATGACATTTGTCATTGAAATAACGCCATGGGTAGTTGGTAGATTTGTGTAGGCCTGCCGTCACAGCTGGAAAAAATCCTAAAGGAAACACTGGGCTTTGCGCTCATGATTCCTGGCGTCTCTCGTAACTAGGTGACCATCAAGCGTTTTTTTCAGAGAATGAACAACGGACATCCATTGCTGCAGCTCTGATGCAAGTTTATGGCGAAAAGTAAAAAGCACTGCAGCGTTTGGGTGCACTGTGTTTGTCTGAGGTATTCAGTCTGCCGTTATTACTGAAATGTGTATATTCCATACAAAGTGTGAAGCAGATTGGTTAGTTCTTCTTTCATGAATCGCAGTGTACTTGCAGCATTCGGAAAAGTTGAGATGCTTTCAACTGAGTGCGGTTGGAAAATGCGCATGCGTTACTTGTGCACCGCTTGCACAACATGTGTGTGTCGCTCTCCGGGTTCTGAAAGTCGCGCTCCTCCATTGGAAATGACAAACTTACACCCTAAGCTTATTGGCACAGCTTCTTTATTGGCTCTGCCTCTCAGCAGCCACATTTAAATAAAACTATAGCGCTTCATACCGAAACTTCATACATTTTTTTTTTTATCAATATTGACAATGGTGTTCGGTCAATAAAAATCGATACCGATTTTATCGCCCAGCCCTAGCTCCTCCCCTTTAAAAAAAACAGCCAATAGCATTTAGTTTTATGACAGCTCTGCCAGTGAGAGTGGTTGAGCTCAAGCACATCAAATGAAAAGCATCTTGAAAGGGGTGGGGCCTGTCAGATACTAAAGAGCATTTGATCAAGATTAGATGAGAAACTGAAGTATGAGGTGATGTGAAAAAAAATCGTTGATCCATTTAGGCGGAAGTGAAAAACTACAAACTTTCGATGTTTATATCAGTTTTGTATTTTCTAAACGTGAGTTTGGTCACTGTTTTGGAGCACACTAGCTTATATATCCTAAAAACTAACAGACTGATACTAACATCTAAATGTTTTTATTTAAATTTCATGAGACCTTTAACTTACTCTTTAGATTCTTACACATAAAAATAAAATAAACGGCTTAAATGAATGTTACAATGTTTATAATTTCCTAAAGTCATTTAATTTATAATGTATTATCCCGCATGATTTCCCAATAATGCTAAAATATAGTAATGAAGTACACCCTGGCCTGCTTTATTTCTGTCTGTTATTGGATGTGTGAATGTAAATAACCCTCAAGAATATTTCCTGTAAAATTGTCTTTGTTATCTCTCTGTACTGGGCTCTTAAAGCCATTCAATCTTTATGGTTTTAAAGAACAGTAAATCTCATTTGATAATTACACACAGTGTATGTGTCTATTCACATCTGTGTGTGAACCCGTTTACTCTTATTGTGTCACTCCTAGTTGAAGAGCACGTTTAACATCCAGCGGAGTCCCTCATCTCATCACACGATCTGATCTTCACAGGAACTCTGGCTGCTTCTTTTTAAATGACAGTTGGCAATTTACACATTTTTTTGTGGACAGTTAACGCAATGCCTGAGGATGCTTTTCTTGTTTAACTTTCCACTGAAAGCTGATCTCAGATTTGATTGACTGATTTTTACAGCCTTGGTTTATGTTTCAAGATCAAGTTAAGGTGCTGGCATTTTTTTTGTCTTGGAATTGGTTCGATGGCAAAGGTCAGGATAAATTTTGAGACCATGGGTTCTGCATGTTGGGAAAGTTTTGGACATAGATTGCAAGTTGAGTGCTGTATAGAAATTAATTGATAGCATTGAAATAGTTTGTACTAACTAAATATTTTGTTCTTGGCCAGTACTTTTGATTAATGTTGATATGTATCAGCAGATATACTGTATAGGACCCTGTGATTTTTGTAATGCAGTAAATAAGGATGGAATGTTGGACTCCAGTAATTTAATAAAAAAAATAGCTACCAATGTCATGGAAATTGCCTTTTTTTGAATGAATAAACAAATGTAAATATCCTCATTTAATAAATTGTGATGTGGACTAGTCTCTGTGAATATTAAACAATAATTTTTTTTTTTCTGTGTGATGACAACTGGTCATTATTAAAATTCTAAAAGTTCAGTTTAAATTAAATAATTTTTGTGACAGTAATGTATTACTGCTGTACAGTCGAATATACTTTATTTCTTTCTTATTTTAATTTCAACAGAAACAATAACAGAATTTGAGGGGGTAAAGCTTATTTCACAAGGTTCCTAAAATGTAATTTATGTTATACTATTAAAAGTTGCTGTTAAATTAAATGGGTTTCATGATTAATTGGATATGCTTTTTGATTACTGATATCTATTTGAATTAAAATGGAGTTCTGAAAAAATAAAACTAACTAATTTAATTGAAATTTACTTCCAGTTTTGTTTATATAAAGTGAGGGGGGAAATTAATACTATATAGTAAATAATGTGTTTTCATATAGTGCATTTATCATGTATGGCCTAGTAATGGGCAATATAAACGATATGCGATATAAACGATACAAAATTGGCCTACGATAGAGATTCTAATTCTATTGCACTATCGCGATAATGCATGTTTGATGACGCAATCTACCCGCGAAATTAAGAGCAACGAGCTGCAGCTGGCTGCAACGCATCATCTTGAATAAACATGGACAGGGCTCGACAGTGCGACCATTTCGCTCGCATCTGCGACAAAAAATAGACGTGTGCGAACTGGAAAATTTATTTAGTCGCACATGTGCAATTTTCTTTTTTAATAAGCTCGATTGATAACTTAATTCACTCGGCCACGGTAAAAAACATGCTCTTCACACTAACTTATGGTGTAGGCTGTTACGTTGGAAATCTATTGTGACTGTAGCACATGCTGACGCTCTCAACAACAGCACTAAGCAACGCATGGCACCGAATGGCGACGTGTCGCACAACTTGCGAGCCTCATGCATGGCATATCGTGACTTGTCACACAGATTCCCACACGCGCTTCCTACACAGATTTTACCTGGGCGGCCGATATATTATTGGGGCGGCCCGGTTCTGTGTTCGCGAGAAACTGAGAACTCGCCACAGACTCACATGCTCTGCATGCAGACCCACAGAGATGCGCTGGATACAGAACTGTTGTCCTGACTTTATAGCAGTTTTGAGAGGAGCGCGAAGACTAAATAGACTGATCCAGCTCATTATTTGGGGTGACAATATATTCTCTTTTCCCTGGACATGTCAGAGAATCTGCTTTCGATATTAATTGTATTCATTTTTGCATTACTTTATAAGCAAACTTTGTCTGGTGCGTCTCAATCTCTCAGCAGCACCAACACTACAGCAGACAGAGGGAGAGAGAGAGAAAGAGCAGATCAAGACACCAGTTTTAATTTCATTAGGAGAACAAAATGTTTAAAATCAAATGCGTTACCTTAGGCTGCAGGTTAGAAATATGTTTTTATTTAAAGTATCTGCAATACACAATTTTATTTGACTAATTTAATACTGGAAGTAATTTCAGTACAGTGTAAGTTCCTTAACTAAAAAGACACCCGTTTTTTTGTTCTCTGCAACTTGGCATTTAGGAACCAAGGACTTAAAAGAAAAGTCTTTCTTTCTAAAAGGCACTACATTTAGTTTATTTATCTGCAACATTGTGTTGTTTAATTACAATTTTGCTTTTGCACAATAAATGTTCTCAAAATGACATGCAACGTTTCTTTATTTCTTTCAAATAAAATAGCAGTTTAGCTTTCCTAAGGGTCTATGTAACCTGTTCTGAAATGGTTCTATTATAATTTATATATCGCAATATATATCGTTATCGCAAGAGGCTGCAATGTATATCGCAATATGGATTTTAGGCCATATCGCCCATCCCTAGTATGGCCATTCACTCAAATTGCTTTACAATCATGAGTGGAGTCTCCCCACTCCACCACCAGTGTGCAGCATCCACTTGGATGATGCAACAGCAGCCACAGGACAACGGCACCAGTGCCCTCACCACACACCAGCTATAGATAAAGTGGAGAGACAGTGATACAGCCAAATTTGGTGGAAGTGGATGATTGGGAGGCCATGACCGGTAAGGGCCGATGGAAGGAATTTGGCCAGGACACTGAGGTTACACCCCTACTTTTTACGAGAAGTGCCATAGGATTTTTAGTGACCACAGAGTGTCAGGACCTCAGTTTAACCTCTCATATGAAAGACGGCGCCTACTGACAGTATAGTGTCCTCTTCGCTTTACTGGGTCATTAGGACTCACACAGACTGCAGATTGAGTGCCCTCTGCTGGCCTCACTAACATCACTTCCAACAGCAACCTAGTTTTCCCATGTTGTTTCCCATCCGGATACTGACCAGGCTGAGCCCTGCTTAGCTTCAGTGAGCAACCTGTCTTGGGCTGCAGGGTTATATGGCTGTGGCAAAATATATTAAGGATATAAGAAAATATTTTCTGTTATGTTTTACACCAAAATCAAAAACATAATAAGTTAAAATTATGTATCTTTATGAATTATGAAATAAAATGATATTTTATAGAATGTAAATTAGGGCTGCACAATTCTGGCTGAAATGAGAATCACGATTTTTTTTTGCTTAAATCAGGATCACGAATTTCTCACGATTCTGTAAATGTAAAATAAAGGATAGTATGAGTAGGCTATTATTATTATTTCTCAAACATATAGTAAAACAACAGTAATAATATTAGCCCTATGTGTATGTCTACTGTTGGTTAAAATGCAAAATTTTGTGTAGACTTGGAAAGGTGGACTTGAATAGGCTTTAAATTTGTTCTGGTCATTAATTCACAGTAAAGTGATGACATCAGAATACAACTATTCATAATTCTGAAGTTGAAAAATTATGTTTGAGACATGTGCTTGCAATCTGTCATTGACAACATTATTAGACCATTTTTTTCACGGGTAAAATGAAACATCTGTCATTATCAGATTTCCTCCTGCATTATTTTCAACATTAATCAGACTAGAGTAGTTATATTGACACTGTTAAACATTTATTTTCATACTCAACACTTTATGTTCGATTTGAAAGAAAAAAACATATCAAATGCTTGTCGTAATCAACTTTACAATGCGATATGATCATTTAAATGATGCACGGTTTTGGTTTCACTTTCACTGCCGAGTGTGGCTCATGTCATGGCTGCCGTCACGCTGAGAAAAGAAACATACATGCAAATCATACTAAACGATCACTCTGTGCAATAAACTGAACATTATTTACAACTTTATTACCTGCTATTCAGAGCCTCGGCAGGTTCAGTTCACTACAGAAGACATCCTTCGCGGGCACGTGCTCATCCTCTCGGTAGTATACAAATAGCTCACCTGTGATTTCATGCCCACGAATACATCATTACATGATGACTGAAATTCCATTTTTGGGTGAATTATACCTTATAAATACAGTATGTGACACTTTTAACACCATTTGGAGTTGTCCACGTTGCTGAGCAATGTATATAAAACAATGTGTAGACTAGGGTTGGGCGATGTTGACCAATTTAGCATTGTACGATGTCTAATGTGGAACATCGAGATGGACGATGACATAGTCTTCATAGGCGGAGATGAATAATTAATTAATTCATAACGAATTAATTATTTGTAGCCTACCGTTTCAACTACCTGGTCTTTGTTTTACCCATAACCAAATCATAAATAAATAAAGATAAGTTACACACAAATTACCACCTGTCAATCACTTTTTCCGCAGGACTCTGGCATGAGTAGGCAGAGTGATCCGTGTCAGTCATTTGATTGGTGCGGTGGATGGCGGAGGGGTGTCGTGGACGAAAGTGAGCGGCGCGGGGGTTGCTCGCGGACAAAAGTGAACAGCGCTGAACTGTCGCGGACGAAAGTGAAGAGGGTTGGGGAGTCACGGAACAAAGTGAAAATGAACAGTGGACAGGGGAGGAGGGCGGTTGAGGAGGGAGATCGATAAAGGTTCCGGATCCGGCGTGTTCCGGCACAAATTAAGCCTAGGATAGAGACAAGATTAATTAAATATCACGTTTAACAACTATAGTGAGACGCGATCCACTATCATCCTTGATAAACTGTCCGACGTACACTGTTCTCTGGAGCTCAGACGAGCGCATGACAGTGTGTGTGTGTCTGTGGCTGTGTGTGTGTGGGTGTGGTCACTTGATGTGCGTTTTCAGTGGACGGAGGGCTGTTCAGAAATGCTAGATGAAACGCCAGTGTGGACGTGGGTCATTTTCGTTCTAAAATGCCATTTTAAAAGTAAGCTGTATTAGTGTAAACGGGGCCTGAGTGTGTATTTTTCACGAGCAGGTTTGCGACGGGGTGGGGTGATGGATCGCGATGCCGGCTTAGCATCGTGATGTCTATCGGCCATCGGCGATGGACGATGGTATTGTCTATCGGCCCAACCCTAGTGTAGACTTGGGCAACCGCCTTTATGCTTCTCTCGATCTTTAAAATATAATTGTCTGAATCGTAGCGATGCTGAATTAGGATCATGTGGGGGGTCAAATCGAGATCGCAATCTTTTTTTGTTTATTTGTTCAGCTCTAATGCAAATTATGTCAATATAGGGTCATCACATTTGTTTTGCTACATCATTGACTAGTAGTTCCACCCTCCCAATATTTGATTAGTGCAGTGTGAAATAAGAATATTAAGAGTGATCTTAAAATTTGGGCAACAAATATAATCCTAAAATAGTGCTTTTTTTGATCTCATAAGGAAAAAATGTCTATTTTTAGTATTGTTGTAATTTATATGTGGGCCTTATCGGCGTTAACTTGCTGCATTAACGTGAGACTTTTATCACGCGATAAAAAAAATATCACTGTTAATCTATTCTCAAAGTTGGGTTGGGAGCTTGGTCTATTCTACGCAAGCTATAATGACTTTCACCTTGATATTTTAGCTCATATATATACCTGACCGGTGAGCCATCTGACAAAAAAAGTGTCCTTCTGAATCAAATCAGCGGGAAGCCCGTCTGGATCTTTCACTTACTTCGAAAACAATACTGATCACGTTTACATGGACATCTGTAGTCTAGTTATTTGCCTTAATAGACCATAATATAATTAAGGTGTTTACGTTAAGTGCTTTCATGTAAGAGTTTCCTGTAATTTTGGGTGGCTTTAACTGCAGTTCGGTAGTTTCACTTTAACTCATGAACATTTTATTCATGCCCCCGTGACAAACTGGGGTATTAGATGCAAATAAGGAGTAAGGACTGGTGAGAGTGTTATGGAATTTAATAACGCACGCCAAATGGAAAGAAAAAAAAACGTCCGCATTTTGCGGTGTGTGTGTGTGCGTGCGCATGTGCGGTCCTTTACTAAAAGCCGCGTGTGTGGATCTTGCTGGAAAATATGGCGAAAAGTCCTACATGACGATAATATTTTGATCGTGGTGTTTACTTTAATAATGTCACTAATATATGCATACTCCACACCTTAATTCCATTTCTGTTTAGTTCAGTTATGACTTTAGTCGGATTAAGGTAATCAAAAATCGCTGTTTAGAGCTTATGTAGGCCTACAGTTCAAAATTCATGTTTAACTGAATAAACAGTTAGTAAACACAAGTACATTTTATTGAACATAATTTATTTTCATCACCAATTATCATAGTAGAACAGTTTCTCAAGCAGTTTGTGATGCATTTTGGAAACAGGAGATGAGCCCCTGGTCTAATGCGCCACCCCTGGCTTGAGAAACCCATTTTCAAAGACTTAAATTTAGTCATTATTTGGATAGCACACATATTCTGAATGCCTTCGGCAGAATTTAAATGATCCATTTTAATCTAGATTAATTCCAAGATTACAGTCAGATTAATCTAGATTAAAAATGTATCTATGTCCACCTATATTGTAATTATTGTAAGATTTGCTGCCAAGACTTTAATAATGCTTTATTAAATTTAATAATAACTATTAAATTAGTTAATATTTAATAATATTATAACTTTTATAATAATAATAATACAAAAAATCTGCAAAGATTTGTTTGAATGTTTCAAGCTTGATAGTTACTAGATCATGTTTGTGTGTAAATGTGTCTCTACGGGATGCCAGAATTAACTTCCCTAAACACTGGTTTTGAAGCTGTAGATATTAATCATTCCAGCTGCAGAAGCGTTTCCTGTCAACAAGGACTGCATGCCAGTTCATGCACTCTGATCAGGATCCTCCTCCTTTCCTTCCTTTGCCGTCATTCTTTCTCTTTCTTTTGATCGGTTTGCTGTCCCCTTAATTCCATGTCACCACTTCTGTCCCCCTTTCGCAACCACACAGCTAAGATTTCACTAGCGGAGACATATCAGATGTGTTGGTTTGTTTGGTAATCTGTAGATGTAGGTCAGTCATGCTGGTAAATGTTAAAAACAACAATCTTGGTGTTTTCGGAGTATTCATTTGTTTGTAAAAGAGACTGATCAGGTCTAATTTGCATGTTGAAAAATAATGTTTAGGTTTCAGATGCAGGCTTGTGTGTGTTAAGAGTGTGCTGTGCCTCATAAGTCTTTGTGTAGGCTTCAAAATCACAAAGGACATTGTCTGATACCTTAATTGTGCAGTAGTAACGGTGTCTGACCATGCTGTATTCCCTGCAACAGAGTCTGGCTCCGCCTCCTCTCCATGATATGACATCACTCTGCGGTTACCACAGAAACCAGGGCTCCACTGCAGACGGTTGACAGCCAGGCAGGTGAGTTATTGTTGTGGTGTTGGGAAAATTGCAGACAAAGCATAATTTAATAACTGCGTGGGAAAGCATGTCAAATGCATGTGCATATACATAGACATGAAGGTTATTATTTACACTTATTTTTAACAGTGTAAAATGCGAGTGATTGTGCTTTGCAAAAGTCTGTGTGTCTAAGCGTGAACACGTGTTTGTATTAGCATGCGGCTTCCAAGATCGACATGTGTATTGCATTAGCAAATATGGCTCTCTGGATCCTCCTGTGAATTCCTTTTGTTGGATGTGTATTTGCCTGTAGTAGCAGGATTCTCCGCACAGATTTGGTCTCAGTCCGGACTCTTAATTCAGCAAATTGATCCCTCCCTCCTGGGCAATGTCCAATCATGCTGATTTAATACACCCGTACACATGCACTCTCACAGCATGATTAATGATGTGTCAGTAAAGCGTTCGATGTGCCAAGGCAAAGTCCATAGCAGAAGAGAAGGAGAGGGTTAGAGAGCATTTTTCTTCGGGTTCATAGACACACCCCATCAGAACAACATTTCTGAGAACACACGATTTGTTCCGCAGTATAAAATCATAGCGCTGAGATTCTTTTTGCATGGTGGATGTTAAATAGTGCTAAAATTGGCCAGTGGGTTCAATTGAATATAGACTTGTCCTGCCAACCTAAAGGAGGGTTTGCAATGACAGTGATGAGGTTCAATAAGGCAAACTGTTATTTTTTTTAGTGAGAGCCTGTGATTTGTACTGAAGACTGACTGTTGACAGTGAGGCAGTGTTAAGCAGAGCTTAACTATATGCAAATTATGAGAAAAGGATTTGGCAACAACCGAAGGCAATCAGGAAATGATTCACTTGCCTACCATAACAGTGTCAGACTACGTTCTACAAACCAACAGCCTACTGACTCTTCACTATCCAGAGATTTAATCACACTCATGTTAAATTATTCATAGAAGTGATTGTTATCTAAATAAATTTATTATTTTTTTTTTTTATTGTTTCAGGTGGTCCAATGGCTGCCCAGGTTGAGGTTGATACTGGGCGGCCATGTGTGGTGGGGAGTCGTCTGCACCTTAGTGCTCTCATAGACTCTAGCACCAAGAGCTTAATGGAGACTTCAGGTGGCCCCCAGGGGCCACTTATTAATGCCTCAGAGCCTAGCAAGCCTGTGCCGGGCCCCAAGCCCAGACTCACTCCAAAACCATTCACTGTGGAAAAAAATCCTACTATACGCCCCATTCTTGCTCCCAAACCACATCCAAAACCTAGGTCTGAATCCACTCGACCAGTTTCCTACAAGCCAGATCTACCCAGCACACCTAAACCTCAGCCAGCCAGTAAACCTAGTCTGCCATCTGCCTCTAAAATGGGCCCCAAGCCCAGCGGACAAACAAACAAACTTGTGGCACAACCCTTTAAACCAGCACCTACTATTGCCTCTGTGGATTCCAACAAGTTTAGAACATCTCATACTGGAGCCATGCTAAGAAGAACAAGTTCTGGAAACAAAACCGATGGTCATGCCTCCACTCCTGGTGCTGAATGGCCATTTTTATCTCGGAAAAAGCAGTCTGGCCCTTCAATCACTCGTGCTAAATCATTAGGCTTCTTATCAGAGATTGGTCTGAATTATGAGGACAGTAAAGAGGAGACTGGTGCCAAGGATGAAAATTCTCCAACTGTTCTTCGGCCCCAAACTAAAGGTTCCAGACCAAGACCAGTTTCAGCTGTGTTTCTTCAAAACTCTGCGCAGTCTGAGCCTCAGGTTATACCCCCGACACCTGCTCCTCGTTGGGGAAAAGCACGACCCCTTTCATCTGACCTTACCTCAAAGTTTGAGTCAATTGGTCTCTCCCTAAACCGGCGAGCCGCCCAAGAGGATGGGAAAGAAAACACTCCTGAAACACCAGAGGATGTTAGAGTTGTGCCTCAAGAGAAACAATATGGTGGTGATGGGGCGGAAAGGCTAAAAAAGGCCTCTTTGCCAGAGAATAGGACTCAGAAGATAAGCCTGAAAGATGAGGACTCAGAAAAGGACCCTAAAGCTGAGGATACAGGAGGTAGCATTATAAAGAGACGCATCAGCCTGCTCTTGGACTCTTCTTCCTCATCCTTCTCAGCTGTGCGTGCAGATATGTCAGGGACGGAACCTCTTTCACCTGGGCTGTCTGTCTCTGAATCTGATGGAGCAATGGGAGTAAAACAGCGAGTTAAAGAATTGAACGACGAAGTACCTACTACACCGTCACCACCCCAGAAGCCACAATATAAGCCACGGAACCTAGTATCTGACCGCACAAAAAAGTAAGTGGATTTTTAACATTGATTGTAGAGGTATGCTATGGTAATGCTGTCAGAACAATCCCTTTAACATTTCACAAATTTTCTTTCAGAATTTGTCATTTTAACATTGAAGAGGTTTTGGCCAGAATCAAATGAATGTCATTGGAACTCTCTCTTTTTCTTTTTACTTTTACACAAAGGTAGAATTTTAGCCCTTATGCATCAAAATGCATAGTAAAGTTTATTATTTTTTTTTAATTCTTTTTGTAAAAGTGGGTAACACTTTATTTTGATGGTCCATTGAGTATTAGTAGACTTTCTGCTTAATATCTGTTGATACTGCTGCTTCAACAGACATTTAACTGACTATAAGAAACTTAGCAAGTACATTTTAACTTACACTAACCCTAACCCCAACCCCAATTTAACAGTCTACTTATAATCTAATAAGAATTAGTTGGCATGTAGATGCAATGTAACTTCAATTCAACAAACGCACCATCAAAATAAAGTGTAGAGCTGTGAACCTACACTGGTCTGACAGTTCGGTTCGGTTTAGATTATCATGCCATTGATTCGGTTCAATTCGATATCTCGGTGCATCACGGTGCATTGACGATGCTTTCCATACACAGTTTTATATTTTCTTCACAGCAGCAATTCTTGTATTAAAATGTATAAATATATAAATATTTATACACTATTTGTAATACAATTTTGTTCTTTAATACAAACATTCAGATATATAAACTGAACCTTTAAACAACACGAGCATTTATAGCAAATAAACAAATATAAATATTCTGCTCGCTTTCTAATCCTTGTCTACCAAGTTCTATTACCCTCCTTTGATTGGTCACACGCTCATCAGAAAGGGCTACGATTGGCTCTTGCGCGGTGCGCTCTTCACAGATGAGTGACACTGATAAATGGCAGCTGCGATCATAGCTGATCCATGATAGATGCTCTCATGTCTGTATCCAGAAGTATCGCTGTAACAGCCGAGAGGAGAGAGAAAAGTCATACCAGCAGGTCGAACGGGCCACAATGAGGGAGAGAGAGAAATGGAGTTTACTTTCATTCTCTCAATCGCAGTGAAATAGGGGCTTCTGCTGTAAGTGTTAGTGAAAGACTCCAGAAAACACACACGCAGTAAAATTGTGCACAGTTTCTGCGTTTTTAAGTAGTTGGAGCGTTGTAAATACTCGCGCTCGCCTCCCTCGCCATAGTAAGCAACCGCAACATAGCGCATATGTCATAAATGACGTCACTACATAATAACCGGTTATGATTATTACTGAACCGATACCGAATTGTTCGCGTCTGCTTCGCGGTGCACTGAAGAAACAATTAATTTTGACACCCCTAATAAAGTGTGATCTAAAAGTCTATATACCTGATTATTTTATGCAGACTTCTGTCACGTACTACTGAAATTATAGGCAAGGGACAGTATAAAATTTTGATGATATGATAACCTTCCTTAAACATTTCACAGTATCACTGTATTGTGGTTACTGCACTTAAATGTCTGAATCTTGGGCTGACCAGTAGCTTTTGAGGTGCATAGTTATTTGCTGCTGGAAATACTGTTCAAGTTTTAGTGGTAAACTGTGGTAAACCCTAATGCTGGTTATCATTCCATGCTCAAACTCTTTGCCACAGTATGCAAAAATGTATATTACATTACAGTTCTGATTTGTTTTCATCATGATTCATTCTGACAAGACCTAAAGTCCTATTTTTTCTAATTACCCTAATTTGTTTGCAGATTTGAAACAGAGCTTGAAGGTCCTAATTCCAGTGAGTCCAAAGGCCCCCAGCAGGTTGAAGAAGATCTAAACAAAAAGGTTTGGCATTGTGATTACCAACATTAATCATACTGCAGAATATTTTTAAGGAGCAGCATGGCACACCTAGTGTTCCATGTAGCTCGTTTTAATTTTAAGAGCCTTGCTTTTGTCTGTTCTTATTTTAATTAAGTTATTCACTATGCCACTTGTTTGACAAACTAAAACAGCTTATCGTTAAAATAAATGTAGAAAATGGCCATATGTTATGAAATTTAGGACGGTAAATGCCTTACTGCTTCTTGCAGCCCAAAAACGATCATTGCTTTGTATTTAAAAATAATAAATGGAATGATTTCATTCTGAGAGAGAGAGGAATAACAAATGAGGTCAAACACCTGATGTCACTGAAGGTGCGGCACTCCAAAGATGTGTAACCCGAGCTGTGGCATTAGTCATATTGTGATTATGAAACATGCATGCTTCGGAGGGAAGAGGGGGTGGGAAAGGTTTGTTTGTGAGAGGGAAGAGGAGGCTTTGATTATGGCCCCTTCATGCCCCACCCTGCGCCTTGACAAAGAGCATGCATATCTCATTTCAGTCTTCTCGGTCACACTTGTCATGCTCTTCTCCCTTTTCAAGTACTCTTAATGTTTGCTTATATCTCCATGCTATCTTTTTAGTACTGTTAATAAACCCTTCCCAATATATTCTCTAAAACATTTGTTACCATGTCATTATCTTGTACTTTAATATAACTTTGAACAACAGTTTTAAAGTTTGAAAGATTTGAAAATCTCTGGTTAATCCAAAAAGGCTATATTAGATTCTTTCTGTGTTTGACTATGACTTTTGCATTAGAAACAGGTTTCATTGCCCCTCTAGAATTGACTCAAAATCAATCTTGTAATAGACATACTGTACACAGCCTTTACTGTAATAATAGCTCATAACATAGCAAAGAAATTGTTACCTCTAAATGTCATACCTGTCAGTGAAAGCTATAATTACACTTGGGGGTTGTTAAAGGCTGCTTCTTTTAAGGATCACCGTTGTAGACAGAGCTCACCTTGTCTGACTGAAAATCAATCCAAGCTCTTGGTTGTTGCTTACTCATGAAACTTTACATTAACTGAGATAAAGAAGGGCATGTGCAAATAGATAGAAAAGTTTACGTTTTTGCTATACATGATATATGGCAAATAAAATGATGTAAAAAAAGAAAAGAAAATGAAAACATATTTTTTCTTTTCCAGTTTGATTTCTCTACAACTGAAGGACAATTCAACAGACAGTACGACAAGAAAGTATCATCAATGAGTGTTCAAGACTTGCCTACACTGTCCACTTTTGGTAATGATGGAGTGCAAACAGTACGAGCGTCCATGTTTGAGCATGTGGTGGAAAGGCACAATGTCCAAGTGATGGAGGATAACCCTTTACAAGGCCCTAGAGCACAGCGGGAAAGCACAATTAAACCCATGCCCAGACGAAACCACTCTTTGCGGATTCAAGACAGTGCCTTTAATGCTTTTGAAGATGATGATCCTGGTAGTTTGGTCAAAGCAACCTATAGAGAGCAAGTTTCTCCTTCTAGCCCTGTACGTGTGGAGCATGTATTTGACACAGTGGCATTGTCTGGAGAGAGCCGTGCTGTAAGTGAGGCTTTGCCAACTGCTCAGCTTGAGGACAGAGCTCTTACCCTACGTTCACGGCGATCAGCTCCTCAAGTGGAAGAGGGAAAACCTACTCACGAGATTACTAATTATCTGAAGGATGATGCAACCATGCCACGTTACCTCAGAGTTGGGGCACTGCAGAAATGGAATGCCACAGAGACAGATATAGAGTTTGAAGCTGAGAGGGAGCGACAGAAAGAGATGGTAAAAAAGATGGAAGAAGAAATACGGAGACAAACGGAATTGCACATTGCTGCAGCAGCAGCACTCGAGGAAGAAGAGGAAGAGAGCGAAACAGAAAGGAAGAAATGGTCAGAAGCAAAAAGAGACCGGGAACGAGAGGAAGTTGCATCACCCAAAAGGCCTAAGATGCTAGATGCAGAAGACCAGATGAACAAACCTAGAGCCACTTACTTTGCTCTGACTGGTCAGATTCAGGAGCCTGTTTATGAAGGTGAGCGAGTGCAGGAAGAAGCAATATTCAGGAGAGGTATACACAGAGTAGTGGGTGAAGAGGCCAGTGGCATAAATCGTGAGGTTCCATTTGATGACTTCGCTGTAAGGTCAGGGCAGTGGGGTCCACATATTTCAATTGCTCCATTTAGAAGAAATCCTTCATTAGATGCAGCAATGCAGAGGGATTCGCAGGAGAATAAAAATGAAGCTGGACCAATAACAGATCCCAGATTACAAGAAAGGGAACGGCAGAAAGCAGTTAGGGAAGGTTTGGAAATAGACAGACAAAGGATAGCAGAAATTGAAAAGGAAAAAGAGTTAGAAAGGCAGCGAGAAATGAAGAAACAAAGAGACTTGGAGATAGAGAAACAAATCAAAATTGAAAGAGAGAAAAGGAGGGAGGCTGAAATGCAGAAAGAGAAAGAGAGGCAAAATGAATTGGACAGACAGAGAGAGCAAGAGAGGGAGAGACAGAGACAGATAGAGAGACAAAGAGAAATTGAACGTCAGAAACGTGAAAAGGAGCGACAGAAGCAAATTGAATATGAGCGAATGAAGGCCGCAGAAAAAGAACTTGAACAGCAGAGAGAGTTTGAGAGGCAACGGCAAAAAGAGTTTGAGCGGGAAAAAGAGAGAATGCTTGACCAAGAGAGGCTTAGGCTTAGAGAATTTGAAAAACAGAAGGAGATAGAGAGAGAAAGGGAGAGACAGCAGGAGTTGGAGAGACAGAGGGAAATTGAAAGACAAAAACAGAGAGAACTCGAAAAACAGAGAGAGATAGAGAGGCAAAAGGAGATTGAAAGACAGCGAGAATTGCAGAGGCAGCGAGAGCTGGAGAAACAAAAGGAGCAGGAAAGGGAAAAACAGAGACACTTGGAAAGGCAGAAAGAATTGGACAGGCAAAGGGAACTTGAAAGGCAGCGAGAATTGGAGAGACAACGTGAGATTGAAAGACAGAAGGAGATTGAAAAGCAGAAAGAATTCGATAGACAGAAGCAGATGGACCTGGATATTGAGAGATGGACTCGACAAAAAGCAGAGGAGAGGGAGGCCAAGAGAGAACTAGAGGAACTTGAGAGGATCAAGGAAATTGAGAAACAACAGCTTCTTGATTTTGAGTCACAGAAACTACGGGAAAGGCCACTCCAGCAAGACCAAGTGAGACAAAGATCAAAAAAAGAACGGGATGAGAGACAACATCAGGTTGAATGGCACAAAGGAACAGAACAACACCGGAAAGAGATGGAACAAGAGATGGCAAAGCCTACATCTCCACTACGGCCCAAAGTTCTAGATCTGGATGCTGTGTCTCTGGGTGTTAGGGCTGCTCGGGACAATCATGATAACAGCCCCACTGCTCGATGGAAGCAGCCCTCACTTCATCCTGATGAAATTTACAAACCAGCTATATTAGATATCGACTCGTTTAAGAGCCAAGCCCAATCTAATATTTTCCCTCAAACTGGATTTGTAAGTTTAGAGTCTGGAACTGGTGTTCCTATGACACAAGCTCGTCCACAGGCCACACAAACAAATGTTCTCCATTCTCAAGCAGCATCTCAAGTTCAGTTTCCTCCTCATCCCCAGTTCTACCCTCAGTCACAGACTTCCTTCCAGCCCTCCCCAACAGAACGTATGAGAACTCAACTCCCTCCACCTCTGCAACCTCAGGTTCTGCACCAAATCCAACCTCTGTCACAGCCGTATGCTACAGAAAAAGCTAGGCCACAACCTCACTCATTAATTGAGACCTCAGATTGGGCCTTTGGCGCCCAGCATTCCATCACTGCTTTGCCCCCTGAGCAAACCAGTGTTTGGGCTCATTCTGAAACAGAGTTGACTGTAGATGAACCTCTTTGGGTATCACCCATGGAGGGATCAAGAAGGCCAATTAGCACCAGACCAGGTGGTTTTGAGCAACAATTTTTGCGGCCAGAGGATAGAGGTTTAAGTAACATTTTGGCACCCAGTTCAACCTCTTCCATGAGTCCTGTCTTTACTCCTGTACAGTATTCTGCTCTTGCACCACCCATGGTTCAAATTCAAACTGCTATGTTGACTGCACAACCAAATCTTGGACCCGGTGCAGCACCTATACTGGCTCCAGAGAGATGCTGGACCTCAGTACCTTTGAATGCATGCTCAAGTGGAGATTTAGTTTCTTCTCCCCCAACACCATTATCTAGGAAAGAGACTTCAAGACCCAAAAGTCAGGCTTCAGCCCTGTCTGTTTCTGATCCTATATGGACTCCAAACTGGGAGCTGGCTTCCCAGGGACAGAGAGAGAACCGTACCTCACACAGGGACAAAGTACAGCAGGTGAGGAAGAAATTCTATACACCACCTGACACTGGTCCGTTTGATGCAGAACTACCCAACTTTTGGTTATAGCAAATAATTTTCCTGTAATGTTGCGTTGTGTATGCCTTGAATACACAGATGAAACTTGACTTTTTTATCTCTGTGTTTGTGTAGAAACGTTCAAGGAGTATGTGTCGAAGATCTGCCCCCACAGAAAGCTCTGCCGATGGCCCAGTTGCCCACGTGAGAACTCGCAGAAGTCGCAGTGCACACAAAGATAGAGTTGGAGAAAGCACGGTAAGAAAAAGCATGCTTTGATTATAGATTATTACTTGGATTAGTTTTCGAATCACCATTTCTTTAACCTATGGCAAAGCGATTACATCAATATTCAGATATAATTCAATATATTCGAAAGGCTGAAAAATATAGAAAGGTTATGACCCAGCCATACTAGGGACATGGTCCAGCTTTCATGTTACATAAGAGTTCTTCACCATGTTCTAACGGAAAGTGTACAAAACCAAAGATGGAGAAAGTGCTTAGCTTCTAATGATGTCACCAGCTTTTAAGCACCAGATGTTGGAGAAGTTCCTCGGCAATGTGAATAACAGCTCTCATCTGACTCTTTCTGGCATGCAATGCTTGACTAATAATGTATGCCTGTATTTGATGAAGTTATAAGTGCATATTGACAGTAATTTTGGCTGAGGGTCATTAAAGTTTAATGTCTACTTTTTGTTTTCTACTTATATGTATGGTTTTTTGGACGGAAGCTAACTCAATCTTGTGATTGAGAGGGTGGTGTAGGAATGCAGTCTGATGACAGAAAGAAGGAGTGCCTTAAAGTTACTGTGTAATGGCAGAGCATTTTTGTAACATATCAAAGTTGCTAGTGAGTAAGACTGTGAACAACAAATCAATGTAAAGCAGATCATAAGGGTGTGAATGAGCAAACATATGGAGAATTTGAATGTGGGCATAAGTGCAGACAAAATAAGGATTTTAAAGAAACATTGAGTTAAAGAATTTAAGATTGCTTTATTGTTTCTTATAAACAGAGAATTTGATAGTTTGTGTGAATTTATTGATGCTTTCAGAATGAGGAAAGGTTTTCCAGTGATTACTTTGTTCCATAAGGCTTGTGTTGTCATGTTACAGAGCCTTTGAGTTAATACACATCGCCATCTGCTGTATAAATGAAGTATTACAGCATATTTTTTATGATTCACAGGCTGTAAAATATCGCTAATCTGATGGGAATATTAGCTTTTTAACTTAGTTTGAAATGGAAACTATTGAAATGCAAACTAGAACGATAATGTTTGGGGTTGTTCTTGTTATGAGGGATGTGGGTGTATACGTATGGCTTTTGTAGAGGAAGTCTCTCTCTCTATCTCTCTCACTCACTCTCATCTTTTCTCAGTATTGGTCACCGATAGAGTCACTTTTACATCACCGTGGGCTCATTGGCACAAGGGACTTACAGAGACACAGAGGGAGGTAGAGAAGTAATGAACAGTCTTCTCAAAGGCGAATGCTTCGAGGCACTCTTTTGCGTTAAATATTAAGATTTGCTTTATAGAAAGATGGCTTATCACTTCTGTCCTTCCTGCTGTTGGTGGCTGTGGGTAAGCTTACTTTATTTGACTCTCCACATTGCAGTACAACTACACATACCAAAACACTACACAAGACAAATGCAAAAAAAAGATTGTCAGATGTTTTAGAATGTTACATACTTTTTGGTCAAGACTTTTGTTTCTTTTGCTTTAGATGCAATTAATAGTGTTTATAGCTTATTGATTTGTGAAGTTGTTTCTTTTCCCGTAATTTGTAAACATTGTTCTGTACAATATTATCATCACATGACCATGGTGAGGCCTCTGTAGATGTACTCTTGCTCCGTTTTCACTGATTAATTAAACCGAGATTGTTTCTCTCTGTTATTTTAATTTTCAAGTAAGTAGCTTATTTACTTAACAATGGAGTTGGAGAGATGGCTCATCGTCTATTAAAAAAAAAATCAATTGTTGGATGAATCAGATTGAATTTTGTGTTGAGTTGTAGTTCTAAAAAGACAAAAAGATATGTATTATTAATTTAAATATTAAATTACACATTTTTGTATCATTTATTTAGTTTTTAACAGCATTTTTTTTTACTCATATTTTACTGATATGAGCCCAGTATTTTGTTTTAAAATCGTGCACTATTGATTAATATCGTGGAATAGGGTTTATTAAGTTCTATTTATGTCACCTGCTGATCTGCATCCCCCCACTAACTTAAAATATTTACTTCTTATCATAGTTGTATCACTTACAAAGCATTTTAGACATGCTAACTGTATAAACCAGTTCTCTTAATGCAAATGTCTAAGCACATTTTAGTTTTAAGGGCATCCCATACTGGACACAAAGGACAGGCACTTTGTTAAAATTTGAACTCATTATTTATTCTATTTATTTATTTTTTATTATGATTTAAAATCCTACCATACCAGGCGACGCAGTGGCGCAGTAGGTAGTGCTGTCGCCTCACAGCAAGAACGTCGCTGGGTCGCAGGTTCGAACCTTGGCTGGGTCAGTTGGCGTTTCTGTGTGGAGTTTGCATGTTCTCCCTGCATTCGCGTGGGTTTCCTCCGGGTGCTTCGGTTTCCCCCACAAGTCCAAAGACATGCGGTACAAAGACATTTGTGTCCAGTACAGGTGAATTGGGTAGGCTAAATTGTCCGTAGTGTATGAATGTATGAGATGTTTCCCAGAGATGGGTTGCGCTGTGTAAAAATGTGCTGGATAAGTTGGCGGTTCATTCCGCTGTGGCGACCCCAGATTAATAAAGGGACTAAACCGACAAGAAAATGAATGAATGAATTCTACCATACCACAGTGCACCACTAATACAATATTCTGTTAGATTACATTATTATTATACATACATATACAGTTAAAGACAGAATTGTTAAACCCCCTGAATTATTAAATGCCCTGTTTATTTTTTCCCCAATTTATGTTTAACGGAGAGAAGATTTTTTCAACACATTTTTAAACATAATAGTTTTAATAACTCATTTCTAATAACTTATTTATTTTATCTTTGCCATGATGACAGCACATAATATTTGACTAGATATTTTTCAAGACACTTCTATACAGCTTAACTAGGTTAATTAGGTTAACTAGGCAGGTTAGGATAATTAGGCAAGTTATTGTATAACAGTGCTTTGTTCTGTAGACTATCAAAAATAAATAACTTAAATAATATTGACCTTAAATGTATTTATTTTTTAATTAAATATTGCTTTTATTCTAGCCGAAATAAAACAAATAAGACTTTCTCCAGAGGAAAAAATATTATCAGACATACTGTGAAAATTTCCTTGCTCTCAAAGGGGGGCTAATAATTCTGACTTCAACTCTATCTATCTATCTATCTATCTATCTATCTATCTATCTATCTATCTATCTATCTATCTATCTATCTATCTATCTATCTATCTATCTATCTATCTATCTATCTATCTATCTATCTATCTATCTATCTATCTATCTATCTATCTATCTATCTATCTATCTATCTATCTATCTATCTCTCTATCTATCTGTGTGTCTGTCTTTCTGTCTGTCTGTCTGTCTGTCTGTCTGTCTGTCTGTCTGTCTGTCTGTCTGTCTGTCTGTCTGTCTGTGTATCTATCTATATTTTTTTTTTTTCTCTTTTATTGTCAAATTGCTGTGTAGGAGCAAATCAATGTAAAGAAGCCGATACATACTGCTATAAAGAGACCATAGACCTCTAAAATAAAAATACTTAAATTTGTTCATAAATATAAACACAGAGCTGTCTAAAAATAAAATGGATTGCATGATATATTTCATAGCCTGGGCCACCTGTGTGTAATTGTCAGCGTTTAATAATGTGTACAGAAAGGAAGTAGCACCAGTCTGTGTTATCCTTCCTGTATGGGCCACATGTGGTTTAAAGAGGAACATCAAATTGTTTAGACCACTTGTTCTGTTTGGACTTTAGAATTGCTCTTTGTTATATTGATATAGTGAGAGTAATAGGATGTAAAATGCCCAGTGAAACATGTAACTGCAGAACACACTTTTTCTTTTTAGTATGCTAATGTCTTAAATCAATATAAGTTACTGGGATATTGGAGCAGACAGACAGAAATAAATAAAAAAAACTTATGTAATTCCTAAGTGGAATATACCAAGCAATCATACATTTATACATTACTGTCATATTGGGGAGAAAATGATTTAAATGGGTTTTACATTTTAAGGTGTTAGTCAGTGTGCAGTTTTTATTGTTTGGATATAAATATATACTAATTTAAAAGTTCACTCTAAATGGAGATATTTTGTTTAATTAAATTCTTTTTCAAGAACTACAATGGCTCCTTTGGACTACAAACTTATTTTCTTGGATTTAATGATGTTACTTAGTGGCTAAAATTCTGTCTATGGAAATTTGAGTGGTTGTGGTGTGGGCAGGGGTTTACAACAAAAATAACTCTCTCACCACAGTGATATTTCTTGCTATATATGTGTGTGTGCAAAAGTTTTGCATGATATTCTAGACCGATATTCTTTGTTTATTTTTGGCATTTTTTTTTTTTTTATTATTTATTTATTTATTTTTTATTTTTGGCATTTTGCTTTTATTATGAGAGGACAGTAAGTGAGAGAAACTGAAGTGGGATAGAGATATCAGGAAATGTCTGTAAGTCGGGACTTGAACTCAGGACACCCTCAGCATATGTTAGTGCACTGTCCAATAGACTATGAGTGCCAAATTGACCAATATTCTTGGCTCAAATTGATTATATTGTGAATCATTTATATTCTGAAATATTCTCATATTCTATAAACATATTATTGATCAGCAGCTGCTGGATTTAGAACACGTGAAAACATAATCTTCTCCCAAAATACACGAAAGTAAGAAGAGACTGTTTAACTTTGAGAAGAATAGAGTAAGCATTCTAGTTTCATAAATTGTGTGTATCTATTGTTAGCAATACACATTGTCAGATTATGTGTACAAATATTATCATTGCCATCTGTTTAGACAACAGTGTGTATTTTACAAACTGTAAATGTTTTGTTTTGCTAATACATAATGTGTATTAACTTGTTATTTTATTGAAAACACTGATAAGTGTTGATCTTTGACAAGTAGACAAAGCAGTGCCAGCCTCTGTGGAAGGGACAGAACTTGCTATTGGAGCAAGGGGGTATGACAGTTCTGAAACATTGTATGTTTGCAAATCACAGTGCACTGGGGCAGCTAACCAATCACAACACATTTCATTTTCTCGGAAGGCAGGTTCATCAAACTAATCGAGCCATTTGTGTCAGTTTGGAGGGGAAAGCTACTTTGTAGTAATGTAAATCATGTGAAAAATAATGTTTTCTGAACCACTAACAATGAGAGCATGTTCTAGTGCACCCCAAAACGGAATCAAAACTTTCTGAAATGGCATAATAGGACCCTTTTAAGCCAAGTACATCAGTTAGAAAAACAGTTTATGTTTGTACCTTGACATCAATTTGAAGTTTTTTTTTACTAGATTTTAGAAAGTCTTGGTTTTGCTTATTTTTTGGGTCATTTAGGTCAATTGATAGCTATGATGTTTCCAAAACTAAGGTGGAATTCTTTTAACCGTAGCATGTACTGGTTACGCATGGTATACATTTTCTAAGAAATCATATATGACTAAATATAAATACTGTTTGATCAAAATAGTATTTCCAGAAAATGTAGTAAGCAAAAGATTCCAGTTCCCTATGTGTTTTACCGTCAGGTCAGTGACAAAATCATGAGCAGTGAGTCTGTTACTCATCTGAAATCTTGGCTCTAGTGCTGATACATTTAAAAAAAATTTGGTCATCGTTTTATCACTAAGCATTGTGCCTAATGTATGCACTTAATCAATATATGGATGTTAGCTAGATCATCATGTCAGTTTGTATTACAGTTGAATTCTTTGCTTCTATGGTGATTAATGTGTATTAAGTACATGATTAATGTGTGGTTGTGTATTGATTGTCATAAGGGAAGGAAAGCAGATTCCATCTACTTAACTCTTGCTTTGTCTGTTTATAAGGAATACAAACTAATTTGATTGGCTTTTGACATTTATAATGATTGTCTTGCTGTTCCTTAATCTGATTTTATCGAGTTTTTTTTTTCCAATTTCTTTGTTTCCCTTTTTATAACTGAAGGAAAAAGGTTATTTTACATTAATGATAATTATAACTATCTAACATAATTATAATATAATACAAATGCTATTTTGCTTATTACAGGGTTCATACGGTTATGGAAAACCTGGAAAAGTAATGGAAATTAGTTTAACAAATATCTACTTGAATATAAGTTAGTTGCCTTTACCACTTTTTTGTCCTTTTCTGCCAAAAACATGCTCTCACATAGGGCTGCACGATATTGGAAAAATCTGACACTGCAATATTTCGTTTTATATATACAGTTGAAGTCAGAACTATTAGCCCCCCTTTAATTTTTTTTTTCTTTTTTAAATATTTGCCAAATTATGCAGAGCAAGGACATTTTCACAGTATGTCTGATAATATTTATTTCTTCTGGAGAAAGTTTTATTTGTTTTCATTCGGCTAGAATAAAAGCAGTTTTTAATTTTTTAAAACCCATTTTAAGGACAATATTATCAGCCCCTTTAAGCTATATTTTGTTTTGATAGTCTACAGAACAAACCATCATTATACAATAACTTGCCTAATTACCCTAACCTGCCTAGTTAACCCAACTAACCTAGTTAAGCTTTTAAATGGCACTTTAAGCTGTATAGCAGTGTCTTGAAAAATATCTAGTAAAATTTTATTTACTGTCATCATGGCAAAGATAAAATAAATCAGAGTTAATCAGAGTTTAATAACTCAGTAGAAATGAGTTATTAAAACTATTATGTTTAGAAATGTGTTGAAGCAATCTTTTCTCTGTTAAACAGAAATTGGGGGAAAAAATAAACAGGGGGGCTAACAATTCAGGGCGCTAATAATTCTGACTTCAACTGTATGTATGTATATATATATATATATATATATATATATATATATATATATATATATATATATATATATATATATATATATATATATATATATATATATATATATATATATATATATATATATATATATATATATATATATATATATATATATATATATATATATATATATATATATATATGTATGTGTATGTATGTGTATGTATGTGTGTATGTGCGTGTGTGTGTATGTGTGTATATATATAAAAAAAATATCGCCGTTAATCTATTCTCAAAGTTGGGTGGAAGCTGGGTCTTTTCTGCGCAAGCTATGATGACTTTCACCTTGATAGTTTTAGCGCGGATGTATACCCGACCGGTGAGCCGTCTGGGAAAGAAGTGCCCTTCTGAATCAAATCAGCAGGATGCCTGACTCTAACTGCAGTTCAGCAGTTTTACTTTAACTCACGAACATTTAATTCATGCCTTTGTGACAAACTGGGGTATTAGACGCAAATAAATGAGTAAGGACAGGTGAGAGTGTTATGGAATTTAATAACGCACGCCAAATGAGAAGAAAAAAAACTTCCACATTTCGCAATGTGTGTGTGTGCGTCTGTGTGTCTGTGCGGTCCTTTACTGACAGCCGCCTGTCTGGATCCTACATGACGGGAATAGTTTGTCAGTAATGCCACTAATATCTGCATACTCCATGTCTTAATTCCATTTCTGTTTAGTTCAGTTATGACTTTAGTCGCATTAAGTAATCAAAAATCGCTGTTTACATGGTAGACTCTTAATCAGAGTATTGTTTTAATCATATTAAAATCGTATTAAAGTATTGTTGCCCATGTAAACATACTCAATGTTTGACACACCGTCAGGGCTCTGTGAACTTGCCTTTGCGAAGCAGCATTTTCTGTATGTACGTACATCAAAAGCAAGTATGAAATCACTGTTTGGAGCTTATGTAGGCCTACAGTTCAACATTCATGTTTAACTGAATAAACAGTTAGTAAACACAACACAAGTACATCTTATTGAACATCATTTATTTTCATCACCAATTATCATAGTAGAACAGTTTCTCAAGCAGTTTGTGATGCATTTTGGAAACAGGAGATGAGCCCCTGGTCTAATGCATCACCTGGCTTGAGAAACCCATTCTCAAAGACTTATTATTTGGGTAGCACACATATTCTGAATGCCTTCAGCAGTATTCAAATGAGCCATTTTAATCTAGATTAATCTAGATTAATTTTGAAATTAATCTAGATTAAAAAAATTAATCTATGCCCACCTATATATATATATATATATATATATATATATATATATATATATATATATATATATATATATATATATATATATATATATATATATATATATATATATATATATATATATATTATATATATATATATATATATATTTTTTTTTTTTTTTTTTTTTTTTTTTTAAGTTATATATATATATAATAAAAAAAATTCAACAGTCTTTTTTTTTTTTTTTTTTACTATAACCTACTGTAAAATAATGTTAAAAATCAAATTATGTTTTGTTTGTCTCAAATAGTTGTCTATTTATGTGTTGTGGGTAAAAGGTGTTGCAATTCAGCCACCATCGGAAGTACAGTATATTTCAAACCTCTGGGAAGTACTGTAGTGGTAGTAATAGTAGTAGTATTTGAATTTGAATCTGTCTCAGATGTTAATAATCAAATTGTACATTTTATATGCTTTATTCTATTTTTATTTTATTCTGTTGTGATTACAGTGTAATTCTCCCTTCTTCCACTAGTGGGAGGTAATGTGAATTTTTGATTACCTAGTTCTGTCCTCACTTTTGATATCGCCTTTTGAGCTCATTGTTATATTTTAATACAAATTTGTTTAATGAATCTAATAATTTTTGTTAATATGTATAGACCATTTCAATGAGGTGATGTTATTGGCCTATGAATATTTCCTGCCTGTTACCAAACTATTTCATAACTGTAACAAGAGGCGATTCCATCATATCTTAATGCTAAAACAGCTATCATAACATTATTTATCACCATGTGGACGTTTTGGGATTCTCGAAAACTATGGAAATTTAAAATGTGAAACAGGAAGTACGTTGGGACCCTCAAAATGGTCTATACATGTATATATGAAATTTTCTTTTCTCCAAGACCTAGTTTAGAGTATCCGGATATGGAAAAAAAATGTCAGGCCAAAAAAGGACAGCAAGGTTTGTTGGTATTCAGTGATGTTTGCATGGCAGATGTGTCCATTTGCAAAGCAAACTAACTCATGGCACTATGTGTTTTTAAAGCCCTTAAATGCCAAAGTGACTTGTTTTGTAGCTATAACACGACAGGTATTAATTATTTTTTTATTTAAATTATTTAATTTTGACCTAACATAAAGCATTCTTCTGCTCTCAGCGAAAATGAGTTGCTGACAACATTGCATAACCAGTGCACCTCTCTCCATCTGTCTCTCTCTCCTTCTCCCTTTCTCTCTCTAAGCTTGGGAACAGTAGCAGGGAACACTGCAGTGCATATATCTTTCTCTCTCTCTCTCTCTCTCTCTCTCTCATATGCTCATATCGCAGGCTTCCCTTACCCCTCCCTCACTCTCTCTCTCTCTCTCTCTCTCTCTCTCTCTCTCTCTCTCTGTTCTCATTTTCCTCCTCCCTCTATTTTCTCCTTGAGCACAAGTCCTGTAGCACAGGGGGACGGAGGCAGGAAAGCTGACGCATTTCTGTTCTACCTGCCAGTACCTGCAGGAACACATTTAAGGACACCATAGGAAGAGACCACCTTAAAACAGCATTTGTATTTTCTTGTCACCATCTGCGAAACCATCTGGATACTTCTGGCTTGTAACTTCCTTGTTTTACTGGCAGACTTTCATCCTGGACCTACCAACAGAGAACTAAGGAAACACTCATCTTGGTCTTCAGCTTTCGGGTTTGACCTTCTGCTGAGAATTGTGGATGTTGTCAATTGACAGGTGGACAGTTCTGATGCTTTTTGGGAGATGCAGTTGTATTGAAGTTACTCATTCTGCCTGACAGGTTTGAGACGTGACTGGGAAAGTGTGTGTGTGACAGCTCTGATTCATGAGTTGACGAACGTTTGTTTGAATATGTGACTGTGCTGACAGATCGACTCAAAAGACTCAAACATTCATGTAGGAGTGGTGCACTGTTTGTTTCAGACCATCTCTAGTGACGCAGCTTGAAGCGACATGATGTTTCTCTATGAATGACATTGCAGTTCATTCATTGATTCACTGATTGATTGAAATGTATCCATTTAAAAAGTCTTGATGAGGTGAGTAGGTAAAGCATGCCTCACTAAGTAATTAGCTTCCATGACATCACGGCCTTCGATTTTATGTTTAGGGATGTAATTGCAGGTGCCTCTGCGGTTACATAATAACTGTAACTTTGTTGTTTTGTCACTGAGCATGAGGCATTGGAGAACTGATGTGATCTCTGTGACAGTCCTCTGTCCTGTATTCCAGCTCTTGATGACTATGATGTCTCAACTCTTGGAAACTGAATTGTAGAACAATGACTCTGACCCATCTAAATTTAAATAATCGCATTTCATTCGAGAGCTGAAGGAGTAAGAAAAGAGTTGAGCAGTTGAAGAAGTAAGCCCGGCCTTCTGAAAATTATCTGCAAAGCATGGTGGGAAGTTAGTGTACATTATACTGCTTGGTGGAGATTTGCAGTTTATTTCATACTGCAGTGCAAATTGGAGCCACATCTGTCCTGGCCTTCCTCTGGAGACACAGTGTACCAGAACAACGCTTTAATTTGAAGGACTTGGCTGAAGAGAAGAGTCCTAGGTGTCATCATGTTTGTAACTGTGGAGTTTAAACTTAGATGCACTTTTAACTGGACCTGACTGGACTAGGTTTTCATTTAAGCCAAGGGTACTTCCCTGAAGGTGGTATTGGACAACTGTATGCTGAGATTTTGAGAGTTTTGATTGGATATCCCTTGTGTCACCAATTAAAGAACCTTGCTGAAAAAGATCATCTGGACATTGAGCTCCACAAGGACGCGAACATCTTACTCATTCTGGCTAAAGATGGAGTACCTGGGGGACAAGTTGTCAGTGGCCCACTCTCAGGTGTCGGGCTGGATGGGGAATGTGCGTCGCTCCCTTCAAGGTGCCCTCAACTTGGTCTCCAGCAGTGTAGAGAGAAGATCTGGAGGAGGAGGAGGAGTAGAGGATGGAGTTGGCTTTAAGAGGGCAGGTTCTCTACGCAGCCTGGCCAGTCGGAGTCGTGATTCCTTTCGCAGATTCAGCCTGAGAAGTCAGCAGCGCTTGTCCATGCGCAGAAGAACCACCTCACTGGCTTCACCAAGCACACCCTCTTCTGTAAGATTACCTATATTTCTCATTCTCATTTTATTTATCTTTTCTTTACCCAACATCATCCTCTCTTAAACCATTTATCTACCCAACCACATATACAAAGTTGTGCATATACTGTTTTCTCATCTGGCATCATGTAAACACTAATCTCTGTGTAGGCGATCACTTTTCATGCAGACAAATTTGCTTATGAGTTTTCTTTTGTCATTTGCTTATAACTTTTCTTTTGAACCTGAAATTGAGTTTGCTTCTGTAGTTGTTTCCAGTAGAGGGATGGTTTCAAAATTCTAATCCAAATTTCTTAAGGACTTTATCATTAGTGGTAAATGATGGTCTTCCAGGACTGAAGTTTTCCAAATCTACTATACGAATACTATACTATACTATCTGGATCCTTAAGCTTTTATAAAGTGTGATTATTAACATTGGATCGTAGATTTTCAATTAAGTAGTGCTGTGTCCAAAGCTGTCCCCTGTGTCCTTTAAAAGGGCACAGTCAAATATAGTGGTGTTCAAAACCATTTACAACCGATGTTCACTCAACTGTTATGCTGCGTTCACACCAGACGTGGATGAAGTATCAAGCGTGAGTGATTAACATGGCAAGTCAATGCAAAGACGCGAATAGACATCCTGCGGCGCGTTTCGCACTTATCGTGCGAATCGCTTGAGTTGGATAATCTGAACTTCAGCGGACATTCGCGCCGCGTTAACCAATCATGAGCTTGCTCTTGTAGGGGAGTGATTATGACGTAGTGCCTGTTGGTGTCCCGAGGGGAAATCCTCTTGCCGACACTGACATCAGTTCACTGTGTTCAACAGTGCACTGCTGAAAGCCTCCATTATCCAGGTACAGTTTCTGGAGAAGTTGATGAACTCACAGAGTTGGGTGCACCTCTAGTCCACTCAGACACAGCGGCGAATGAATCTATGCTGTTTTTCAGCCTTCCTAAAGCACATAAACACAGCTATTCTCATAGTAAAATCCATGTTAGCCATTAAACAACGAAGCTAGAGTCACCAGGCAGACAGAAGCCCTGCACATGATGCAAATCCGCATCTATTGTGAAGTGAATTTGACGCGGAAATGAAGCAAGTAAATTGAAAATGTTCACACGTCTATTTATGTGCGATCAGCACGATTTATTCACGCGCAGACTAAAGAATCTACAGACTAAAGAATACTCATCAATGTGGATGATTGGGAATTTGGGCCCCTGTTGGCATGACAAACATATTCCTGCATATCACCAGAAGATTCTACGCACAGCTGCTGAAATGACTCATTCATTCATTTATTTTCCAAATTACTAAAGTGAGTATAGCAGTCATCATAGCAGTAATCATAAAGGTGTATTTTACGTATTTAATTGATTTAAACTTTTACACATGGTTCACATTTAAATTAAAATCAACGGCCATTTTGTTGCACTCAGTGTTAAAATTTGATCAGTTGTTTTTATTCTCTCCTTGAAGTGGACTGTTTTAGTGGACTAAAGGCAGAAATTCAAACACAGTAAAGAGACATTTACTGGGATGTGCACCAATGATGTGTGTAGGAGATGTTTTTAGAGGATCCCGATGGGTTGTAGTTGTCCGAATGACTATGCCATATCACCCTGCAGCCCAAAACCGGTTACTCACTGAAGCTAAGCAGGGATGAGCCTGGTTAGTACCTGGATGGGAGACCACATGGGAAAAAAAACTAAGTTGCTGTTGGAAGTGGTGTTAGAGAGACCAGCAGGGGGCGCTCAACCTGTGGTCTGTGTGAGTCCTAATGCCCCAGTAAAAGTGAAGGGGACACTACAATGTCAGTTGGCGCCGTCTTTCGGATGAGACGTTAAACCGAGGTCCTGACTCTCTGTGGTCATTAAAAATCCCATGGCACTTCTCGTAAAAGAGTAGGAGTGTAACCCCGGTGTCCTGGCCAAAGTCCCTCAATCGGCACTTACCCATCATGGCCTCCTAATCATCCCCATCCACCGAATTGGCTCTATCACTGTCTCTTCAATCCACCAATAACTGGTGTGTGGTGAGCGCACTGGCGCCGTTGTCTTGTGGCTGCCGTCGCATCATCCAAGTGGATGCTACACACTGGTGGTGGTGTGAAGAGACTCCCCTCATGATTGTGAAGCGCTTTGGGTGCATGGCTATACACAATAAATGCTCTGTATAAATACACATTACATTACATTACATTACTATTGAATAATATTGAGTCTTAAAGAATCCCAGTATATTGGAATTGGGTAACTCGTGTTGCCTTTCCATACATTAAAAATGTCATGTTGCTCTTGTGATGTCAGTTAAGTCAATTCAGGGCCATTAACAAATCCTTCCCTCTGACTTTAAAGTATTCGTTGGATGCGGATTTGAGAATCATGACAGATTGTCTGTTTTTGGAATACTATGAATTCAGATTTAGTTACCACTGTTGTTGTTGGGCAGTATGAATAATTAGAAGTAGGGTTAAACCTGAAATCGATGGGTCAAACAAAGGAGTCTTTCAAAAGATACTGAAAGAAACATTGTGTATATTATTGTGTCTGGATTTAGAAGCGTCTAGTCTTCTTTAATCTCCTACAGTGTATTTGTTTGTATGCTAGTAGCTTGACCTTTTCAGTGGTGTAAGAAAAGCTTTGAGATGTACATTGAGCCCAGAAGGGCATTGTGGGAAAGCTAGGTCAGCGTGATTGACAAAATGTAGGCATCATCTGCATGGGTCTCATGAATACTGAAGGCTTGTACACTGGCAGCACATTGCATAACAATTTGCATATACTACTTTGACATTTACATGCATGTTCTTGGGCGATGTTCTTCTTTGATGAAACGTCATGTACCACTTTTAGTTAGTTCAAAGGTGTTTGTGATCCCAAATACACAAATCTCCTGTTTATCTGAGACAGTGAGGTGGAGAGAGTGAATCAAGGAATTCTGGTGGGAGATTTTTAACTATTACAAACCACTAGATAGCTGAGCTTCATTCGCGTCACTTCTCATAATGCTCATTCACATTGTCTGTCAGTCAAGAGCTTTACCTCCATCTCTCAGACTCTGTCTGTGTGCCTAAGTCAGTGTGACAAAGATTGAACAACAGGAAGAATAACGCTGTACACTGATGCTTGATTTCAATGTCACGTCTGTAGTTCTTGTAATAGAATTAAATAACCACAATGAAGTGTTTCCTGTGTCCTTCGAGCATCATCGCTCTCTAGGTGACATACACAGGCCCAGTGCTCCATTTCCCCTTTAGCTGTATATATTCTCACACATGAACGAGCTGAGATATGGACTATTAGACTGGAATAGTTTGAACTTTGTAACAAAGCCGCAGGGTTCCAGGCTGAGTATTGTGAAGATCTGAAAGTAAATGTGCACATTAGTAAAACTTTATACATTATGTGGCAAATGCTTCATTGAACTCTGATGAAATAGCAAAACTATGCTAATCTTTTTGACAGACCACTTTTTTTTTTTTTTATATTGGGTTTACGAATAAAAAATACATAATTTACACTACAGTTCGTCCGTAGTGATATTAAGTTTTCTTTTGAAAATCTTTTTCAGCAACCTTTATTAAATTGATCATATATCATAATTGAGGTAATATATACAGTATATACCCCAGACATGCTCAATGATGTTCATATTTGGTGACTGGGCTGGCCAACCCTGGAGCACCTTGACCTTCCTTGCTTTCAGGAACTGATGTGGAGGCTGAAATACCCAAAGAAGCGCTATCTTGCTTAAGAATTTGCCCTCTCCTTTGGTTTGTAATGTAATGGGCAGCACAAATGCCTTGATACCTCAGGCTGTTGATGTTCCCATCCACTCTGCAGATCTCTTGCATGCCCCCATACTGAATGTAACCCCAAACCATGATTTTTCTTTCACCAAACTTGACTGATTTCTGTGAGAATCTTGGTTCCATGAGGGTTCCAATAGGTCTTCTGCAGTATTTGTGATGATTGGGATGTAGTTCAACAGATGATTCATCTGAAAAATCTACCTTCTGCCCCTTTTCTAAATGACCAACTAAAGGTCAAGTTATTATTTGTTGCTCTTAACTGGGATCGACGACAAGACTTTTGTCAGGCAGTGTATATATATATATATATATATATATATATATATATATATATATATATATATATATATATATATATATATATAATTTATTTTTTAGATTACATGTAAGATTTTTTTCACAATATTTTTTTAACATAATAGTTTTAATAACTCATTTCTGATAATGATTTATTTGATCTTTGCCATGATGACAGGAAATAATACTTTACTAGATATTTTTCAAGACACTTCTATACAGCTTAAAGTGACATTTAAAGGCTTAACTGGGTTAATTAGGTTAACTAGGCAGGTCAGAGTAATTAGGCAAGTTATTGTATAAGATGGTTTGTTCTGTAGACTATCGAAAAAATATATAGCTTAAATGGGCTGATAATTTTGTCCTTAAAATGGTGTTAAAAAAAATAATAACTGTTTTTATTCTAGCAGAAATAAAACAAATAAGACTTTTCCAGAAGAAAAAATATTATCAGACATACTGTGAAAATTTCCCTGCTCTGTTAAACATCATTTGGGATATATTTAAAAACGCCTTTTTTCTGCGCCGGTCTAATTGTAAATAAACTTCGCACTCGGCTTTCATCGGAGCATGTAGACCGACTGATCTTTTTGAATAAAAACATGTAGTCCTTCCTTGTGTTAAGTTTTATTAGCCATGCATGGTAAAATATTCGGGCTGTATTTGTTTTAATTTTAAGCAGCATAGTTAAATTAGGCCGGCTTTATTTTATTTACTTCCACTGACTGATCATTTTGTAAGAAATGTTATTTTACCTAATCTTTAAGTTTTATAGCTGTGGTAAAAATATTCAGGCTATTTTTATTTTAAGTTTAAGCAGCCAAATTATTCTATAATTTTAGTTAGGCTATGTGCTACTTAACAGCCGTTTGGTTAGGCTAAGTTTTGGTGAAACTTTATTTTTGCGAACGTTTTACAATTAAAAAAACCTTTTTGATCCACATCTGTTGTGATGCTGCTGAAGTAAAATATTGTTTTGGTAAAAATGTCAGTTGAATAAAATAACTGAACTGCAGAGTATCGTGTGTTTATTGTTGTTGTCAACAATATAGAAAAAGGTAAGTTATAGTTTTAAAAACGGATCCATATTTCTATATTTATAGAAATAACAAGACAAATATTGAAGGGGATAATACTGTAAAATAACTTTTGTTTCTCTTTTTTGCGCGGCTTCAGTTGCCGTTGTTTTAAAGCGCCCTGCGAACCGCATCTACTTTCTAGTTGGCATGTAATTCAAGCTCACATGCATTTTGTGTAGATAAACACAATTTGTAATATAACATTTTCATATTGTGTCTCTAGGCTTTATGATTAATTTTATTTACAATGCGTCATGTAGCCTCACATCAGTGGTGGTTCTAGTTTAAATGCCACCCTGGGCGAACCACCTGCTTTAAGAAATGTACTTAGAAATAAATAAAATTATTAATTATTATTATTATTATTATTATTATTATTATTATTATTATTATTAATATTATACAATTATTATTCTAAATAAATAACAGAAATCAATCCTAAATGTAACTGGAAAACATTTAGACAACTGGAGTGATATGCTAAGATCTCTTAAGAAATCTTTTGCTTGAATATAAGACAATTAGAATACAAAAAATATATTTTATGTAATTATCTGTTGTCTTAGACCCGACTCATGGCTAAGAATTAATGGTATAAGTCTTACCTCCCTGATTCATCATCTCTCCTTTCTGCTTCATAGCCATATAATCAAAATAAGATCATCATCATATTATAACTTTAGTTTTGTCGACTTGCAAAGCTCGCTGCACGCAGCATCTGCAGTTGAGTAAAACTCACAGCAGTTTATCATAAACTTTTTATCAATCATTTTCCCAAAAAATTGACAGCAAGAACGTACATAGAAGCGTTGTCTGTTTGACAAGCAGCACCAACATGTGTTCAAAAGAATCGAAAATGCCAAATTGGATGAATTTATGCCGCATTTCTAAAGTAAAACATACTATAGCTTTTTGCTTGTACGGTGGCTCTGAACTGTCAAAACACCTCTCAAAAAGCTTTTTTTTCGGACATTACATATTTGGACATATGTACATTACTGTAACACGTTCTATTCAAGAACATTTGAGCTGGTTTTAGTCCTTAGCTCTTCTATTTTCATTTTATTTAAAATATATTTAACTTGCTTGTTAATTAAATCCCATTTTGTTATTTAACCTATTATGTTTATACCTATTATGGCATACCTATCATGAACACTTGATGATAATAATTGTGGAACCAACATCACTACCTGCTATACACTTTTTTTATACACACATACACTTATTTAACAACACACTTTACATGCCAATTTGCACATAACAGCTGCACATATTATGTTGTATATAGTAATATAGCTGTACATACACTTGTCAATTTGTATATTTGCATTCACTTTTTAAAATATATATATATATATATATATATATATATATATATATATATATATATATATATATATATATATATATATATATATATATATATATATATAAATATAAATATAAATATATTTATTATCTGTTTTTAGTCCTGTCTGTAATTCTGTTGCACTGTAGAAGCTCTGTCACGAAAACAAATTCCTCGTATGTGTGAACATACCTGGCAATAAAGCTCTTTCTGATTCTAATGTTTATGCAACAGTCAAGTTGCATGTTAATTTGCTATGCGAAGAAAATAAATTATACATTTTTGGCATGCTAATTTATGTGAAATCATGAATATAGGTCTATATAATAACCTTACAGTTGTGAAATTATAGCTTATTTTGCTTTGAGGTGGCTATTCATGACATCAGTTCAAACTTTTATGACATTATAAAAATAGAATCAGTTTTGCACAGTATAAAATAGAACATTTTAAAATATTTATATTTATCAGCCTACATATATCGACTATCAGCCTCCAAATCTGAAGAGTTATCGCTTATCGATATCGGCCAAAAAAATCCATATCGGTTCATCCCTAAGTTTAATGTATTTATGTCAGCTTTAGTTCAGGTCAGCTTTAAAACCCTTGCACACGGCTCCTTCATAACATCTAACATCAGCTGTTAATGTTTGATATTCCCTGAGGTAAATGTAGCCACACCTTCAGTGGGAATGTGTTGTCAGAATGCAAACACAAGTCTATAAACACTGCCATGCACATTTGGAAATGAAGAAAGGCTGAGCAAGTGTTGAGTTTAAAGAGACACAAAAAGAAGATGACATGAGACATTCTCAAATGTAAATAGAAACACAGACGCTGCTTATAAAAAGGCCAAGCATTAGCGCGTCTGGGTTCAAGTGACGACTACCCTTTCTCTCATCTTTTCTTTCCATCCGTTCATTGTTTCTTCGCTTCCCCTGACGCACTCTTCCTGTTCATGTAGTGAGAGGTTTTCTCTCTTTTTAGGTGTGTATTGGTTCAGATAAGGGTTCTTATCCGTGACTTTGGCCTTTAAAATAAGATATTGTTCTATCTGGAGCCTACACCCTTATATTGTCAGTGCTAGTGCTTTAGGCTACTACAACTAATGTTAGTCCTGAGTTCCACTCCCTCTTAGTGTGTGTTTATTTATGTGTGTTCGGCAACACTGAATATCACTCAGTTCATAGGTGTGTCTTTATTTGAAGTTCATCGCTGTTATTAGCTAGCTTTGTTTATGAGACTTGGACAGTCTGCCTGCTGTAAATAAACCTAAATGGTTTGAATAGCCAAAAATGAAAGCATTTACAGCTGAACACACCCACTTCTTAGTCTTTGAGGGCAGAAATATGCAAAGATGTGCAAAGGTTTATACAGACCTTGTGCTGAGGCAGTTTTTAGAACCGAAGCTAATAAGTTAGCGCTGCAATGTATGCTAAAAGCATTAGGCTAATCAAGTACAAGCTGTTTGAGACATCCCTCATGGCTTTTCTATAGTCAAGTGATCGGCATATATGTTGAAAATTCAGCCTGTTATGGATTTGGATTAGTTAGTCAGTGTGTTTTTTTTTTACTAGCTTTATGAGAAGCTAGCATAATCTGTTTCTGGCGTTAGCTTACAAAAAAGCAAGCAAGCCTACTAAGTATAGTACTCTTACTCCAATATCTTGCTTGTTTTTTACCAAGCTATGTTTGTAAGTTGTATTCGCTGTAGAATTAGGAAATCTGTCTGTTCAATTAAAAAATTAATTGTTTCATATTCAAAAAAAAAGCCATGAAAATCATAGGAATTAAACAATACAAGCCAATACAGACTCTGTATTAGCAGCCGGTCATGAGAAGAGCAATAAATATTAGTGCTGATTCCAAACATCCTCTTTTCAGTGAATACCACCTGTTATCATCAGGAAAAATGACTGAGAATGCCAATGTGTAAAACCAATAGATTGAAGCTTTCGTTTGTTCCTACCTCTATAAAACTGTTGAACTCTACCAAGAACAATGCACCTGTAGTACATTAACCTAAATGATTCTTATTTTGTAAACTATGCATGTTCTTAATTGTTTTGTTTGTTTTATTTATTTTATTGTCTGCTTAGAGCAATGTTGTAGCACCTTTTTACCCAAGACAAATTTTTTTTTCGGGGACAAATAAAGTTTATCCTATCCTATAAAAAATAAATCTAATTAGGCAAGGCAAGGTAATTCAAAGTGCTTTACATAAACAAGAATAAAAGAAACACGAAAAATAAAAATAATTAAAAATGAATGATTAAAACAGATTAAAATGTGTTAAAACACAAGTATTTATGTGTTTAAAAAAGGCATAAAAAAGCATTTTAAAGAAAGACATACTGTAATAGTGCGATCTGTCGGACGTAGTACAGTGCTCATTCAGGCACTCATTTATGTAAAGACACAGCTAAACAGTGTGTTTTAAAGGGCACCTATGGTGAAAAATCTACTTTTCAAGCTGTTTGGACAGGCATACGTGTAGGTATAGTGTATATACTGTCATATACTGTCATATTGGGGTGATATAAACACACCCAGTCCTTTTTTTTCAATTTAACAACATAAAAACAGTGGACCAATTGGAGCGGTTTTGAGACCGACCACAACTTGACGTAAGAGTGCGGTCCCCCCGCCTACCGAATTGATTGACAGCTGCGTATTAACATGTCTCCGTAGTAACGTGTTGAATCATACCAACCACAGGACGTGCACAAACTAATCAACCGTAAATAAAAGTCTGTTCAGTTTGCTAGGATCATCAATCATCATCAAATGTGATCAAGAGTGAGTTTAAAATCTTTTAAAACAGTGCATGTTTGTAATAAATTGCAGGCATTTACTTCAGCTTTACTTCATCACCACAGCCACATGTCAGAACAATTATAAAAGATGCTTCAATCCAGGTTTGTGGACGTTAAATCAGGTTTATTTTGTACATTACCATAACAGATATCCATACAGCAGTGGATATTAACAAGTATCCTGTCACATTTGCATGCAAAAACAGTGCAAAGCTAAACGCGCGCTGTGTCTGTGCGTGTCCGCGCTATGTGTGTGTGTGTTTGTGTGTGTGCGTGAACTTTGTAACAACATTGTGTGTGACTCATCCTTGCAACTCCACAACATGCATCAAATACTTATTGGTAAGATTCTTACTGTAGTTTTTCTCTCAAACGTTAGGGGAGATCTTATTCCTTCTTGTTTGTCTGTTGTCTAACGCAGTCGAGGTAGCTGCTGCCAGGCACATGGAAACGGTGGGCGTAAAGGACTAGCCTTAAAGGCGCAGTACACAAAAACCGCTAGCTGATGATAAATGCTACAAAATAGAAACTTATGAAAGGTATAATAAAAAATCTGATGGGTGTTTTGAGATGAAACTTTACAGACACATTCTGGAGACACAAAAGATTGATATTAAATCTGGAAAAAGTGGTAACCTAGGTGCCCTTTAAATCTGGATTTGAAAGTACCTAATATTGGAGCACATCTGATCATTTCTGGAAGCTGATTCCAGCAGTGGGGGGCGTAGTAGCTGAGGGCGGATTCACTCTGCTTTGACTGAACCCTTGAAATTTCTAATTTGCTTGATCCTAATGATCTGAGTGATCTGTTAGGTTTGTATTCAGTGAGCATATCTGTAATGTATTGAGGTCCTAGGCCATTTAGTGATTTATAGACAAGTAGTAATAATATAATATACTGTAACCGGGAGCCAGTGTAAAGACCTGAGGACAGATGTGATGTGCTCGGATTTTCTGGTTCTGGTCAGAATCCTGGCAGCAGCATTCTGGATGAGCTGCAACTGTTTGACTGTCTTTTTGGGAAGACCAGTGAGGAGTCAATTACAGTAATCCATTCTGCTGGTGATAAAAGCATGAACAAGATTTTATTCTATTGTTTCTGTTGCATGATTACTATTGCTATTATGTAGGGTGTCAAAATTAATTGTTTGTACAGTCCATTCAGATTCGGTGTTGGTTTAGCAACAAACTTACGAGACGTATATGGGCATATATTTCACTTTTGCTGACACTGAAGGTAGGGCTACACGATTAATCGAGAAAAGATAGCGATCTCGATTCGACCCTACACACCATTTAAATTCAGCTTTTCTATAATTCAGCCAATTATGTTTTCAAGGTCAGGAGAGAAGCATAAAGGCGGTTTCAAAAGTCTTCACATTGTTTTTTATATACGTTGCTCAGCAATACAAACACCTCTAAATGGTGTTAAAAGTGTCACCCCTAAATGTCATTTCTGTCTTAATGGAATGACGTATTTTCAGCCGCAAAATCACAGATGAACTGACGCACTGTTTACTATCGAGAGGACGTGCGTGAGTCAGTAAATGATGTCTACTTTAATGAACAGAACCATTAAAGCCATCATTTTATTGCACAGAGTGATCGTTTGGGAGCTGTTCGGGAAGTATGATTTGCATGTATTCACCTTATTCTTCGCGTATGAGCGGGCGCAGCCGTTTGAATCATTTTGGCTCGAGACTTCTGGTCTCATTCACTTCTATTCATTTTTAGACGTTAAAAACAGCTCGTTCTGCTGCTTGATGTTGCAAACTAATGTTTTCTTAATATATTATTTTGCTTCGTTTGTATAGTCATGCAAACAGTTGTTTGTAGAGCAAGTAGTTTGACCGTTTTCTGCAGTTTATTAATCCGATTCAGCTGCATATGGGAGAAATGACTAGGAAGTTTTAAAACGGGCGCAAAAACGAGCGCACTTTCACATTAAAGAACAAGGTCAATATAATGTTGTCAATGACAAATATCAGGTTTTTGCTGCATATGTCCTGCATATGTCTCATATATAATCATTACATAATTATTCAGCTTTAGAATTGTGAATTGTTGTATTCTGATGTCATCACTTTACTGTGAATTAACAACCAGGACATATTTAGAGTTTGTTCAAGTCCACCATTCCAAGTCTATTTAAAATTTAGCATTTTAACCAACAATAGACCTACACATAGGCCAAATATTATTATTGATGTCTTATATGTTTGAGAAACAACAATAATAATAGCCTCCTCATATCAACTTTTATTTTACATCTACAGAATCGTAAGAAAATCGTGATCTTGATTTTAAGCAAAAAAAAAAAAAAAAAAAATCGTGATTATCATTTTAGCCAGAATCGTGCAGCCGTAACTGAAGGTACAAGAGAACCAAAAATCCCCTGTGTGATTGTATTTCATGACAAAATTGTGAACTTAAAAAAAGTAAGTTACAGTTCATCAGTGCATAATGATATCATATTAAACCAAAATCAATGACCTGATGATCGTAACTGAACCGTGAGAGTAGCATTGGTTCAATTCCCCTACCATTATGACTCCTTTTGTGGAAAATCTGGTTAAAAATGATCTACTTTAAACTGTCAAATAAATACATTAAATAACTTTTTAAAAAGTATTAATTTAATATTAATTTAAACTGTTTACTTATTTCAACAACAAGTGGTAGCTTTAGTGCAGTGTTTTAGTGGCAACTTACTTTGGTTGGACTAGACATTTATAATTCAGTGACTCTAGCAGCCAATATCATCAAGCTGTTTTGAACATTGAGTACATTGTTTCTTTGTCTGTGTCAGCATGCGTTTATGACTGGTAGTAAAATAAAAACTGAAAAGGTTTTTTTTTTTAGTATCCAATGGTGGAACTGATATTTACAGATCAGAATAGCCATTTGTCAATTGGTTTAATTTATCTACAAAAAAAATCATGAATTAATCACCCTCATGTTGTTTCATTAATTCTAAAAACACAATTGCAGATGTGCATAAAACTGATATGTATATAAATGCTTTCGAATTGAGGGGGAAAGGTAAAATAATGCATCAATTGCGTTTATGGTCTCTGATTCATCTATATAAATCACAAATTTAAAATATAGGATTTAACTGTAAATATGCAATGTTAAATTAAAGAAATGCATGGCAATCTACACTCCGCGGCCACTTTATTAGGTACACCTTAATTGCACCGGGTTGGACCCGCTTTTGCCTTCAGAACTGCCCTAATCCTTCGTGGCATAGATTCAACAAGGTACTGGAAATATTCCCAGAGATTTTGGTTCATATTGACATGATAGCATCACGCAGTTGATGCAGATTTGTCGGCTGCACTTCCATGATGTGAATCTCCCGTTCCACCACATCCCAAAGGTGCTCTGTTGGATTGAGATCTGGTGACTGTGGAGACCATTTAAGTACAGTGAACTCATTGTCATGTTCAAGAAACCAGTCTGAGATGATTCACGGTTTATGAAGATGGGTACACTGTGGTAATAAAGGGATTGACATGGTCAGCAACAATACTCAGGTAGGCTGTGGCGTTGACACAATGCTCAATTGGTACTAATGGGCCCAAAGTTTTCCAAGAAAATATCCCCCACACCATTACACCACCAGCAGCCTGAACCGTTGATACAAGCAGGATGGATCCATGCTTTCATGTTGTTGTTGACAAATTCTGACTCTACCATCTGAATGTTGCAGCAGAAATGGAGACTCATAAGACCAGGCAACGATTTTCCAATTTTCTATTGTCCAATTTTGTTGAACCTGTGTGAATTGTAGCCTCAGTTTCCTGTTCTCAGCTGACAGGAGTGGCACCCGGTGTGGTCTTTTGCTGCTGTAGCCCATTCGCCGCAAGGTTCGATGTGTTGTGCGTTCAGAGATACTCTTCTGCATACCTCAGTTGTAACGAGTGGTTATTTGAGTTACTGTTACCTTTCTATCAGCTTGAACCAGTTTGGCCATTCTCCTCTGACTTCTGGCATCAACGAGGCATTTGCACCCACAGAACTGCTGCTCACTGCATATTTTTTTTCTCAGACTATTTTCTGGAAACCCTTGAGATGGTTGTGCGTGAAAATCCCAGTAGATCAGCAGTTTCTGAAATACTCAGACCAGCCTGTCTGTCACCAACAACCATGCCACTGTCAAAGTCACTTAAATCTGATGCTCGGTTTGAACTGCAGCAGATTGTCTTGACCATGTCTACATGCCTAAATACACTAAGTTGCTGCCATGTGATTGGCTGATTAGAAATTTGCATTAACGAGCAGATGGGCGTAGCGACCCCAGATTATTAAAGGGACTAAGCCGAAAAAGAAAATGAATGCAGGGCTCAACAATAAGGACTGCCCGACGGCCCGGGGCCAGCGTGAGAGATGCTCGGGACAGTAGACAGGCTCGTTAGTGGCCCGGTTGAGCCAATGCTGCCTTGTTACTAAAGTTTAATTTGCCTGTGGCTATTTGTCAGTTGTGTGCAAATAAAGTCTTAGAATCCAAACCAGTTTGTAATTTTAAGCCTTTAAATGCTACCTTCTCTAAAAAGTCGCAATCACCATAATGCTTTCACGGTTCCTCTTATCTGATTGGATGTGAGCACGTTATTTTTTTCCTTAACCTGGTAACAACCAGTACAGCTAAGAGACGGCAACATGGCGGCAACATCAAGTTATGAGGCTAAAAAAAAAACGCTTTTTTTTTTTTTTGCATAACAATTTGAATTTCGCTCATTATACATTTATTTACATTAAATATATTTAAATTCTAGATTCACAGACGTTATGTTTGACACATTATTTTTAAATATGTGGCTATGAAATAGCCATTAACTTTTTTTTGGACAGTGAAAATTTTGGCAGGGCAAGTAAAAACTCGATCGGGCCAGTAGAAAAAATCCTTAGCGTTGAACCCTGGAATGAATGAATGAATGAATGAATGAATGAATGGGCAGGTGTACCTAATAAAGTGGCCGGTGAGTGTAGTTTAAGGACACATATCCCCTAGTTTAATTGTCTTATTATTCTTAATCATAATTTATTGGGATCATTTTGGTTACTTGCTGATGCGCAGTGGTCTCCAGTAAGTGCATTGGGATTGTCTTCTGCAAACTGACTCACTTCATTTTTTTTTTTTTTTTTTTTTTTTTAGCTTTTTAAGTGTCATACAGTTCTTGTTTTCTCGTATTATCAATAGTCGACCTCACTGGTAGTTTGTGAATATTCATTTAGTGATGGAATCAGTTAGCTTTGTAGTTGTTTTTTAGTTGACAGGCTTGTACTCATTAGTTTTTTGATGAATGTGACTGGTTGACGCTGTCTCTGCACTGACATTTTTGTGAACATCTGCAAAAATACGTTTGGCCTGAAGATGGTACATCAGAGTTGTTGTGGTTCAGTGGAAGGACAGTACAATAAGTTTACACAACTGTGGTTTAATTCAGACTTCCATCTGGAAGCCGTTTTAATAATGATTCTTGCAGTTCAGTCAGCAATCATTTCTTGATCCATCATATATTATCATATTATCCATCATAATGACATGTCTGCAATAACATCTTAATGCTGGGGTCAAACTTTTACAAGCGATTCATTATATTAAGGAAATCTCAACATGTTAACCTTTTCAGATTAATTGCATTTATTAATGTGTTAAGGTTAACAGCCCCCTATATATCGAGAGAGAAAGTAGAATGTACAGTTTAGAGCAGTGGTTCCCAACCCGGGGGTCGCAACCCCCACTAGGGGTCGCTAATGATTTTCAAAGGGCCGTCAAGAGCACTCATGTTTTACTTTTCTTTTTTTTTAGGAAACTAATTTAATTTATTAAATAATTCAATACTGATTATTTGGGGGGGGGGCGGGGGTCAAATATAAAAAGATAAGAGATTTCATTAACGTCGAGAATGTTACAGCGTATCGTGAGAATGGGAACATAGACCAGAGTTTACATTAGCAAATTTAAAAGATGCACCAAAGAGAAGATATAGCAAAGCGCCAAGGAGGAGATAAAAATGAATGTGCTAAAAAGAAAGCAAGGATTTATTTGGATAGTTATCTTGAATTTGTTTTCATTGAAGCAATGGACAAGGTGAGAATTGAGTGTGTCATCTGTGGTGACAGACTAGCGAATGAAAGCATGAAGCCCTGCAAGCTAAAGAGACATTAGAGCACCAGACACCCACAGATGGTTGGTGAACCCAAATAATTTTTCCTAAGTGTGCATGCATGTTTCACCTTTTAATAAGTTAAACAGATACATTTGTACATGTTATTTGTACATGATGTTAAATGTGCTGCTGTTAAATTTGCAGTAGGTTTTGGAAAAAAAAGCGCAAATTGTTGTTGAGAAAAAGTCAATAGTTTCGAGTTGTTATTTTTGCATAGATTAAACACAATATTAGCTCAATGTTATATGCTAGTCAGATTTAAAAAAAAATTGTGTACGTTTCTGTGTGTGTGTGTGGGGGGGGGGGGGCACTTTAAAAATGTCAGCATTAAAATAGGGGTCTCCTGGAAAAAAGGTTGGGAACCACTGGTTTAGAGTATAACATCATATAATGTCCATAGAAAGTCCACATGAACTTGTCATGCGAGTACAGTGTGTGTGTGTGTGTGTGTGTGTACACGTTTAAGTTGTTTGTCAGGTGAGAGTAGTCCACTGATGGTGGCCGGTCTGATTCTCACTTCTCTTTGTTGCTTGTTACTCTTCCTGTCAGGAACGGCAAAGCTGATAAATGACATCCTGTGCTCTTTTCTCTATTGCATACAGCCACAACACACATACTCTCTCTCATTCAGTCACTTAAACACACACACGCACACTCTCTCCCATTAATATTAACGACTTGATGCTCTGATCGATACCTGTTGTCTTAAAATGTGAAATGTGCTCTGGTGACCTGCACATTTTCCATTCATGAGTTTAAGGTTAATAGTAAGAAACGGGAACAGGAAAGAAAATTACTGAATATAATTAGTCCACTATCACATTTGCACATCACATGTTTTGTTTAAGGTCTCTGTCATGTGTACATGCTTCGTGTTGTAGATTTTGTTCAATTTAGAGTATTTTGGGACATGTAAGCTGATATAAATCTATATCAACTATGTCTGTATGTGATTATTAATTGCTAATTAAGTGCTAATCCATTGCTGCAGAAGGGGCAATGATATTACACAGGCCATGAAAATAGTCTCCAGCACCAAGCCTTACACTTTCACCACTAGTTAGAATCTGCTATTCATGTTACTGAAGCTATTTGTTCATTTTTGAGCGTGATGCTAATGGTCTAATCCGATTCAATGATCTATGCTAAGCTAAGCTAAAAGTGCTCCCACCATATTCAGAGATAGGCTGAATGGATTAGAAAATGGTAAAACTCAACTCTTTAACCCTAAGGGAGTTGTAAAACGAGCCTGTTTTCAAATACAGTGAAGTGTTTATAAAAAGTACACCAGTATATAATAGTGATAATAAAATAACAGTGGTACTGATGTAAATCTAATAATCTTAAAATCTGAAATGTGCTCTGGTGACCTTCTCACTTTCCATTCATGAGTAAGTGTGAGTTTAAAGTTAAAAAAAATATCAATAATAAAGGGAACGGGAAAGGTATTTACTGAATATAATTAGTTTACTAACACAATTCCACATCACATGTTTTGTTTAAGGTCTCTGTAGTTTGTAAAAGCTTCATGTTGTAGATTTTGATGTTAAATTTAGAGTATTTTGGAAAATGTAAGCTGAATTAAATCCATATCAATTATGTCTGTATGTGATTATTAATTGCTAATTGAGTGCTAAACCATGGCTGTGGCAGGCGCAATGATATCGCGCAACCCATTTAAATAGTCCCAAGCACCAAGCCTTACACTTGCACCACTAGTTAGAATCTGCTATTCATGCTATTGAAGCTATTTGGTCATTTTTGAGCAAGATGCTAATGGTCTAATCCGATTCAATGATCTATGCTAAGCTAAGCTAAAAGTGCTCCCACCAGATCCAGAGATGGGCTGAATGGATTAGAAAATGGTAAAATCTGAACTGTTTAACTCTAGGGGCGTTGTAAAACAAGCCTATTTTCAAATAAAATGAAGTGCTCATTTAAGTGTTTATAATAATAATAATAATTCCTTACATTTATATATTGCTTTTCTGGGCACTCAAAGGGCTTTACACATAGGGGGGGAATCTCCTCATCCACCACCATTGTGCAGCATCCACCTGGATGACGCGACGGCAGCCATTTTGCGCCAGACCGCACACCACACACCAGCTGATTGGTGGAGAGGAGACAGAGTAATTAAGCCAATTATGATATGGCCATGATGGACAGATTTGGCCCAGATGCCGGGGTTAAACTACTCTTTTTCAAAGGACATCCTGGGATTTTTAATGACCACAGAGAGTCAGGTTTAACGTCTCATCCGAAAGACTGAGCAGTATAGAGTCCCTGTCACTATACTGGGGCATTAGGACCCACACAGACCACAGGTTGGGTGCCCCCTGCTGGCCTCACTAACACCCCTTCCGGCAGCAACCTAGCTTTCCCATGTGGTCTCCCATCCAGGTACTGGCCGGGCGCAGCCCTGCTTAGCTTCAGTGGGCGACCATGTGAGAGTTGCAGAGAGCTAGCTGCCGGCATATAAAAACTATAAAAGTATAAAATTAAAATAACACTGTTACTGAGGTAAATTAATAATGTGAAGTAAAAGATGTAGTTATAGTGAAAATTTCCTTCTATTTTGAATCCCACAATTGTTGAGCATGCTTTTTCTGTATGAACTCATTCAAAAGTTGATTTGAACTTCTCTTCTCATCGTGTGCAGTTCAGTTCTGCTTGTGATCAGGAAGATGATGACTGTGTGTGTGTGTGTGTGTGTGTGTGTGTGTGTGTGTGTGTGTGTGTGTGTGTGTGTGTGTGTGTGTGTGTGTGTATGTGTGTGTGTGTGTGTGTGTGTGTGTGTGTGTGTGTGTGTACACTGTACCCTCTGTAGTCTCCTCATTAAAAAGGGCATGGCTGAATGAACACGTTCACCAGTTCAACCAGTATATTTCTATGAGGTCATCGCTGTTCTTTCATGGAAGTCCAGTATATTCCTGCTGTGCTTTTACTTGTCATTTCACTCACATACATACAGGTCTCAGCATAAATAAGTCCACCCCTTACACATCTCTTTTTTAAAGGTGCTGTATGTAAGTTTTTTTACTCTTCTAAAGCATAAAAATACCATAATATGTGTGCAGATATTTAAGAAACATCCCAAGTGAACATACTTGTTTAACTGAAAAACAATGCTGAAGTCAGATATTCTGCTTTGAAAATGTTTTTTTCCGTGCCGGAATGCTGTCTTTGTTTAGGTAATTTTCACATGCACAATGCCATTTTAGCCAATTATAATTCAGCACTCCGGGTTGCCTTGTTGGAAAACAGCGCATTTCATTCATTCATTCATTCAGAAAGGCTCTGAAAGCGTGCGTCCGAGACCGAAAAGGACAGTATGGGAGACAAGATTCAGTTCCACATGAGGTTATTAATTAGCAAATTACATAAATATTACGAACGTAAACATTAGGTGAGCAGGTTACATTGTAACCGCTTGTCCTAACAACATGCTGTGACGAGAGAGGCAGTGATCAGCTATTTGGCTGTTTGTACCAGACGAAACACGACAGAAATTTGAATACAGCCTTTCAGAAGCACAGAATATGCACTCACTCATGAAACGGTAAGGTTTAGAATCTGTTTAATACATGTTAACCCTCTTTAACATCATTAAATGTAAAATGGCATTCAAACTCATATTGTTAGCATTTAGCTCTGAATAAAGCACACGAGATTTACCTGAGGTGATCACTGTCATAGGTTTCACAAGTTCAGCTGTGAGAAATAGAAGCCTTTTCTAATCATTCAATTCGAGGTGTTGGTTAGGACAAAAACTCCCTTTAATATGGAAAATATTCCCTCTATCGCGTGTCGTTGCTTTTATTTAGAACACAGTTTAAATCACTCGCTCTTTGTATTCAAACTGGCATCCCACGCTCACGTTTGTTTTGATCCAAGAGTGCAACACCTAGTTTAACCACTGGGTGTCAAACTTACATACTGCACCTTTAAGTTAATATTTTGTACTAGGGTAGTACGATATTGGAAAAAAATGGCTCTTCAATATTTAGTTTTTTGCACTATATATCGCGATGTGGATATTATAACACAAGATGACTATTTGAAAAAATCATAATTTTACATTGATTGTGGTGATTTTGTTGAGGAGCACATCTGCATAAAGTATACAAGATTATACAGAAGTACACAAAATAATATCATTTAAAGCACAGATGAAAACAATAGAACAAAGATAAAAGTTAAACTACACAATAGCTTTCGGTGGAGTCTAACAGTATATAGACATTTAATAATCAAATGTAAAATAACAGGGTTTTCATTGTATAAATATATAAGCCCATTTGATCAAATCTAATCTAATTGTTAAAGCAGAAAACTTTAGAATGTCTTGTGTCCAAATGGTTTAAATTAACTTGAAACATCTTGAGATTCTGTGATATGACTATTGCAGATTCGAGATTGCGATATTGATACTGAAATGATCGTGCAGCCTTATTTTGTACAGGATGTTGTATAAAAATATATGCATCTATACACATTTGATTAGTCAGTACCAAAGCCAAAAACAGGAACTTATCTGTGAACAATATCTTAAGGGCATAATATCAAGGTGCAAATATTAGTACAAAATGAATATGTTAGAAAAAAATATATTAAATGCAATTTTAATAAAGAGGAAAAATCAAGAGAGACAAAAAAATATATAATTTGGTTAAAATTGTTTAGTTTGTAATTTTAAATGTAAATATATTATTGTTTTATTCCTAAACATGTTAGGTGATCACACTCATAGTACCAACATATATTGTCCATATTCACTGAGAAGTGGATACATGAATTTATTTTCAAAAGGGGGTATACTCATGTATGCTGTGCGCTGTGGTTTGTTCCAGGATTGTTAATGCTGTTGTGTTCTGTGATATATTAGTTTTATAGCTCTGGTGGGCAGATTGAGTCTCCTTACTCAGTGATTGGCTGATGTCCAGCTCTGCTGCTGTGATGTCACATCCATAGGGAGAGTGTGAGGTTTTTTTATGACTGGGTTGTTCAGAGATTTAGCTTCACCTGCTGGTCGTTTGCAGTACTGCAAGATTATTTTATTTTTTTACATTTACATTCATGCTTTTCCACAATCTGAAGCATCATGTTCATTCATAAAAGCTTGAGATCACTAGCTTTCTGATATATATATATATATATATATATATATATATATATATATATATATATATATATATATATATATATATATATATATATATATATATATATATATATATATATATATATATATATATATATATATATATATCATTGATTGCATTTCTTTCATATTTAAAAATGTTTTTATTTAGAAAATTGTGTTGCATAAATAGCAAAAATGAAAGAAGATAATTAATATAGGTTTACATTATTTTTAGACTACACAATAGCAGTAATTATTTGGTTTAATAATGCAGATTTTTAATTACAAGAAATGAAAATTTTTGTTATTCTGACCAAGTGTAAAAAAAAAAGATGCTAATACTTGACAGTGACTATATTTAAAAAATGTTGGCAGACATTATAGAATACACATAATACACATAATTAAAGAATACAAAGAATCCTAGAATTTTCCCTTTTCCTTATTTATACCTGAGCAATAGGTTTTGTAATAGGCAAAGGTTTTCTAAATGATTGTGATACTAAAGATATATTAAAATATTATAATATATTTAAATTATTAAATATTTCGCCCTTTTTAAACTGTAATGTATTATGCCAAGATTTGAACACAGATCACTCTGAATACTTATTTATTATCCATGATTAATTAAATTATTTGTAGGGTGCTAAATGTATTAGTTAATAAAAAATGGTGGAAAAAAAGAAAAATACTAAAATATATACATACATATATGTGTATGTATGCATGTATGTATGTATGTATGTATGTATATGTATGTATGTATATGTATGTATACATACAGTTGAAGTCAGAATTATTATCCCCCGTTTATTTTTTTCCCCAAATTTCTGTTTAAGAGAGAGAAGATTTTCTCAACACATTTCTAATCATAATAGTTTTAATAACTTGTCTCTAATAACTGATTTATTTTATCTTTGCCATGATGACAGTAAATAATATTTTATTAGATATTCTTCAAGACACTTCTATACAGCTTAAAGTGGCATTCAAAGGCTTAACTAGGTTAATCATGTTAACTAGGCAGGTTAGGGTAATTAGGCAAGTTATTGTATAACGATGGTTTGTTCTGTAGACTATCGAAAAAAAAATTCGCTTAAAGGGGCTAATAATTTTGTCCTTAAAATGTTTTTAAAAAAATTAAAAGTATGCTTTTATTCTAGCCGAAATAAAACAAATAAGACTTTCTCTAGAAGAAAAAACATTATCAGACATACTGTGAAAATTTCCTTGCTATGTTAAACTGGAAAATATTTAAAAAAAAAAAAAAATTCAAAGGGGGGCTAATAATTCTGACTTCAACTGTATATATATATATATATATATATATATATATATATATTTCTTTATTTCTTTTCTTATTTTTTTTTTCAAATTAAATTAGTTAGAATAAAATTATTTTAGTGAACTCTTTATGCAAGAAACTGAAAATTATTTACATCATTATTTGTCCTTATTTCCCCTTTTGAAGAATCATATAAATTTGGTAGCTCTTTAGTTTAAAATCCTTTTTTCTTCCTTTCTCTGCAGGAGCTTATAAAGCAGAGCGTTGGAGGAAAGGAGGATAATAAAGACACAGACAATCTGGTGCAGGAGACTGACAGTCAATACGGCACGTGGGAGACAGGACTTCACACAGATGACAGGTGAAAAAACACACACGTATATCCTCAAACCAAACACAAACTCGTAAAAGAGCCATTTTTGTCCTCAAACTAACATTGAGACTGACCTGAATTGTCAAGGCCACTTTTTGTAACTCAACACCACGATCAATTGCATCTATCGAGTGGACCATCTGTAGCAGAGCTCTAATGATCTGCTGGACTGACACACAGACACATTTATCTTCATTACTGGGGCTGTCAGAGAGCTTTGGTTACAGTAGTGACCAATGCAAACGGGATTCAGATGAAATCAGAGCTAATATAGGGGGATCATTGGGCTTCATGGGCTGTATCTTCAGATTGGTGGACAGTGTGTTGCAAAAGTGATGTAGCCGCCCAGTAACTGGTAACTTTATTAGGAACTGCACTGCACAATTATGCATGGTTTAAATCTAATTGTACGAATGAGAATGTAACTAAAGTTGCATAAGAGCTTTTTTTCTGTATTTTGATTTTGCATCTGACTTGATTGAACAGATTATTGATAAAGGAAAAAAATCTAGAGTGAAAATTGGTTGTTTACTGATCGCAGAAGTCTAAGATTTTACAGGAAAGCAGAGTTGTGATGTATGTTCATTCATTCATTCATTCATTTCTTTTTCGACTTAGTCCCTTTATTAATGTGGGGTCGCCACAGCGGAATGAACCGCCAACTTATCCAGCACATGTTTTACGCAGCGGATGCCCTTCCAGCTGCAACCCATCACTGGGAAACACCCATACACTCTCATTCAAACACATACACTACGGACAATTTTTAAGCTTTCCCAATTCACCTATACCACATGTCTTTGGACTTATGGGGGAAACCGGAGCACACCCACGCTAACGCAGGGAGAACATGAAACACACAGAAACTCCACACAGAAATGCGAACTGACCCAGCCAAGGCTCAAACCAGCGACCTTCTTGCTGTGAGGTGACAGCACTACCTACTGCGCCACCGCGTCGCCTGTGTTATATGTTACAAATACAAATTCTGGTTGTTTTTCAATTCCATGAACACAGAGAATGGACTCGCGTTCTCACGGAGAACAATCTTGACAAGTTACCTCAGGAAAGCACGAGAACACTGAACTCATCCTTTGAGGAATGAGGTGCTGCGTTCATCCCAAGTGTGTCACAAGCCTGCTTTTGAGTGAAGGTCTCGGCCGTTAGATCGCCCCCTCTGGGGGCTGGCTGCAGTACAAGTCATAAAGCCCGCCTCCTCCGTGTTAATGAACGAGACTTAAGCCCAAATAAAAAAATTTATTACAGCTGCAATAAAATGTTCCGAAAGATGGTTCTGGTCAGTTAAGGCACTGGTTATCGTCCTGATATAGGTGCAGATCTTCATTTTTATAAAGAGTATGTTTTGAGTCAGTAATTTAATGCAGGGCGTGTCATCATGATTGACAGCTGTGATTGACAGTTTCTCAAAGCAGACGTCGGAGCTTCGGCAGGAGACTGAAGTGTTATTATTCGATTTCTGTGTTATTTTACCATGATAAAACGAGTTGTTCAGCAGTAAACTATAGTTTCTGACATGCAGGATCTGGTGGAACACTGTTTATTCGGTAAGGTAAGGGCTATCAGTTTCCTGATACACACCTAACCACCCAGATAGCAAAATACACTCGGGCCAGTTCCGGCTAGACTCTCGCCTGCCGGAGACTTACCCCTCGGCCCGACTCTGTCTGCTGTACCTACTCGGACCGGATGCCTATGGACTCACTGCCCGATTCTGGCTCGAGTCAATCGGAGCTGACGCTGTCGCATCCGAGCCACAATTGGCGCGCGAGTAATGTGCGCTGCGGCCCGGAGCTGGCGCGATTAGATCCTCATTATATAAAACCTCACCTTTGTTAATGTTATTACAACCATTTGTGTTGATAAAACAGCAAACGCAGGCTCCTATGTAAACGCAAAGTGTACATTAGCGAGCCTTTGTTATAGTGCAGACCATACCTGCCAACACTCCCGTTTTTCCCGGGAGTCTCCCGTATTTCAGACCCGTCTCCCGTATTGGTCTGTCTCCCGGTAAACTCCCGGAATTCCCCCGCTCCTCAGCATTTTGGTACAGTCCGGGCTGAAACTTGGCGCTTGTGCTCTTCCGGTGACGGTCGCGCGCTACAGTTCGCGCGCCCCCATCTCCCTAAACCTCTCACTCCTCCCGCTCCCCGCTCTTCAGTTTGCGCTAGTGTTGCCAATTTAGCGACAAACTTTCAAAAAAGCGACTAGCGACAAATCTAGCGACTTTTTTGTGTGTTACTGGCGATTTTTAAATACTGTCGTTTGTCCATTACTGTACCGTCCCTACTCTTCTCAACGAGCCTCCCCTGCAGCCTGAGAGCAGAGCACCTCTCAGCGTACCGACGGCAAATGATTTAGAACAGGTGGCAGTTTGAAGGTATTTCCCTTGTACAGTCAACCCGATCTGCTTCTCCTTTAGTTTAACAATTTAATTTGACCGTTTATTTTTGTTGCACAGTCAGAGATGTTTTAAGTGAGAGTTTCAGAACTTGTCTGAGTATATTACGTCTGAGAGATTACTGCAAATTCCCTACTCATCTATAATTATATACTGTATTCAAACAGCAATACATTTAGTTAAATTGACAAGCTTACATAAAGCGTAGTGCGAATATAAAATACCCCATTTATTTACCATAGGCTGTTAAACAAACAGAAATGGTAGAACGCGATGACGTCAGTAATATGCAAATTAGCGTATGACGTAACCATCCCCCCCCACATTATAAATGAATTACTGTAGATAATAATTTAAAATTAATATAGTTATAAACTGATTTAAACTACTATCTTATATTAAACTGTAGCAGCTGTTAGTTATATATATATATATATATATATATATATATATATATATATATATATATATATATATATATATATATATATATATATATAATTTATTTATTTTAATTCATTATTAATAGTTAATTTGTTTGTATTGCTAAATTTGTTGCAACTACAATTACCACAAATTACCAGTACTTTATGGTTTAAAAACAATATATTACTTACTATAAATTATTATAGTATTTAATGTGGGAAATCATCAATAAAAAAGTTATTAGAAAATTAAGCAAATAAATACTATTAAATCGCTTGAGTAAAATATAGTGTTCACATTTATTAAATGTAAAAAGATTTTTTTATTACATATAAAGATGTTATTGCCTATGCATATTAACTTGCTATTATTTCCTTCATGCATTATATAAATTAAAACTGTCCAATTTAGATAGTTCAGCAAGGCCAGCAAACGAGTATCTGCTATATTGACTCTGTCATATAATAATGACTGATCATCTATGATGACGGATAGAACTATTTATTCTATTATATTGAATATATAGCGATCAGAAACAATGTTCACCATTTGCCCGCCTCGATCGCAATATTTGTGAAACAGTAAACACTATTGTTTAATGTGTACAATATTTATCAACAATATATATAAAAATATATTGATGACGATGTCCGAGAAGACGTTAATAACATTAACTTCCGTCGTAACCATATATGGTTTGTCTAGAACGTATGTGCTGGATTGTGTGTGCCTGAAACGTGTGTGCTGCGGGCCTGCAGCTGGATATATCTCCTCTCTGTGGGTAACAGCTCAGGACACGGTCAGCTCACGTCAAGTGTGATTTCGCGGCCGTGAATACATCATTACATTAAGACAGAAATGACATTTTTGGGGGATTTATACCTTATATATACAATATGTGACTCTTTAAACACTATTTGGAGGTGTCTATGGTGCTAAGCTACGTTTGTAATACAATGTGAAGACTTGTGCGGCCGCCTTTCTTCTCTCCTGAACTTGAAAATATGATTGGCAGAATCGTAGAAATGCTGGATTAAGATAGTCTAGGGGGTCGAATCGAGATCGCGATCTTTTAACGATCAATCGTGCAGCTCTATATTTACTGCACTTATTAAACATCGACAAGATGTAATTGTTTTTTTTTCTCTACTTCAGCCTCACTCCAGCTTCACCTTCATCAGAAGGGAACCTCACTCCATCTCCACGAAAACCCACTCCACCACACACGGCTGACCAACCCCTTCTCATCGACACTCCAGACGGCTTAACCACAGCACCTCAAAAGCAGACAGAGCTTTTGTTCCCAGAGGTCAGTCCATTTAGAACAGCGGTTCTCAACCTTTTTCACTTCGGGGCCCACTTATTTCTCTGATCAATTTTTGAAGGCCCACCTGTCTGACATTGTTTTTTTTTTTTTTGTATGAAAATGCTAATTTAAACCTTTATTTATTAACAAATATATATACATTATAGATCGTACATTTGTTGTGTCTTCCATTATTTTCTATTATCAGCATTTTATATATAAAAATATACTATTTAAATGTAATTTTATATAAAACTAAAACTATAAATATATATATAATTATTATTATTATTATTATTATTATTATTATTATTATTATTATTATTATTTCCTATTATTATTTAAACATACACAGATTCAATGAGAACCACAGGTCAACAGGGAGATTGCAAAAGACCAGCTTCTGCTTTAAACTGGACTGACTGAATATCTACAATTAAATATCTACTTTACAAAAGTATACAGACAAATGTAAAATACAGTAAAACACCCTTAATCTGTTGAAACCCGTCGATCTGATGGCGGTTGAGTTTGCAGCTGGTTATTATTGGGAGATCGCTGACAGGAACAGTGAACAGCTTGGCCTGTCCGCCAGCGTGTCTGAAGCTCATATGCAGGTTTATTTGACGTTCTATGGCAGAAACACTATTGAGCCTTGCTAGATCCTCCTGTATGTCCATGCGTCCGTTATAAAACACTCACAGGACACAAATTTGGACAACTATGCAGATATTTTAAATAGAGACTTTGACTTTCACTTTACGCAGTTTGTGAATGAACAGACTTGCGTGTACTAGTTGCAGATGCGATCATGAGGCTGTTTTTGCGCAGAGTTTGAAGTAATTAATCAAAGAACAGGAGAAAGTGCATTACTTCGATCATTTTAATATAGCATATTAATAATAAAATCCAAAAATTATAGTATAATATTGAGACTTAATTTTAAGCTATCTCGCGGCTCACCTGCAGGATTGCTGAGGCCCACTAGTGGGCTGCGGCCCACCGGTTGAGAATCCCTGATTTAGAACATAACTCAATATATTTTTAACAATCATTTTTACTCAATATTTCATTTAATGATTAATATGGGATTTTTTTTATACACTCATTGAAAATCATGCAACACAAAATATATTTTTGGTAAAACACCAAGCAGTAAATCCATGTCAATCATTTGGATTATTCCCGTTTTCAGATTTAATTTATTCTTTTTCATATATAACCCTTGGTTAAAACATGTCAGACATTTAGTTCTTCTGAAGACTTGTCAAGCCATTATGTTGATATGAATTACTTCTGTGGTGCTATCATGAACTTTCTGATTAGTTTAAGTTTTGGTGAAATTGCCTTTCAATGAATAATTAAAAATACTAAAATCATTTATATTTTAATAATGGACCAAAACTAAACAAACAGTGTGTAAATGATGAGATAAATGTATTTATTTATTTTTGTCAGTACAGTGGTTCCTCGTTATTCACAAGAGTTACGTTCTAAAAATAACCCGCAGTAGGTGAAATCAATGAAGTAGTCAGCTTTATCATTATTTTTTACAATTATTATAGATGTTTTAAGGCTGTAAAACTCCTCACTACACACTTTATACACTTTTCTCAGACAGGCATTACTATTTTCACTATTTTCTCTCTTGTTTAAACACTCTCAATGTTCAAACCTTCATAGAAAAATAAGTCCAGTATTATAGAATGAACCAAAGATCAAAACCGTTTGATCTTCATTTATTTATTCCGTAATGGCTCCCTACAGCTGCGTAACTTCTACCTTCCTTTAGCGCGTCCAGAAGTCCAACTTATTGTGCGATGGTTAGCATCGTCCTCTGCCTTTTGGGTGCTACCGCATTTCGTCGACATTGTGGGGAGAAATCTTTCAAACATTCAATACATTCAGAGTCACACTGCTAGCGATCGAAGATTTATGTCAATTTAGCAAGCTGAACGCATTCTGTACTGTACAGGAGACACGACACAGAGGAGGTTGATTGACAATGGTATACAGCCAGTCAGGATGCAGAACACAATGCGCTGTAGAAAAAAGCATGTCAAATTACATGAAAAAAATCTGTGAAACTGCAAGGCCGCGAAAAGTGAACCATGTTGTAGCGAGGGAACACTGTAATCACTATATACCATTTATAGACCCCAAATTAAATCCACAGGTATCACAGAAAAAATGGTTGCCCAATTGTCCTGGTGTGTGCTTATATTGTGTGTTTACTACATACTGAGTGTTTGTGTGCACTTGGATAGGTAAAATGCAGAGCGCAAATTCTGTTAATGTACTATACTAACCATTACTCAGTATTCTCACTTTTCTTTCTTGGTAAATACAAAGAAGCTATACGTGACATTTGTTTGTCTCTGTGTTTCTCTGTAGACGCCCACAGCACTGTTAGACACTAGTGTGCTGCGTGGCAGGGTCAAACTGAACCAGAAGAGCACTCGCAGAGCTCCGCCTTCTCGCGCCGCCCGTCACAGTGCCCTCCTAACACAAGTACCAGAGGGACCCAGAGACGATGAATGGCGCTTCCGGGACTCAACAGGTACTTACTTCGACTTCATCTTTGCAGTGAGACATGTGCAGATCCTTGTCTTTATGTGCTGTATGCACGGCAAGTATTTTTAAGCCACCGATAAACTTGCGTGAAATGATGATGTGACTATTTTCAATTTTATATGCATTCCTACAGCACTGATAATATAATTTAATTAAAATATAGATCATTAAGTAGACTTAAAACTCATTTACACTACAAGCGACCGACTTCCGAGAGCGAGCGGCTTCCGGCAACCTTCGCCTACGCAAGCAACAGCGACAAATTTGAGAATCCTTCAACTTTATGCAAATGAAAAGTGACTTTCTTGAGTGACAGCCAATAGGCGCACCAGTAGAGCTCACATGATCCTCTCTCAGCTCGCTTAGAGGCCGGTTGTATTCATGCTCACAGACCTGCGTTTGCAGTAGGTCACCACCCAGAGCGACAGGCAACTACAAAGTCGCTGCTAGTCTGAATGAGGCATTAAGCATTAATTTTGTTGTTCAAGCGTAAAACAAGATGAAAGGCTGTTTAAATGCAAACACCTTCAGGAGCAGCAATTTAGCTAGTGGTGCAACGCATCACAAATCTCATGGTTCGGATAACATTATGTTTTTTTTAGTCACGGATCGCAACATTTTTCGGATCAGCCAAAAAGGGGAGGAGACGAATGTAATTTGCTTTCTATTTATTACAAAAACAGCACTGCAAGACACTTTTGGTTTTAACAAACATAACTTAGAACTTGTAATTTTATTAAAAATAAAATTAAGAAATAATCAGCTGAATAAAAATAAATAGTAAAATATTCAGTACTGTGAAAAATTCACTGTTACTACTACTGTTGCTGATAATGCTAAATGAATAAATCTAACCTTATAATTTGTACAGCCTATATTTATTTTTAGTCTCATTTTCAATAAGTGATTCACTTATTCCCTCATAAAACGTAATATTTCATTGCTAGGTGGATCATTTTTGAAGAATTATTCAGTGGCATATTTTTGATGGCCATTTGTCGCTATCTATAGGTAAAATAATGTGATTGCTGCCTACAACTTTCATTTTTAAACATCGTTAAATGCATATGATGGTGATTTAAATCTTTACCATTAACATCAGTGGTTTTATCTACACTATAAACTGTTCTCCCAGTACTTCTGTGTTATTTGACTGTTTGTAACTTCATAACTAACTCAAAAGACTAAAGACTGAATCTCTTTCTTGATTTTTGCGTTTTTCAAACACAGATTTGAATGCAGCGATTCGAAGGATGAACAGTAACACAGTAATGCTGCGTTCACACCAGATGCGGAATGCGCGGATAAATCGCGCTATTCGCGCTTAAATAGACGTGTGAACATTTGAGTTTACTCGCTTCATTCGTGCGTTAAACTCCGCTTCATTTGCGCGTCAAATTCACTTCAGAACACACACAGATTCGCGTCATGGGCAGGGCTTCTGTCTGCCCGGTGACTGTAGCTTTGTTGCTAAATGGCTAACATGGATTTTATTGATAAAATAACTGTTTATGTGCTTTATGAAGGCTGTAAAACTGCGTCGATACGTTTGGAGCAGTGTCTGAGTCCACTAGATACTTTCAGCGGTGCTTCTGACTGAGCTAAGCCCAGTTTGATGAACTGTTGTCGCTGTCGGCTGGAGGATTTCCCCCGGACACCAACAACAGGTGCTACGTCACAATCATGCCCCTACAAGAGCAAGCTCCTGATTGGTTAATGCGGCGCGAATGTTCGCCGCAGGATGCCTATTCGCTCGTTTGCATTGACTTAACATGTAAATCACTCGCGCTTGACGCTTCTTCCGCGTCTGGTGTGAACGCAGCATAAAAGAAACAGAGTGACAGAAAAGACCTTTAATGTAACTCAGCCCATCCTGAATAACCTACCACAACTTTTTCTTAAGCCTAAATGCCTTTATACATGTGATTTGAGTGATACGAGAGGTGATCTCTCTGTGATTGTTACAAATTTAGGATTAATTTACCAATAAAAAATAAATAAAATGAATAATCCGCGGGCCATGTGTGTTCCGAACTGTGGGTTGTGATCTGTTACACCCCTAAGTTGAGCCCCAAAACAGCAATGAAAATGCTGTGGTAATATAAATTTTCATATTATAAAGATCCTGTGAAATTAAAATAAAGTATGTTATTATCAGCATTTTACTTTTAAAGATATCTAGCTAGTGTGCTTCTAAACAGTGAACAAACTCACATTTAGAAGATATAAACTGCATATAAACATCCAAAGCTTGCAGTTTGACACTTAAATTTTTCGTCACCTCATGATTTAGTTTCTTATCCAATCTTGACCAACCAAAACCTCTCTGGTATTTGACATGCTTTGGTTTCCATCAATGCACTTTTCATTTGCTTTTCATTTAATGCAATTGAGCTCAAACTCTCTCTGTCAGAGCCACGAAGGAAACGAAACGCTAATGGCGGTTATTTTAAATGGAGCTACTCTGTCTCACCCTCTCTTATGATTCAGTTAAGATTACATCAAACATGTAATAAAAATGCACATTTCAAAGCACTTCACAGGACTTTTAAACACATGGCACATGGCACACTTTAAGACATATCTCAATCACACATTGAAGTCCACTGATTTTAAACAAGCCAGATTTTAAACACGGCGATATAGCCTATTGTCTCTGCATTGTAGGGAAGTCAATAAATTTTAGTCTTCAACGCTCACTTCAGTCCCTCTGTCTGTCTGTCTGTCTGTCTGTAGAGGAGAAAGCTGACTCTTTTAAGGAGGCGGAAGAGTCAGACTCTGAAGAGCAGGTCAAGGGAATCGAGACCCGCACTTCCTCCATGTCTCAGCCTCAGAGAGTGGCTCTTTTCCCTGGCATGGACCCGTCTGCTTTGAAGGTGAGGGTACTATGGGTACTCTTCTTTCAGTTGCTTTTTTTAACCCTGCAAAGCATGATATGTGAAATTGAAGATCATACATTAGTAGTTTACTGGATATTTCATGCAGTCAAGTTAGGATACCCTATAAAATTCTAATTTTTCCATATAAGGACATTAAAAATCTGATCTTTGGCAGGTTTTACATTTTTGAAAGAAAAGCGAAAACTCAACACATGAACAACAACATATAGTGTCAACAAAAATAAGCCAGACACTTCTAATAAAATGCCTTAAGTGATCATCAACTGGGGCCTCATGTACAAAAACTTGCCTTGAATTCATGCTAAACATTGCGTACAGACAAAGCTGTAAATGTGCGTACACAGTAAAAAAATTCAGATGTATGAAACACTGCGTACGCGGAATCCCACGCATATTTTCTTTGTACATCTGAATTAGCATGAAACTGATGATTAGCATGAATGCCTCCTCCCCTAATAAATATGGTAATGACTCTACTTTGGCAAAACCAAACGAAAAAGCAATGGCAAAAGCAAGCAAAAAGAAAAACTTCACAGAATGTGAATTGGAGGTGCTCTTATCGGAGGTAGAGCGGAGAAAACTGTGTTATTTGCAAGTGTTTCCTCTGGAATTAATAACAAAAGAAAAAAAAAATAGAGCAAAAATAGAGTAAATAGAGAGTTTAGCTGATGTGGTTAAGACAGTGGGGTCTGAACATCGCACTGTGAGTGAATTAAAAAAGAAATGGTCCGATGTAAAGGTGCAGGTTAAGAGGAGAACATCGGCGCATCGTCAAAATGTGGACCAAAGAGGTGGGGGAACAGGGGATGCTGAACTAACACCCTTTGAGGAGAGAGTTGCCTCAATTGTGGGCAACACTTTACTGTCTGGAGTAGTATCCGTGTCTGTGGGAGACACAGATATATTAAGCCTGGTTTATACTTCTGCGTCAAGTGATCGGCGTAACCCACGGCGCAAGCCTCGCACGTAGCAGTGCATTTATACTTGTGCGCTCCGTTTCTGTTTCTCTGCAATAACACTTCCGAAACGCTAGCTGGCAGTAGGTGTTTATGTTTCTCTGTGTCGAGTTTCTTCGCTGGTGTTTTGTGTTTCCTGAACACTTCCTTAATGTACAAGTGGCTCAAATTCGCTCATTTTGAGGCGGGAACCGACGGAGGTGCAACAACTTTAATCATAAGGTAAACACAAAACAACAGTCTCCATCCGGAGCTCCTTCACTGGACTCCATACTTGTAAACATTCGCTGCATCGGGCGCGCGGCTCTCACCTCCGCCCACACTCGTCAGTGCTACCAAGCCGAACAATCACAAAGCTTGCGCTACGCGTACGCGTTACATATTTTGAGAGGTGCACGTCAACGACGCCGAGGGGCTATGCGTCCACGGGTAGCCTGCGCCGTAGCATACGCGTGCGCTTGACGCAGAAGTATAAATCGGCCTTTAGAGGAACACTTTGTTAGGGCAGTATAGCAGCACCCCTCCACTTTTATCAAGGCAGCTCCACCGGCATTTCAGCTGCCCAATCGCCTGCTCTACAACTGACTGAGTGCCTGCCACCTTGGAGCCTCATCCCAACCATGCTGTTTGTGAGGATGAATTAATCATGGGTTACACATATTATTTGGACATTTATTGAATGGAAATGTTTTCGATTCACGTATACAAATTTGTCTTCAGATGGATCCTTTATAGCAATGTGCATGCAGTCGATTGCTCAGATTACATTGGGAAAACCGGCGATCGCTGCAAATTGTGCTTTAATGTTTGGCTGGTCAACTGCATGGTATGGAAACCTTATATACCTGCTACACATGCGGAGGATCCCGTCCCATACAGCTGGCATTGCACGGCTCAAAGATTCTTTGTAGCGTGCAATTTAAAATAATTGCCTCTAGGAGTCGCCAATGGAAATAAAGCAAACACACACAAGAAATGCACGTACGCCAGACATGAAGTTGGCGAGGACCAACACACATTCTCACTCTAATTTCATCATTAGTAAATCCAAACGTGAGTGTGAAATCTGGCGTACGCAAAATTTACGTGCGTACGCAGCTTTCATACATGAGGCCCCAGGTCTGGAGCATTCATGTGTTTGTTAACTCAATGACCGCACCTCAGCTAAAGCTTAGCAAAAATTTGGTCATGACACAAGACAATGATCACACTCACACCATCATATCTATAACAGAACTATCTACAACAAAGAAAAACAAGATAGTACAACATAGAACAAAATAGAAAGCACCCTCAGTGCTGGGAAACGTGCGCGCACACACACACACACACACACACACACACACACACACACACACACACACACACACACACACACACACTATGGATATGCAATTAACCTTGATCACATGCTTTTGGAGCATTATCCATTAGGGAAACATGCAAACTCCACACAGAAAGGCCTCCTGCCCTTCTGCTCCCTTTTTTCACAATATTTCTCAAATTTTTATTGATTTATTTTTGGATTGATCGCAGCATAATATATGAAGGAAACAAAAGCAAGTTCATTTTATTCAGAAGAACAATCCAAGTATGATTATGCATGTAAGTTGTTGACTTTTATATGGCCCTGAAGTAAAATAAGATTTAAATAGCTTGCAGTGTACATCAGTTAGATTCTGCACAACAAAATAGACAAATGCATTAAAATACTATATATGCTATATCTATTAATAATTTATTTGTAGAAATTTGATGTATGCATACAGTTTTATGATAAAATTTGTAGGAGGGATTTTCAGTGGAGTACATTTAGAGCTGAGAATTTGATTGATTTTAACATAATTATTTGTACAGATAATCAATTAAACTTAAGTGGTTTCCGTTCAGGAAGTGTACAAAGTGAAACATTACAAATGATATACAAAGTCTGCTAACATTTACTATGTTAAATTTCAAACCACAAACAGGGTGTCCGCAGGGTCTTAAAAAGTCTTAAAATGTCTTAAATCTCAAAGGCTTTAAAAAGTCTTAAATCTACTGAAATATTTTGTTGTAGGTCTTAAATCTTTTTTAACAGGTCTTAATTTTCCTTTATTTTTTCCTGTTAATCTTTCTTAATTTTATTATTATTGTAGACTGAAGTAAATGACAGCCATGTTTTGCTCTATTCTTGGTAAGGGTTATAGGGTTTGTGAATGGATATATTTGAAAATTAATAAAAAAAGACATGTTCAAAAATTGTTATTGAAAAAACAAAAAACTAAATTATTATTATTGTATTAATAAAATTTTAACAAGTTTTAATCATTTTTTTATAGGGCAAGTAAAAGTCTTTTCTAACTGGAATATTCAAAAACAAATCCTTAAGATTTAGCCCTGTATAAGTGTAAAATTTAATTCATAATGGTCTTAATGTCTTAAGTCTTTAATTTAACTTAGTGAAATCTGCCGAAACCCTACACAAAAAATACATGTGAATAAGTCAGAAAAATGTCTACATTTTTTACCATCTCACAAACTTGGCTAATAAATGTTGCTAACTTTTCCGTGAGAAAATGTTTTTCCTGTCTATTCTTAGCAAAAGGTGCTAAAAGTTTGTATCATTTTGTACTGGTGATAATCCAAAAACATGATTCCTAATAGTTCCTAATGCCCTTATATGCTGGAACTGAAAGCTTGTTTTAAAGAAGCTGAGGATTTTGCAGTGTCTTTGACATTCATTTGTTCATTTCAGGCTCAGCTAAAGAAAAGAGGAGATTCAGACAATCAGACAGACGGCCCTTCACCTTCTCAGCTCTCACGCTCACCCAAATCTCCATTCTTGCCTCGAGCTGCTCCCCGTGTGCTGCCCCCTGCTGGTGGCAAGGAGAACGGGTGAGTTCTCAGTCTACAACTCTGTGATATTTATTTATTTATTTTTTATCAGATTTTTTTACCCTTTCTCTCTTTGTTCCATCTCAGAGAAGAGTCTTCCCCTCAGTGGCTGAAAGAGCTAAAGACTAAAAAACGCCTGAGTCAGTATGAACCCGACAGTACAGCCTAAACAAGCAGGTAAAGGGGCTCACGTGTCTGTGTGCATCATTCATCCATTCATTTTCTCTTCGGGCTTAGTTACCCTTTTATTCCCTTTATTAAATAATAAAGGTATTAATTTCAGGTATTAATTAATCACTTTATTAATCAGGGGTTGCCACAGTGGAATGAACCACCAACTTATCCAGCATATGTTTTATTCAGCGGATGCCCTTCCAGCTGCAACCCTTCACTGGGAAATGCCCATGCACATTCATTCACACACATACACTATGGACAATTTTGCTTACCCAGTTCACCTATAGCACATATATTTGGACTTGTGGGGGAAACCGGAGTACCCGGAGGAAACCCACGCAAACACGGGGAGAACATGCAAACTCCACTCAGAAATGCCAGCTGACCCAGCTGAGGCTCAAACCAGCGACCTTCTTGCTGTGAGTCGACATCGCTACCCACTGCACTACTGCGCCGCTGTGCGTTATTACATTAGATCTAAACTTGTCATAACACTTATGTTTATATAGACGATGGCGATAGCAGCATTTTTTTCCCACCACTTTTGATACCATTAGGATTACCTTTTGACAATTTATTTAGTGTTACATATTTGCAAACATACACGCAAATTAAAATGAAACAATACTATGATGCCTAGCGTATTTTTTAAGTTTAAAGTTTTTACATTGTTGATTTATTTATTTATTTGTTTATTTATTTTTTTTACAAGCAAGGTATAAATGTACTTTAAATATAATAGTAATACAGTAATATACACTTACCGGCCACTTTATTTGGTACACCTTACTAGTACCAGGTTGGACCCTCTTCAGAACTGCCTTAATCCTTTGTGTCATACTGGACATATTGGAGGCCATTTGAATACAGTGAACTCATTGTCATTTTCAAGAAACCAGTCTGAGATGATTCGAGCTTTGACATGGCCCATGATTCTGCTGGAAATAGCCATGACATTGACACAATGCTCATTTGGTACTAATGGGCCCAAAGAGTGCCAAGAAAATATCCCCCACACTATTACACCACCAGCCTGAACCGTTAATACAAGGAAGAATGGATCCATGCTTTCATGTTGTTAATGCCGAATTCTGACCCTACCATCCGAATGTTGCAGCAGAAATCGAGACTCATCAGACCAGGCAACGTTTTTCCAGTCTTCTATTTTCCAATTTTGTTTAGCCTGTGTGAATTGTAGCCTCAGTTTCCTGTTCTTAGCTGACAGAAGTGGCACCCAGTGTGGTCTTCTGCTGCTGTAGCCCATCCGCCTCAAGGTTCAATGCGTTGTGCATTCAAAAATGCTCTTCTGCATACCTCAGTTGTAACGAGTGCTTATTTGAGTCACTGTTGCCTTTCTGTCAGCTTGAACCAGTCTGGCCAGTCTGGCCATTTGCGCCCACAGAACTGCCGCTCACTGGATATTTTCAGTTTTTCTGACCATTCTCTGTAAACCCTAGAGATTCCCAGTAGATCAGCAGTTTCTGAAATACTCAGACCAGCCCATCTAGCACCAACAACCATGCCATGTTCAAAGTCACTTAAATCACCTTTCCTCCCCATTCTGATACGCTGCAGCAGATCATCTTGTCATGTCTACATCCCTAAATGCATTGAGTTGCTGCCATGTGATCGGCTGATTAGAAATTTTCGTTAACGAGCAGTTGGACCAATGTACCTAATAAAGTGGCCAGTAAGTGTATTTCCGGCTTTTGTAAACCTTGCTTTGCCTTCAGATCACTTATAATAAACCTTAAAATCACTTTGAAAAAATAAAGCAATTACAAATGTTATTACCGCTTATTAACAACAGCTTTTATGGCTGCTAGGTGACAAGATCCGTCCTCTGTAGACTTGATCGTCTTTTTTCAAAACGCTCGGTTCGGCTTGTATGGACTTCGAAGGACTCACCTTTGAAGCCTCTGAAATGAGACACAGCTATTCTCTGCTAACGAGCTGATGATCTGAATCAGGTGTGTTTGGTTAAGGATTCATGGAAATGTGTAGAACCGGTGGTCCTCCAGGAACGTTTAAATTTAACATTTAAACAGTAAATTTATTTAAATGTAAGAAATTGGATTCAGCGGCATGATGGCTCAGTGGTTAGCGCTGTCGCCTCACAGCAAGAAGGTCGCTGGTTTGAGTCCCAGCTGGGCCAGTTGGCTTTTCTGTGTCGAGCTGCATGTTTTCCCTTGTGTTTGCATGGGTTACCTCCAGGTGTTCCGGTTTCCCTCACAGTAAGTGAATTGAATTAACCAAATTGGCTGTAGTGTATGGGAGCATGTGTGAATGTGAGAGTGTATGGATGTTTCCCATTACTGGGTTGCAGCTGGAAGGTCATCCGCTGCGTGAAACATATGCTGGAATAGTTGGCGGTTTATTCCTCTGTGGCGACCCCTGATAAATAAAGGACTAAGCCAAAGAAAAATAAACGAATGAATATGGATTCAAATTGAAAACATTGTCCTCCATTTTGTATCCCTCACTTTTTAAATCAAAATGACAGTACACCCTTGCCCGTACCAAACCATACTGTGCTGTATTACAGTATAAGCCCATTAATTGAATGTATTAATAATGCCCTTTCAGCACATTTCTAACCCAACATATGTACGTTTCTCTCCATCCTCTCAGGATGCCTTATAACTGCAGTATCTGTAGCTATAACTCATGACAGAAGCCTTAACCTTTGACCTGGAGTTGACAGAAATTCTGCTGCTGACGACTACGACATCTTTCCGTTTCGTTGTTCATTTTTCTGGCCTTCTCCTCCAGTCGTGTACATGTGCATGGTGCCTTTCTGAGTGGACGTTAATGTGTGTGAAGCGCGTTTCCATGTGTGCGTCGTCTGCTTTCTCTTAAGCTCTTCTTCACACCAGAAAAAATTATTTTTGCATAGAGACACTTTAACCTCCAGAGAGCGAGAGATCATCCTTTATTGTGGAAACATGGGACCACGCTCACCAACAAGCAACCCGAAGTGCTTCATGTAACTGGAGTATGACGTTGGTTATTTTTACCCAATTATGTTCATATTAGTAGCTTTTTTGGTTTGTTTGTTTTCATTCAGATGGGTTATAGGCATCAGTTGCACTTGCGTTCCCATAGATGATTTTTAAACGTTAATAGTCCACAAATCAACGCTGAGCTTGTATGTATAGAAAGTGTATTTAGTTATGACAAATGTTTAAAAGTGTAATCGAATCGTTATATTTGTAATAATGTCGGTTTGAAGGAAGAAAATTGTAAATGTTTAATGATGATCAAAAAAAAAAGGTGTGTGTCGAAACTTTTTTGGATGGGTCGGTGAATGAATGATTTATTTTATTGTTCGTGTAATAGCGCATACATTTTTATTCAGATTTGGGATGTTTGGACATGCAAGTGTTTGTGTGATGACAGAAAAAAATGTATCATTTGTTTAGTCGATTCCATCCCATTTTAAGTTGAAACTATAATATCATGTTTGGAATATTGCGCATGTACAATCAGTCATTCCCTATTCCACTTGTATCCCAATACTTGCTTTATCGACGGGCCAAAAATGAGAATTGCACAATCAGCATATGAATCATCCCTGACGATGTAATAATGAACGAATACAAAGGGAAAATGTTTCAGTTTTGTCCCTCAACCTTGGTTACATGTGTCTTTGTGTTTACTAGTTTGCTTAAGGGAAATGTCAAAGTACTGTAAACATCGTTCACATTACATTGCACACTTGTTGTTTTATTTTTTAATGCTGGGCCGTTGTGCCACTCCCACCTAACAAGCACTTTTCACCTGAACAGCGGTTCTGACCAACAGTCACTTTTGTAACGCATGATCTTCACACTTGATGTCAATGTTGTGATTTTGGTTTGCTGACGGTATGTGAGTAATGTTCGTTTGCTTTTTTTTTCTGATATCAGTTTCTTTGTCTGCCTACAGTTGTTATAGCCTGAGGGTAATTTGTCCTTTTTATTTTAAATTTGACTGTAAAGATGTTTATTGCACTGTTGTAATGCCAGTGTCCAATACTGTACATTCATAATAAAATTTACTATAAATTGCTTGCTTTTCTTCTTATTATTATTCCTTTGCTTGTATGAATAGCATGTAGTGTAACAGCCCATTCACACGGGGCTTCAGCGTCAACGCTTGACAGAGGGCGTGTCTGAAGTTGGGGCTGACGCGATCGTCATAGCAGCGTCAGCCAATGAAATTAGTCAGTAATAGGCCACTGTCTGAGCTGGTGCATTTGCATACAGCGATCTGATTGGCTGACGCTTCCGTCGGCGCTTGAAAAGTTGAGCAAGTCCCAACTTTTGCAGCGAGCAACGCCTCTGAAGCGGCGCTGACGGATCCACAATGCAGTTCGGCAACGCCTGACATCACCCATTCAAAGTGAATGAGAAGCGTTGAAGCTGACGCCCCTTGTGAATGGGGCGTTAGGCAATAAAGCCAGTGGGAAAATCTGCTGTATAAATACGATTTCTGCAGACAGCAGCTTTAATTGCACAGCATTTTTCAGTCTTGGAATGGTTAAAGATGCAGTATGCAATATTGACAATGACGGGAGAAACTATGCTTATCATAGCTCTGACTGAATCGGTTAAATCAAATGTAAACAGAAGTTTATATATTCAGTTTTGACGTGCGAAAACGCCACACACTTTTGACGCCTTCTAACAAAAAATCCTGCAAAATATTGGTCAGCATTTGGTTGTGTTTAAAGGGTCATGAAACCCCTCTCTTTCAGGTCAATCTATCTCAGAATCTTTTCAAAAAATGCTTCATGAAGGGCGTGGAGCGCTGCGAGCAGAGCAAAGAGCTTAGAATGACCAAGAGGCGACACTCAATATAACGTTCCATTGCAACAGCAGCACCCAACATCAACCACCATTTTGGAGTGAAAGCAATCGGCTGCCCATTGGATCTTATTGCTGTCGCGATGGGAAGCAGCTGCTTTGTTTTTTATTTATTTATTTAAAAAGCGCATTAAAGCTGAGATATAACCTGAAAGACGACAATTCAACACTTACTATCACAATCATCAGCACTTTTCATAGTTTATTTTACAGACTTATAATATGCTGTTGTGCTATTGGAATTTTCATTCCAAAATGGCCGCCGCGCCATCTAGTGGCTGTTTCCCAAATCGCACTAGAGTGTCGCCTTGGTGATTCTATGCTCTTTGGAGCAGAGGAAGGAGTGGGCGTGGCCGGCAGAGCAGGGGAAAAAGAGGGAAGCGAACAACTGTCAGTTTGCTTACAAAATGAGACCCAAACCATGAGGAGACCCATGATTTTATAGTTTACAAAGTTAAAATGTAAAGAAATAAACAGTAAGTAATTTAATGCTCTGCTACATTTGTTATTCAGGAGTTCATATATACATAACTACAATTTGTTAGATCATCATTAAGATAATCATGTTTATATAAACAGGAAACGAGGAGGTCTTCTCCTCCTGAATCCTCGGGTCTGAATGCAGACACAGTGGAACAGTGCAGCAGGTTTCTTGCTCAACTATTTCAACCATTAGCCCTGCCGGTAATCCTGAGAATTTTAAAAATAGGCGAACACAGCAGCACGGATAGGGGTTGTGTCTGAATGGTAACAAACTCAACTGATAAAAGACAAAGTCTGCCCTGCTCCAATTCTTGTACAGCTCTCCCGACAAAAATGCCTGCTGCAAACCAACCGCTTTGCTGTAATGGTGGCCCAGACAGCATCGCAGGGCAAAACATGCAACAAACCCCGTGGATCATGGAAACAAACACATACGACCCTTCATGATTGGCTAAATACTGCATGCCGTGCGCGGACGCGGCCTTACAGCTTGGCAGGTCTGCCTTGCCTTCGGAAAACACGTGCTCTCATGAATAATTAAGAAGCAGGGTCTTCACATAGGATAAGAAAACTCAGCTATGAATAATAATGAGAAACCAACAAGTCATCACTGGACAGGCAGATCGGTGCTACGTCACCGATTTTTGATCCCGCTTCAAAAATTATTTCAAATCCAGAAGATGCAATTAGCTGACAAAAGCTCAAAATTATGCAGTTTTACTCACAATTAAAGCTGACAGGTGCTAACGTTGTCAAACTGATGACAAACAAAGTACTCAAGGGTTTCTTAAACCTTTAATAGTGCTATAGAAATAAAATTGACATTGACATCCGTTGAAAAACTTTTTTAAAAATATGGCAAATGATTTATTGAAAGTGTAATCTATTTATTGAAATCTATCAACTGCAATTGGCTAACCATTTAATTAAATGCAATAGCTGCATAATATGCATTATTTTTTTTTTCAAATTACTCGTATGTCGTCACAAAAAAAGAAAAAAGGTGATGATCCACTTCAAATGTTGATTACTGTTATATACAGTTTTTATATACAGTATATAAATGTATATACAGTATTTCTTTTAGGCAGACTGCACTGCCATTTTTTTTCCACAAGTCATTTCAGTTCCATTAACTGAATATTCCAATAAATATTACACAGTAATATACAGTAAATTAAAGATATGATACTTCTGTGGATATTTACTCACCCTTATGTTGGACCAAACTCTTTTAATTTTTGGAAAACAAATTAAGATTTTTGTGATAAAATCCACACTCCATAGGCATCAAATATGTAAAAATCAAAGCCCAGAAAGGTACCAATAACATCGTCAAAACTGTCCATGTGTCATCAGGGGTTCAACTGTATTTTATAAAACTACAGTACGAGACTTGGGGCAGAGAGCCATGGAAGCGCAGCAAGGCCAGTGCGGTACAGTGATCACTTGATGCTAAAGTATAAATTGGCCTTTATACGTCAGCAGTGCAATGTCGTAGAGCTCTCATGAAAGCACGTCTTGAACTGATATTGAAGAGAATTCTTTAAAACAAAAAAATATTTAAAATAAATAAATGCATTTATTTATTTAGCACAAAAGTATTCATGTAGCTTCACCAGTACACCAAAAACAAACCATAATCCTTATAATTTCTCATTTACTCCTTTTTTTTTTTTTTTGACTGATTTTGTGATCATTGTGAAAATAAAGTTGTCTCGAACACTTTGCATCTTTTCTGGAACACTATTAGTTTTTAGCATCTACATTGGTTTTCAAACAGCCTTCTGTGCTGTCGCGCCAAAAAAAAACAACAGCTTCTCCGGGCACATGATCTAAAGCTCAAATCTAATAGGACGACCCATCTACTCAAATGGTAAATAAATAAATCGACCCCCCCCCCCCCCAATATAATAACTGGCACCTTTTATAAAGCTGCTTTGGAACAATATTTAATGTAAAAATCGCTATACAAGTCAACTTAAATAGAACTGAATTGAATAAACACTGAGAAAAGCATTGTTGTCATTCATTCATTCATTTTCATAGAAGTCTTAGGAGAGAACCCCAGACTTCCCTCTCCCCAGACACTTCCTCCAGCTCCTCCGGGGGGATCCCAAAGCGTTCCCAGGCCAGCCGAGAGACATAGTCCCTCCAGCGTGTCCTGGGTCTTTCCCGAGGCCTCCTCCCGGTGGGACATGCTTGGAACACCTCTCTAGGAAGGCGTCCAGGAGGCATCCGAAACAGATGCCTGAGCCACCTCAACTGACTTCTCTCGATGTGGAGGAGCAGCGGCTCTACTCCGAGCTCCTCACCCCATCTATAAGAGTGTGCCCTGCCACCCTTCGGAGGAAACTCATTTCAGCCGCTTGTATCCGAGATCTTGTCCTTTCGGTCATGACCCAAAGCTCATGACCATAGGTGAGAGTAGGAACGTAGATTGACCGGTAAATCGAAAGCTTTGCCTTTCGGCTTAGCTCCTTCTTCACCACGACGGACCGGTACATCGACCGCATTACTGCTGCCGCTGCACCAATCCGCCTGTCAGTCTCAGGTTCCATCCTTCCCTCACTCATGAACAAAACCCCGAGATACTTGAACTCCTCCACCTGGGGTAAGGACTTTCCTCCAACCTGGAGATGGCAAACCACCTTTTTCCGGTGGAGCACCATGGCCTCGGACTTGGAGGTGCTGATTCTTATCCCAGCCGCGTCACACTCGGCAGCAAACCATCCCAGTGCATGCTGAAGGTCCATGCTCGATGAAGCCAACAGAACAACATCGTCTGCATTGTTGTTAATTTGTCATTTAACCGCTTAACCCGCAATCACTTTAACCTATAGTTTACCTTTTTTTTTTACTTTGTACTTACAGTATACTACTTTGAGTTATTTTGACCCGTAAATAACAAACTAGCAAATGCCTAGTTTTAAACAAGACCAGACTTGTGAACATAGACCACAGGGTTCAAGAGCTACAGACATTTTTATTTGGGTAAGTCATTTTCCTTAAAATGCTCAAAAATGTGGCGTTTTAAGAGGTTTTTAATAGCATTTTTCTAACAGACAGAATGTATCAGTATATATTTATCAATCAATAAATTCAGTCCCCAGTGTATTTCAGAAACTCAACAGTGAAAACTCCAATGAAAATCTCAGAAACATTCCTAACGCAAAATCAAGTATTTATTTCTCAGCAGTAGCAAATGGAATCACTGACACAACTTGAAAGAGGCAAAGAGAAGCATTCAAAGGATGAAGAGTGGGGATTCAGAAGCTCTGGGGGTTTGAGCGGGACTGATGGGCATTTAGCTGGAGGCCTGGAAGGCTCCTCGGGGATGATACTGCATGTCCCGGATGCGTCTCACCGATTGGATCTGAGGCAGAGCAGCCCCGAACTCAGAACACTCCTTAAACTCTCCTTTCTCAAACAAATACTGGAAGCCTCTGTATCCTGGGTACTGATAGCCCACCCAGCTGTGACGCAAAAATATGAGAGAATTAATATTACACGCATCAAAAATTGTCCTAAATCTACAGCAAGTTCATTGTACTCATGTCAGTGGTTACTCTAGAAAACACACTCTTGAGCATAGGTCTCAAACTCGATTCCTGGAGGGCCGCAGGTCTGCAGGGTTTTGCTTTAACCCTAATCAAACACAGCTGATCCAGCTAATCAAGGTGTTCAAGACTACTAGAGACTATTAAGCAGGTGTGAGTTGGAGGTGGTTGGAGCTAAACTATGCAGAGCTGTGATCCTCCAGGAATTGAGTTTGAGACCATTGCTCTAGAGAGTTCCATTCATTCTGGAATATGGTTGCCAGATTTGTATAACAAAAGTGGTATATTGGCAAAATGACAAAATATATATAAAATATATATGTACACTGTAAAAAAATCCGTTATTTTTTTTTCCAGCAGCTGGTGTGCTGAAAAAAAAAGTTAAATAACGGGCGTTAAATTACAGAAATTGACTGTAATTAAATAGTTGTTAAATGACAAAAATTTACTGTAAAATAACGAATGTTAAATTACAGACATTTACCGTAAAATATCGACTGTTAAATTACAGAAATTTATCGTATTTAAATTGCCATTAAATTACAGTAATTTACCATAGTTAAAGGATGTTAAATTACAGAAATTTACTGTAAAATAATGGACGTTAAATGACAGAAATTTACCGTAAAATAACAACTGTTAAATTACAGAAATTTACTGTAATTAAACAGACATTAAATAACAGAAATTAACTGTAAAATAACGACTGTTAAATTACAGACATTTACCATAAAATAACAACTGTTAAATTACAGAAATTTACCGTAATTAAATGGCCATTAAAATACAGAAATGTATCGTAATTAAACGGATGTTAAATTACAGAAATTTACTGTAATTAAATGGCCATAAGAATACAGAAATGTACCATAATTAAACGGATGTTAAATTACAGAAATTTACCGTAATTAAATGGCCATTAAATTACAGAAATTTACCGTAATTAAATGAATGTTTATTACAGAAATTTACTGTAAAATAATGGATGTTAAATGACAGAAATGTATCTTATTTAAATTGTCATTAAATTACAGTAATTTACCATAATTAAAGGATGTTAAATTACAGAAATTTACTGTAAAATAATGGACGTTAAATAACAGAAATTTACCGTAAAATAACGACTGTTAAATTACAGAAATTTACTGTAATTAAACAGACATTAAATAACAGAAATTTACTGTAAAATAACGACTGTTAAATTACAGACATTTACCATAAAATAACAACTGTTAAATTACAGAAATTTACCGTAATTAAATGGCCATTAAAATACAGAAATGTATCATAATTAAACGGATGTTAAATTACAGAAATTTACCGTAATTAAATGGCCATTAAATTACAGAAATTTACCGTAATTAAATGAATGTTTAATTACAGAAATTTACTGTAAAATAATGGACGTTAAATGACAGAAATTTACAGTAAAATAACGACTGTTAAATAACAGACATTTACCATAAAATAACGATGTTAAATTACAGAAATCTATTGTAAAATAATGGCTGTTAAATTAAATAAATTTACTGTAAAATAATAAACGTACATTTACAGAAATTTACCGTAAATAACGTCCGTTATTTTACAATAAATTCCTGTAATTTAGCGGTAGTTATTTTACATCTTTTTTCCAGCACCCCAGGTTTTTTTTTACAGTGTACATAAGTAATATGCATTATTATTTCATGCTAACTATTGTAAAAAAATGTTAATAAATAACCCTTATAGTAATATTGCTCCTTATTTTACAGTCATTATTTCATACTTTACAGTTTTCATAAATAAATTGACCATACGCTGTAAAAATTATCCATAAATTAATAGTTTCTATTTTGCAATCAACAAGTTGTTTTCAATTCATTTTGCGCTTTTAAACTGCATTATGGGACCTCAATCTCCATCAGACTTTGATTTTGTAAATTTAACTTTGCAATTTCGGGGATTTTTAGGAGTTTGAAACAATGACTATCAAAAATAATATATAGATTGTACTCGTGTCAGTGCTTTTTGGGGGTTTTACTCACGTGCCGCTCTGCACACGAACTGAAGAGACTTTCTCATGGTATCCATGAGCGTGGAAGCTGGGAACATCATCGTCTATGATCTCAATCTTCTTCCCAGTGAAGCTTGGGTTCTCATAGAGGACGATCTTGTGTTCCTGGCTGTCCTATAGGGACGTATGATGTAATGTATATTGTGATGTTTAGTTTAAACATTCAGACAGAAAAATGTTTTAGGATCTTATAGACCCTTTTCACAATGCGTTTAATGATCATCAGCATCTTAAATCCTTGAAAGTTTTTAATATTTAGATTTTTTTTTTAAACGTATGAACATTTATATGTATTTATGTATGTATTATATCATCTTTGCTTCAAATTACAAAAACGAATTACTGCTTGTGCAAGGCGATTCTAATGTAGTGTCTATAGGACAGGACAGTAAATTTGACATTATTCTCTCTTCTGTCTTGCACATTTTTTCCTTTTTCTGAAAGTCAATATAATACGATTGTGGAGTTTTTCTTTTATTATTTGAGCAAATAAGATTTTTAAAAAATTATTTGATGTATTTTTCCATTCACTGCGTTCTTACGTTTTCAAAACTATGACCTAATGTAAAAAAAACAAATTATGTACACATTCACAAAGACAGATGCTTAACACATTGTTGCAGAGTGTCTGCTATTTTCTCTTTACAAGTTACGACTTATGGTCTGTAAATCAGACTAGGTATACTGTAGTGTTGCTACTTTGTGGAAAAGCAAATGAGTAAAAAAAAAAAAGTACATATTTTTGTAAAGTATGTGTATACAGTTCTAGTAAATACATCAGTATCACATTGGGCTGTATATGAATTCTTGCATGCAAAATAAATTATAAAAATAAGTCCTTTATTGATTCATTTAAAATATTAGTAATTTTATTGAATCTATTTTTATATGACTTTATTATTTAAAGTTATAGCTATTTTAGAATTATTATTTTTTAAATCCAGCATACAAGTAAATTTGTTAAATGCTTTTTAAAAATCATATAATTCAGCCCATAAAGTTAGTTTAGAAAATATAATCAAATTTTTATTTGTTCTAAATGTCTTTTTTCCAACTATTTTATATTAGTATATTTAATTATTTTCATATGTATAATAGAAATAATATAGAATTTTCATTATTTGAGGAAAAAAAACTTACCCCATAAAGTTGCTAAAATAAAAAATACACACGTTTTCATTTGTATAAAATGTTTAGTTTTAAAAGAATTGATTAGAATTTTATTATAATTTAATTTAAATCGATACTGTACACACATGACAATTTCATAATCCTGCAGTACTGTATTTAGTTACCACTTTGATGGGGCGGAAGGCGACGATGCAGTCACTGCGTCTGCTGTTGGTCCAGGCGTCCCAGCGAGGATACTCACCCTTCTCAAACACATACTGTTCCCCCTTACAGCCGGGCTGCTCAAATCCCACCCACCTACAACAACAAGTGCACATCTATGACATGCTCTCTTAATACAGCACAGTTCTAGAATCTGATTGCTCAAGCAGAGTTACAAAAGTGTTGATATAACAGCCCAAAAGCTCTGGGACATAAAAGTGTGAGCAGTTTCATTCAGTCTGGAATATGGTGGCCAGGTTTGTATAACTAAAAGCAGCCTATAGGGGATCTAAATAACCCCAATGACCAGTTGAACAAGTCCAAACGCCATAAAATTTACACTGTAAAAAAATGCAGGGTTGCACACAGTTCATTAACGTTATCCCAACACAAATGCATAAAGTTATCATAACTAATTTAAGTGGATTCAACATAAAACAATTGTTCCCCCAAAACATCTCCAGAATTGTTTAGTTTCAGATTTTTAGAAATAAGTAGTTTAGATAAGTAGTAAAGATTTTTAGTTTGTGCTAACTAACATATTGCTCCTTATTTTTTTAAATACTCAATATATCACATTCAGTATTCCATGCATTACTGTTTATATATATATATATATATATATAAAGAAAATGACTGTAAACTGAAAAATACCCATCAATTTAAAGTTTTTATTTTGTAATACAAAGATTGTTTTTAATTTATTTATTATTTTGAACTGCATGGGACCTCGGACTTTATAATTTGGGGATTTTTAGATGTTTGAAACTGTATTGTATCGGAAATAATACATAAAGAAACAATCTCATTAACTAAAAAAGTACTAGCAGCTTGGGATATTATATTTTAATTTACACTACCAGCCCACACAATATATAATTTAAAACTACTAAAAATGACAATAAAATATAAATTTATTAAACATTTCAACACCAAAGTTGTCAGCAGAGATCAAGGTTCCTTGTTATTCAAAAGCATAAATGAATGGAAACACCCATGGATCCCAAAATACACTACATTACAGTGTTTCTTAAAATAATAGTTCCTTCAAAAATTACTCTCCCTTGGCTTACGTTTGAGGGCTTTTTTTTATGTTGAACTTAAAAGAAGATATTTTGAAGAATGTTCGGAAATCGTTGATACCATTAGTCAAAATATCTCCTTTTTTTGTTCAACAGAGGAAAAACAACTTCAAACTGGTTTGGAACAAGTGAATGGTGAGTAAATGATGACAGAATTGTAATGTTTTTTACCACTTCCTCACAGAAATCCCCTGACTGAATAAGTATCTGTTTCTTTGTTTTCATCATCTCTATTTTGTCAGATTTAATTTATACATGATCTCAATTGTTTTTAAAATTAGCCTAATTCCACAGTGAAATACTGACGTTTTCTCTCACCACAGGATCACTCAGAGTGCATTCTGCTCACTAGTGAAATGAAAAACCCGGAGTGGAATATATTTATATATTCTGTTGCAGCCCATGTGTTGCTTCCAAACAAGTAAAGCTTGAAACATTTAGATTGAAAGGACAGTTGCACACAACAAAATAATCACCATCAAAGATGTAACTGACTTCTTTCTTCAGCAGTACATCAAAGATGTTTTCGCTGAAAGTTTCATGAAATACAAGTATGTGGCATTTTGAGGGTCAAAAAAGTTTGTTTTAAAAGTTTTTAAGTTAAAAGTAATAATGTATAATTGATTGTTTCACTTTGTAAGACCAAAACATACACTGTTATTTTTTCAACACATTTCTAAACATAATAGTTTTAACAACTCATCTCTAATAACTGATTTATTTTATCTTTGCCATGATGACAGTGAATAATATTTGACTAGATATTTTTCAAGACACTTCTATACAGCTTAAAGTGACATTTAAAGGCTTAACTAGGTTAATTAGGTTAACTAGGCAGGTTAGGGTAATTAGGCAATTTATCGTATAACAATGGTTTGTTCTGTAGACTATTGAAAAAATATATAGCTTAAAGGGGCTAATAAATTTGACTTTAAAATGTTTTTTAAAAATTAAAAACTGCTTTTATTCTAGCCAAAATAAAACAAATAAGACTTTCTCCAGAAGAAAAAATATTACCAGACATACTGTGAACATTTCCTTTCTCTGTTAAACATCATGGTGGTTCATTCTGCTGTGGCAACCCCAGATTAACCCGAAAAGAAAATGAATGAATGTTAAACATCATTTGGGAAATATTTAAAAAAGAATGAAATCAATGGGGGGCTAATAATTATGACTTCAACTGTATATTTGAAGAGTTCAGATGCAAAAACCTGCGGCATGTGAAATTTCCATCGAAAAGGAACATTTTTCTCAGCTTCCTTTGTTTATGTTGAGATATTTTACTTTAAAGACCAGGAAAAGGACTTATTATTTGCCATAAAGGTGATATTACTGAGCATACACACAGGAGCCTGATAAAAATACTCATTTTAGAAGAAAATTTCAGTCGTCATTCAGTCGAGATTTTTGCATCTAAACTCTTCATATATATATATATATATATATATATATATATATATATATATGTATATATATATATATATATATATATATATATATATATATATATATATATATATATATATATGTATATATATATATAACTTTTTTTTTTGTTAGAAGGGATACAGATGTGGCTGGAAATTTTTTTATATTATGTATTTATTTATTTATTAAATTACCGAATAAGTAGTGTTTTTATTTATGCCTACACAAATCCTAAACCTAGCTCTCATAGTAATGTAAAAATAGTAATTGTTGTTGTACAGTGTAACAAAATTACATGCCCAGTAGCCGAAGAGGTATCCCTTCTAGATTTAAATGCATTTTATAAATCGGACCACAGTTCTATCTAAAAAGATTTGGTCACACTTTACAATAAGGTTTCATTAGTTCATGTTAGTTAATGTATTTACTAGCATGATCAAATACTGAACAATACTTGTACAGCATGAATTAATCATATCCAACATTAACTAACGCATTATTAAACATTAAAATTCATGCTTGTTAGCAATACGCACTGCATTTAACGTTAGCGTTAACAAAGATGAATAAATACTGTAACAAATGTATTGTTTATTGTTAAAAAATTACATTATCTAGCATGAACTAATGCAAGTTAAACATTAAGTTAATGTAGTTGCCAAAATTTGTATTAATGTTCTACTGATGAAAAAAGAAATAGAAAGCATTGGTGAGTAAACTGAAGAGCAAATTGAAATTTTTGAGGAAACTATCTCTTCAACTTTCCTTTTGTAACAAAATATCCCTATGAACTGAATTCATTGGAAGCACAGGTTACGCCACATTAATGCTAAATGTAACGACACATTACACTCGCAGTCACACACAAACTCACGGTCCACACTGCACCAGTACTGAGCCCACTTTCTCCACGCCCGCCTCCTGGAGGTTGTTACAGGGCCCAGTCAGCTCATGACAGCGGCCTTGAAAGTTTTCCTGTTCGTAGATCACCAACTATGGGACAAAAGAGAAGGTATTAAAATAAAATATGCAAGAGTCACAGACGCACCACAGATACTCTTATTTTGTACCTTGAAGGCACTGGCAACTGGTTGTTTTTGCTTGGTTGCAGGATTCTGGTGATCAGTTGCCATAGTGAACCAGGATGGGTGTGATGAGCTTCGTTCCGAGATAACATTAGGATTAGGAAGCAAGCGATAAGTATTAGCGTCAGTTGTGTGTATAATTGAATATCACTAATGCAGTCTGTTATAGTTGATACTTCAATGAATCAAATAGGGATGCAAATAGCACACTGATCAAATAATAAGGCATAAATAGTGTGTATGTCTTACCAGCTCCGGGTTGTGCCAGTCGCTGTGTGGTGGCCTCTGCGGCTCAATATATATGGAAAGCTCAGGGGTGGAAACACTGCCAAAACATGTCTTTGTCCAGAACAAACTCATCGTCAGGTCCTAATAGGCTGACCGGCTGGCACTGGGAGGGCTGAAGTACCAGCCAAACATCCTCATCCTCGCCATCCTACCCTCCCTTTTCTTTTGATACCCCACAAAGTTATTTCATTAGTTGTCAGTTTTCACCCAGCCGTGCTTTGTTTCCATATCCCATGATTCAGCACAGCCTGTGCCAAGAGTCCGGGACCTACAACAAGAGTGACTGACTCTGGGTGCGGAGCTGAAAGGGACAGGCTGATGCGTCTCTGCTTTTTTACAATTACTGTCAATCCTTTCAGGAACATCTTAGTTTGATGAAATCAAATGTAAAAATATACAATTGAAGTCAGAATCATTAGCCCTTAGCTGTTTATTTTTCTCCCAATTTCTGTTTAACAGAGAGAAGATTTTTTTTAACACATTTCTAAACATAATAGTTTTAATAACTCATTTCTAATTACTGATTTATTTTATCTTATATATTAGATTAGATATAAGGGACTAGATATGTTTGCAGGACAAAAGTATTCAGCTTAAAGTGAGATTTAAAAAATAAATAAATAAAAATAATTAGTTATTGAATAATGAATGTTCCGTAGAAAATCCAAAACAAACCGCTTAAAGGGGCTAATAATTTTGACCTTAAATTGTTTTTTTTTTTAATTAAAAACTGCTTTTATTCTAGCCTAAATAAAACAAATACGACTTTATCCAGAAGAAAAAATATTATCAGACATACTGTGAATATTTCCTTGCTCTCTTAAACATATTTTAAGAAATATTTAAAATAGAAAAAAAGATTCAGAGGGTGGCTAATAATCCTGACTTCAACTGTATATCATGACAATGTAAAGTCCCATTCAGTATCACACCCATTTTGGCTCCAACAATCTTTCATAGTTGTTTCTAGTGAGTTTAAAGATTTTAACTGTTTTTTTTTTATGTTTTGGGTAGGAGATAAACTCCACAACACTGTGATCCACCAGAAACAGGTCTGCTCTACAACCACTGGCCACTTTATTAGGTCAAATTAGGTCAGATTTTTGTTAAAGGAGTCCTTATATGCATTTTCACCTTTTCTTTTATTGCAGTCAGTGTGTGGGCTTTATGTTTGGGTTTTAAAAACATTTACTAAGTAAAACATTATTGAAGTCTAAGGGGAGATATTTGGTCACACTTTATTTATGGTCTGTTTGTTGAATTTAAGTTACATTGCATCTACATGCCAATTAATTCTCATTAGATTATAAGTAGGTTAGGGTTAGGGTTAGTGTAAATTGACATGTACTTGCAAAGTTTCTTATAGTCAGTTAAATGTCTGTATCAACAGATATTAAGCAGACAGTCTACTCAACTGGACCATCAAAATAAAGTGTTACCAGATATTTATTTAAAAAAAAAAAAGAACAAGAACAAAAACAAACAGGTCATTTTGACTTTAAGATTTGTTTTCCAGAATTAAAGATGTCACACAGCGGCCCAAATCCTGCCTATGGAAATTCAAATGGTAGAGGAGGGACAAAACAACATTAAAGGGCACCTATTTGACCCCTTTTACAAGATGTAAGATAAGACGTTGGTGTCTCCAGTAGGCTATGTGTCTGTAAAGATTCAGCTCAAAATACCCATCAGATTAGTTATTATATTATGTATAATCTGGCCATTTTGGTGTCTGAGGGCCAGGCACGTGCAGAGGTTGGGGCTTTGGGTGCTTGAGCCCATGCCCTTTTTTCTCCTGGAGAGAAAGTGCCCTTTTCCTGGGGATATTAATTATTTTTTAAATACTACTAATGATATAATATATGTATGTTAATGCGTGTTCTATTTAAGGACCGCTTTCCCTGTCAAACAATATAAAAAATGAAATTTTAAAGTATGTCTTGTTTTTAGTCTAGCTGCTCCAAGCGAGCCTCGAACCGACGATTTGGAAAGAAAAGCCACATGCGAGGCGAATGCTCTAATGAAGACTTTAACTTTACATTGTTACTCTCGCCTCGAAAGTAAGGTGTCAACAGTGGAGTAACGTATATCAGCGCCTATGCCAACTCCTGCATCCGCATTGCACACGGACTGCATCTGGGCCATAGCTTTACAGTCTGACCCATACACACACTGCAGACGGAGTGTGTGTAAAACATATATTACTAGCTGACCTCTGTTACGGCAGCGCGATATGATCGACAGAACCGTTGATGTAAATTCATCCGTCATTCGTCTTCATTGTGTGGAGGTGAGTAACGGTTAATAAAAGACTACCTGAGGCTCAAATTTAACGTCAGCTATTATTGTTCAAAAGCAAATAGGCTATTTTGTCTTGCTAACATCCTCCTGATTAACAACCATGTAATAAGTTAGCTAAAGTTTAGCCAGGGCAATATCTTAGGCATACAGGCTAATGTAATGGAGAAACGACAGCTGGATAGTGAAAATATTGCCCTCTTGTTTTTGCAGTCACACAGAATATATAATGTCAATTGAAGCTATAAAACATGTACATATAGGCTAGCTATGGAAGTCAGTGGCTAGCAGTGTGTCCTACATTCTTCTAAATATTTTATTTTGTTCAACAGAAAAAAAAACTCAAACAAAAATAATAGATTGAAAAGGGATAGTTCACCCAAACATTTAAATGTACTCACCCTCAAGTGGTTCCATTTCTTAGTTTTTTTTTTATATTGTTGAACACTAATGAATAAAAGATTAAACAAAGATATTTTAAAGAAAGCTATAAACTTGAAATCATCGACATCCAGAGTAGGAAATACAAACACCATGAAAGTCAATGGTTACAGGTTTCCTGCTTTCTTCAAAATATTACTTTGTGTGTTCAACAGAAGAAAAAAAAAGTCAAATGGGTTTGGAACAAGTAAAAGGTGAGTAAATGGTGACAGAATTTTCAGTTTTGAATTAACTCTCCTTTTAAGGGTGAGTATATGGTGAATTTAGGGTGAAGTCTCCTTAATAATCTCATTATAGTATTCATTCATTCATTTTCTTGTCGGCTTAGTCCCTTTATTAATCTGGGGTCGCCACAGCAGAATCAACCGCCAACTTATCCAGCACGATTTTACGCAGCGGATGCCCTTCCAGCTGCAACCCATCTCTGGGAAACATCCACACACTCATTCACTACGGACAATTTAGCTTACCCAATTCACCTGTACTGCATGTCTTTGGACTGTGGGGGAAACCGGAGCACCCGGAGGAAACCCACGCGAACGCAGGGAGAACATGCAAACTCCACACAGAAACGCCAACTGACCCAGCCCAGCCGAGGTTCGAACCTGCGACCCAGCGACGTTCTTGCTGTGAGGCAACAGCACTACCTACTGCGCCACTGCATCGCCCTCTTTATAATATATTTTATTTATTAAAGTACAATTATTACTATTATTTAATAAAAAAGTGTCCTTTTTTCCATTTGAGCCCTGTCCCCTTAAAAGGTCTCTGGACGTCCCTGCTGAGGGCAATGTAGCTGTTTTTGTAGCCTGTGGCTTTAAATTCAAATGAGCTGCTTGTCCCCGCCCACCGCTCCAACTTTCGTGTCTGCTTCTCATGCGTTACATCAGATAAACAGCAGTCAGTGATTGGGAAAAACATGGATGAAGCTGAAATAAGGTCACTAGCCAAAAATACTAAATAAGTTTATTTTTTGTATTTGTGGCGATGCAGTGGCGCAGTAGGTAGTGCTGTCGCCTCACAGCAAGAACGTCGCTGGGTCGCAGGTTCGAACCTCGGCTGGGCTGGGACAGTTGGCGTTTCTGTGTGGAGTCGCGTGGGTTTCCTCCGGGTGCTCCGGTTTCCCCCCACAGTCCAAAGACATGCAGGTAAATTGGGTAGGCTAAATTGTCCGTAGTGTATGTGTGTGAATGAGTGTGTGAATGTTCAGGAAGGGCATGCGCTGCGTAAAATCGTGCTGGATAAGTTGGCGGTTCATTCCGCTGTGGCGACCCCGGATTAATAAAGGGACTAAGCCGACAAGAAAATGAATGAATGATGTATTTGTGGTGGTCTATTCAAGCCTTTCTAAAATGATAAGTCACACACAAATGCCGTTGGCATTACAAACACACATATGCATGTTTACTGACACCATGCGGCCGTGGTGATTATAGTAGATAGAATTACATAGCGATTTTATTCTCTTTATTACAAACATCCTCTGTTTTAAAAACGTTTTAAACTTGTAACATACGTTTTAATCCCAGTTTCTTTGCAAAAAATGTTCTGTGGACATGTGTATGCATGATATTATAGAGACATGGCACCTGTCAATCAATTTGGTGGGAGGGGAAAATCACACTCCTACCTCACGTTGTGGTGGGCCCCAAAATCACTGGGATTTAGACCCTATTTTAACGTCAGTAAATAAAAAAGAGACTTATTGTGTTTATATCATTCCAATAGGATAGAGGACACACTATACCTACACACAGTTCTGTCCAAACAGCTTACAAAAGTTGATTTTCATCACAGGTGCTTTTTAACGTCGCAACTTTGATATGTCCATTGATATCCTCTTGACCTGATATTCTTGTATCGAATTGATTATATTGTAAAATATTTTAATATTTTCAAATATGTGTATGATTTCCCAGTGATGGGTTGCAGCTGGAAGGGCATCTGCTGCGTAAAACATATGCTGGGTAAGTTGGCGGTTCATTCCGCTGTGGCGACCCCAGATTAATAAAGGAACTAAGCCAAAAAGAAAATGAACGAATGAATGAAATATGTATGTGAGCATGTAGCTATATCATTGTTTAAAAAACTTAAAGATCATATTAGCTGATATATGACGGCTGATGAGTGCAGCACTGCAGTGGAGAGATTAGAGCTAGGAGAGAGCGGGGCACAAAGTAAAACTTTTTGGTTTTGGTCAAATAATGAACAACGTAATAGGGTTAGACAAACCATATTTTTTTTTTTTACCAACAACACACAAGCCTCTCCTACAAATGAGCGCCGGAATTATGATCGCCGGACGTGTGGTTTCTGTGCAGTATTGCCAAAAGTGTCAGGAGTAAAAATGTTACTATTTACCCCACCTGCAGGGCAAGTTGTAACAGACAGAGGGTTATTTGTAACACATGCTTATAAAGGCAGATTTCACACAGTTAATTTAAATTCAGTTTACTTTAAATAGTAGCTATATTTCCTCAGTAGTGGCCTCATTTCTTTTTTATTCTACATAGCACAGTATGCTTATTTATTTATTTGTTTATTGGTTTATTGATTATTATCCATTTATCCATTACTATACAATGCATTTATTTGCATTATTAGCAATAAAATATATATATATTTTCTATTAAAACAATATTTTCTATTTAAAAACATTTTTACTTAAAAGTCCTCAACATTACACTCAAAATTCAAAAAAATATTTTATTAGTTTAATTTGTGTCCAACAGTGTGTGGCTTAATTGTAACACCCTGTTACAACTAACCCCGCTGTGTCATGTTTTCCTCAAAACTGGCTAGCAGTCACTGTGTGTTTTATACATCTTTCAAAATGGTTTCATCTTTTAGCCTAGAAGACGGTAATCACAACAATATAAGATTTTACATACATACTTTAACAGATTTTTCTTTTAAATAAAAAAATATCGACTGTAATAAAAATACTTTTATGCTGCAAAAATGGTTTCTCCTATGTTTCTCATTCAAATTTCACCCAAAAGTTTCAATAATTGGCAGGAAGACGTCTGCCGACACTGTGGTGAAAACCTCGGAAGCATGCCATGATTAACTCTGAGCAAATAAATTAAAACTTACATTGTTACATTTAACCCAGCGCTCCCCTACTGGTTTTACAACATGTAAACTCATCAACTTCTCACAAAATACATTTAATTCAATTCATGTTTATTTCTATAGCGCTTCTGCAATGTAGATTGAGTCAACGCAGCTTAACATAGACGTTCTAGTAAATTGAAAATGTGTCAGTCAAGTTGACAGAGTTGAGAAGAGTTGACATTCAGTTCAGTTCAGTGTGGCTTAAATTTCACTGCCGAAAGTCCAAACAATGAAGAGCAAATCCATCGATGTGCAGCTCCACAAGTCCAAACCAAGCAAGCCAGTGGCAACATGAAAGTAAGTGGCTGTTGGAGAAAAAAACTGTAAACCTAGTAACCTAAGCAATGTATATCATTTTTGAATAACACACATCGTCAAATTATAACTGCCATCTTTAAAGTCATCAATGTGTATTTTACAAACTATAAATGTTTTATAAATGTTTGTTTTGCTAGCACCTACAGTATATGAATTCAAATGTTTCTGATAAGTTTTGATCTCTGACAAGTAACGTGCTTGTCTCTCTGGCTCAGTGCCAGCCTCCAGTGAACAGATGGAACTTGCTGCCTGGGCAAGGGGGTGTGGCATTACTGAAACAACTTCTAAGCGGTTCACCAATCACAATGCAATGGGACAGTTAACCAATCACAACACATTTCGTTTTTAGGAAGAAGGGACTAAGAACCCAGAACTAAAGCCGCGGTCACACTGGACTTTTCCCTCCATAGACTTCCATTCATACGCACTCGAATGCCTCAGACCGGAAACTTGGTAAACTCTGACCTGCGAAATCGCATCACTTGACTGCGTGAGACCAATCCAGGATCAAAACATGACCTTTCTGAACAGAAATTTAAAACATGGAGCAATCGCTCGCTTTTTAAATGCCTATACATCTTGTTTAATCCCGCCCCTTTTCCCAGCGCCTTACGACAGAATTTCGCAAGCTCAAACTCTAGTGTGACTTCAGCTTAACTGAGTTGTTTGTGTCAGGATGGGGAAAAGGCACTGTAATCATTTAAATTATGTGAAAATAAGCATGAGGATGTTCTAATAGACCAACCGAACAGTAGCAAAACTTTGTAAAAGAGCATAATAGGACCCCTTAACGCTAATATCTAATCCCAGCATCAGAGATCCTGACAGAACTGGATTCTGGCCTTTGAGATCCAGAGTTTAGCTTCAACTTCATGATCGAACACACCTGCATCTAATTTTCCAGTAATGCAGTCTTTAGTTAGACTTTCAAGTGTGTTTGATTAGGATTGGTTTTAAACTCTGCAGGACAGCGAACCTTGAGGGCCAGAGTTGCCCACCACGAAGAAACAATCAGCTCATCTGGTTTTTATAGGCTACTCGGGATCTTCTGGTGAGAACAAATCAAAAAGCCTCAAGATGTTTTTTTGTTCTTAAGGCCTTTCTAGGGCAGGGGTTGCCAAAACTTTTCAACCCGTCACCCCTAAAATAACAATGTCAGTGACTCACGACCCCCTTTTTTCTCAAAAGTGGTTATAAATATACAAACGTTGCACACACAACCATAGGCCTATATACGTAAACACAAGCATATTGACAACACAAAAATGCACTATTCTAATAAGCATATGATTTTTTAATAGCCATTTATTAATTTAATTAATATTAACCTCAAATATCATATTTTAATGTATTAGAGTGCCATAAAGGCTGTCAGAAAGTTTAACCTGGCCCCATGAAGTGAATCTGCTGCAGCTGACACTACTGCTGTGTGGTTACTCTAAACAAGGTTGCAATCAAATGGAAAAAAAAAAAATTGAAAGGCTGATAATTTTTTTTGTATGTTGTTGTTTCTTTAATGGGCATCACGGTGGCGCTGTGGGTAGCACAATCGACTCACAGCAAGTAGGTCATTGGTTTGAGCCTCGGCTTGGTCAGTTGGCATTTCTTTGTGGACTTTACATGTTTCTTTCCGCGTTCGCGTGGGTTTCCTCCGGGTGCTCCGTTTCCCCTACAAGCCCAAAGACATGTGGCATAGGTGAATTGGGTAAGCTAAATTGGCTGTAGTGTATGTGTGTACATATGTAAAACATATGATGGATAAGTTGGCGGTTCATTCCGCTGTGGCGACTTCAGATTAATAAAGGGACTAAGCCGAAAAGAAAATGAATGAATGAATGCTTCTTTAATATAACTATTAACTATCTTCTGTGGGTTATGAATAATATATGGTAATTCTAAGAGTTTAATCAAATTTATTCGAGTTTTGGAAATCACCAAGCGACATCTCGTCATTGTCCCGCGACCCCCACGGGGTCCAGACCCCCACTTTGGGAACCACTGTTCTGGGGGGTTTTTGTTACAACCTTGAACCTATGCTTTGAACTTGGCGTTGAATGATTACAAATGTTTAGTTATTAGTCATCGTTATGTCATGTTGGTGACGCACACACAAATACTTATTTGAAAATTAAAAATAATTAACTTTTAATAAAGATGTGTGAGCTGTTTTCCTCATGGGGACAACATAAACAAACAAACAAACAAACAAACAAATAAATAAATAAATAAATGCATAAATGAATAAATAAATAAATAAATAAATAAATAAATAAATAAATAAATAAATAAATAAATAAATACATAAATAAATAAATGCATAAATAAATAAATGAATGAATGAGTGAATGAATAAATAAATGCATGAATAAATAAATAAATCCATAAATAAATGAATGAATGAATAAATAAATAAATGCATAAATAAATGAATGAATGAATGAATGAATGAATGAATGAATGAATGAATGAATGAATAAATAAATACTGGTATTATATAAACAAAACACATATTTTTTGTAAGATGTAATTTATTTATGTGAAAGTCTTTCAAGTCCATTAACATGCAAGCCACCTGTTTTTAACATATCCAGCACAACAAATAAAACTCCTGAAAAGTATTTGTGAGCAATTTCAACTTTGTGAGAGCGGGAGAGAGAGATTTTGCCCTATTTTTCTCCTTCACAAATAGATTTCATTCTGAAGTTTAGAGATATGCCGCCATCTTGTGGTTGTCAGCATTCGCTGAATGCAAATAAACTCAATATAAAACATTTCTTAAACTTCTAACACACCACAAAAATTCACCATTATTATTATTTTCTTTACCCTGTCCCCCTGGCATCCAGGACGAAGCAGTTTAGGATCGCGGCAGCTGGGGGAAGGAAAGCTGTGTTTATTTTCGTCCAGCCACAGATGGTTTTGGAGACACAAGCTGAACGACAGTCGGGCATGAAGACGCAGCTTTGGGGAGGAAAAAAAGTTGCATTTACTGCACGCAGAACTCGACCACGAGACATAAGCTCTCAAGATGTTATTCTACATAGTTATGTTTGCATTTTTGGCTCTGAGCGTCAGACCCGGAGAGGCTTTTCCCAATTACAAAGATGATTACATGGACGAGGACTTGGCCACCTTTGACTATTATAAAGGCACGGAGGATGAGGAGTTTGAAGAAGGCAACAGGACGCGGGAGTGTGAGGAGTGTGTGCCGGAGCTCTGTCCGCCCGCGCTGGGCTGTAGAGCCGGGCTGGTGATGGATGTTTGCGGCTGCTGCTCACAGTGCGCAAACCTGGAGGGCCAGACGTGTGATCCCGGCCAGAGAAGCGTCTATTATGGGCTGTGTGGAGACGACATGGAGTGCAGACCGGACAGGTCGGATGTGGAGGAGCCTGAAGCTCAGTGTGTGTGTTTGTCTCAGGATCCTCTGTGTGGATCAGACGGACAGACTTACATGAATGTCTGCAAGTATAAAGAAGCGGCTTATTTAAAGCCTGGACTTAATGTGAGCGACGGGCCGTGCAGGACAGGTATGAATTATGCAAACTAGAACATATTTTCAACCAGCAGTATAGACATTTATTTAAGATTTTTGTTTGCTCATGGCGATTTAGTTTATGTAGTACATTCACTTGTTTGTGGCATATATTTTACGCAGAAGAATTATTGTCTGGGTGACGCAGTGGCGCAGTAGGTAGTGCTGTCACAGCAAGGTTCGAACCTCGGCTGGGTCAGTTGGCGTTTCTGTGTGGAGTTTGCATGTTCTACCTGCGTTCGCGTGTGTTTCCTCCGGGTGCTCTGGTGAATTGGGTGTGGATGTTTCCCAGGGATGGGTTGCGGCTGGAAGGGCATCCGCTGTGTAAAAATGTGCTGGATAAGTTGGCGGTTCATTCCGCTGTGGCGACCCCAGATTAATAAAGGGACTAAGCCGACAAGAAAATGAATGAATTATTGTCTCCCAACACACATTATTTATTTTAATTACAGTTTTAGTATTTTTAATTTAATACATATGAAATACATGTTACAAGTAGTGTATTAAACTACTCAATTTCTTAAATAAATAAAACAGAAAAGTGTTTTGCCCAGACATTTTCCAATAGCTGTTTATTGATTGAATTGTTATGATCAGTGTTATTTCAACCAATTTCTAAATTTCATTTAATTGGTGTATATACTGTACAGTATACACTGTATACTGTTCAACACCAAATCAGAAAAGACAATATGGAAAATGCAAAAAAAAAGTGATTTCTAAATTTACTTAAAAAAAATATAAAAAAAAATTAAAAATGAAATAAAATAATGAGGAACACATTATGTACGTGTTCCTCATTATTGAATTTTTTATTTTTTTTAAATAAACATGTATTCCAATGTTGGTTCTTGCAACACATTTAAAAAAAAGTTGGAACAGTAAAGCATTTACCACTTTGTAACAAAGTATTCATTCATTCATTTTCTTTTTGGCTTAGTCTCTTTATTAATCAGGGGTTGCCACAGCGGAATGAACCGCCAACTTATCCAGCACATGTTTTACACAGCGGATGCTGTTCCAGCCGCAACCCAACACTGGGAAACACCCATACACTCTTGCACACACTCACATACACTACGGCCAATTTAGCTTATTCAATTCACCTGTATCACATGTCGTTGGACTGTGGGGGAAACCGGAGCACCCGGAGGAAATCCACGAGAACACGGGGAGAACATGCAAACTCCACACAGAAACGTCAGTTGACCCAGCCATGGCTCGCACCAGTGACCTTTTTGCTGTGAGGTGATTGTGCTACCCACTGCGCTACCATGCTGAGCTATTCCTTTATACAACACTTAAAAGATGTTTAGGGAACGAAGACACCAAGTGTTTCAGGTGTAATTTTGACCCATTTATCTTGTAAACAATTCTTAAGGTTGACAACAGTAAGAGGTCTTTGTTTTCACATTTTGCGCTTCAAAATATGCCACGCATTACCTTTTGGAGACAGGTCGGGACTGCAGACAGGCCTGTCAAGTACCTTTTCCTCCGCAGCCAGGGACTTTGTACTGTGAATGTGGTTTTGCATTGTCTTGTTGAAATATGCTTGAAAAGAATGCAGCATATTGGGCTCCAAATGTACTTTTCAGCATTAATGGTGCCATAACAGAAGTGCAAATTACCTTTGCCAAGGGCACTGACACAACCCTATACCATGATAGACCCTGGCTTATGGACTTGTTGCTGGTAAATGTCTGGATGATCCTTTTCTTCTTTGGTCCGGAGCACACAGCGTCCATTTCTGTTCAAAAATACCTGAAATACTGATTCATTTGACCATCCCAGATGCCTCTGAGCCCAGAGAAATTAACGGTGCTTCTGGACACTGTTAACATAGGGCTTCCTTTTGGCGCAGTACAGTTTGAACTGACATTTGTGAATGTAACTGCATATTGCGATACTTGACAAAGGTTTGCCAAAGTAGTCCTGAGCCCATGTGGTGACATCGCTTATAGATGAATGATGATTCTTGATCCAGTGCTGCCTGAGGGATCGGAGATCAGGGTTGTTCAGATTAGGCTTGTGCCTACCTATCTATCTGTCTATCTGTCTGTCTGTCTGTCTGTCTACCTACCTACATACCTACCTATCTATCTATCGATCTATCTATCTATCTATCTATCTATCTATCTATCTATCTATCTATCTATCTATCTATCTATCTATCTATCTATCTATCTATCTATCTATCTATCTATCTGTCTCTCTGTCTGTCTGTCTGTCTGTCTGTCTGTCTGTCTGTCTGTCTGTCTGTCTGTTTTTGATATAAATAAACATGTTCAGTAGTGTTTATCTAACTAAAATTGATTTATTTTCTATTCTCAAGTAGAAAGGTCTCAGGTTTGTTTTGTTTACCTCTTTCTTAGATTCTTTCGCTCATGGAGCTGAAGTGTTTTCCTCTCTGAGCCGCCAGCACTTTGGGAATTTTGAACTTGGCCCCTATAATTTTCCCAGTGGCTTTAAAGAGGGGATTTATGACCTTTAACCAGCCCTTCTAGTCTACTCACATAGGAAGTGGTTTCTGAAAGTGATCTCTGATATGACCTCTTACCCTGTTCTCTGTTCCTCTGTCTATTTCTGGAAAGAGCCCATCATCAAAGTGGCGCCGCATAATCTGGTTAATGTCACAGGCAGCAGTATAGCGTTTCTCTGCGAGGTGTTTGCATTTCCTATGGCGCTCGTGGAGTGGAGGAAAGAGGGAAAAGAGGTCATTCTACCTGGCGATGACCCCCACATATCTGTGCAGGTAAAGTGCTTCCAAATGCTTTGTTTTAAACAGAAACTCTGTGGAGTAATATACTGTACAGCTCTGAATTATGCTTAGGGCCACAGAATATGCACGGAGCTCTATAAACTCTACAGATTTTCATGTCATTCATAAAAGCCTGCTCATCCCCTTCTTTGGCCATGTTGAAACCATTGTATTCTCTACAGATCCCCCCCCCCCCCCCCCCCCCACTAAATAAGATCATACGCTGTAAATAAAGTCAGCAGATTTCATGGGAATATTTCTGTGTAATATAATTTGCTGTATATGCTCATGATTTGAGACATCCTTGGCACTTTTGGCTATGTAGAATACCACTGGTATTGATAAATCATTTTGGACCAAAAGTCACTACGTTGTAAAAATTTTTACTATGATCTACTCAGTTTTTGAGTCTTTGTAAAATAAAAAAATGATATCTAATATCTCTATTTGAAACTTTCTCTAAATCATTGATTCTCAACCGGTGGGCCTCAGCGATCCTGCAAGTGGGCCCCGAGGTAGCTTAAAATTAACTTAAATATTATGCTATAATTATTTGATTTCATTATTAAATATATCATATTAAAATGATCAAAGTAATGTCATCTGGGATTGGTTACATCAGACTGGGATTGATTACATCAGACTGCAAAAACAGCCTCATTTTAAATACAGACATAACTGTGGCTTAAACTTCCAACCCAACTAGGTCTACATTCTCTGTTGTTTAAGTAAACCGTCATGCAAATGTAAAGGTAACGTGATTAGAGTTAATAATAATAATAATAATAATAATAATACTAATTCCTTACATTTATATAGTGCTTTTCTAGACACTCAAAGCACTTTACACAATGGTGGGAATTTCCTCATCCGGCACTGATGAAGCCAAATATGACATGGGGATGGTTAGGAGTCCATGATGGACGGAGCCCAGTGGGCAAATTTGGTCAGGATGCCGGGGTTAAACCCCTACTCTTTTTTTTTTTTGAAGAACATCCTGGGATTTTTAACGACCACAGAGAGTCAGGACCTCGGTTCTCATCTAAAAGACAGCACTCACTGACAGTATAGAGTTCCCTTCACCATACTGGGGCGTTAGGACCAACACAGATTGCAGGTTGAGTGCCCCCTGCTGGCCTCACTAACACCACTTTCGGCAGCAACCTAGTTTTCCCATGTGGTCTCCCATCCAGGTACTGACAGGGCACGGCCCTGCTTAGCTTTAGCGGGCAACCTTGTGAGAGTTGCAGCGAGCTAGCTGCCGGCAGAGTTATAACAACTAGCTCACATGTGCCTCATGTTTGCAAATAGCACAAGTCCGTTGATTCGAACTATGCGTGCTCTCTTTGTGTGAACATTTTTAAAATATCCGCATAGTTGTCCAAATGAATGTCCTGCGAGTGTTTTATAATGGACGCGCGCATGTACAGGAGGATTTAGCGAGACTCTGTGGTGTTTCAGTGGTGGACAGCTGTTCACTGTTCCTGTCCACAAACTCCAATAATATCCAGCTGCAAACCCATCCGTCTTCAGATCAGATTTTTCAACAGATTTAGAGTGTTGTTACTGTATTTTACATTTATTTTTTTTTGATTTTTAATGGATGTGAGTAGTCGATCAATTGATGAATAGTAGTCAGTCCAATTCAAAGCATCAACTGTTTTTTTGCCATCTCCTGTTGTCCTGTCAGGTTCATGTATTGAAGAAAAGGCCCAAATACTCTGCAATTGTAAAGAATAACGGGTCAAAAAAAAAAAAAAAAAAATCAGGAGCTTTCAATCTGTGTGTGTTTAAAAAAAAAAAAAAAATAAATAAAAATTATAATGTGCGTGTATGTATGTATATATATATATATATATATATATATATATATATATATATATATATATATATATATATATATATATATATATATATATATATATATATATACACACAATTTTAAAATATATAAACTTCACTTTTTATAAAATGCTGTCGAAAAATAAGAGAATAGTAAAGAGCAAATTAAATGTTTTGCCAATAAATTAATGTTTCAAATAAGCATTTTCTTTGACAATAGGTTTAAGAGAAAATGTCAGACAGGTGGGCCTTCAAAATATTTTCACAGAAGGTGTTGGGCCTTGAAATGAAAAAGGTTGAGAACCCCTGCTTTAAATGTACAAAAACCATAAGGACATATGAATAATATTATTTGTAAGTTACATACTTTTTTGATTTAAATATACTTAAGTAACATAAGTACACTTTACATAAAATAAACTTAATATATTGATAAGCCCAACTCTAATAATCACTTAAATGTTAGAATATTTTTTTAGAGTGTACTGTGACTATGCAAAAGTGACAAAAAAATAAGCAAACAAACAAACAAACAAATAAATAAAATGGTCAACAATTTCCTAATTCATAAGCAGGTAAACGTGCTTATGTTCAGTAGTACTTGTTAATCCTGTTACAAAAAAGGCTACCCACTTACTGGAACAGTCAATTTGACTCATTGCCGGAGCAAGGTTTAATTCTACTTGTAAAAATAACTTATAGATGGCTGCAAATTCTGTAGAAGTCTAGAATTAATAATTGTTTCATAAAACATTTGAAAAAGTCTCTCCAAATAGGTCTTGGTTAAAGGGATAGTTTCCCCCAAAATCGTCCTACCTTTTATGAACTTTCATGTATTCTTGTGTATGGAGCAGTGAATGACAAAGAAAGTGCTTTTATCCATTATATAAAACAAACAAACAAAAAAAAACTCAAATGAAAATGAAGTGAAACAAAAATCTACATGTGAAACTTTATAATTGTGATCTCTAGCTTCTGCTAACTGTCATTTGCATATTCACAAGAGATCGTGTTCTTCTTTTCTTGTTATGCAGTGGTTGGTTTATTAAAGGTGTATTTCTGCCACATTCTTCTCTATGTTATGAAGCAGATACAAGAAGAGAGACTGGCGTTCTAGAGAATGACATAGATTTTTAGTTTTTGCTCTGTACTTTGTGCTTTTGCTGTAAATTTGGGGTAACTTTATTTTTTAATTAAAATGATCCCTGGTTTCAGACAGACAGACTGATTACATCTTACAGACAGTTAAAAGTTAAATTTGAAAACTGCATGCAAAATAACAGAAATAAATTATGAATACACCGGGAGTCAATGCAACAATACAATGGATGGGCTAGACTTTTATAACTTCAAAATACACATCCAAATGCAAAACCTAATACAAGTCATTTTGTCTGAAAACACAGTTCTTGGTCTACTGGAGTAGACCCACCATGTTACACTAACTGGCTTCAATTCAATGTAAATGTTGGCACTTTTTAACTCTTTCCCAGCCTGTCTTTTCAGGTTTCAAGGTTATATGGCAGGGGACACTATTGTGCATTTTCTGAAATAACACTGACTTTCTACATCCAAAAACAAGTAAAGAAGCAGCAGAGACAAATTTTCAAAAACTGTTTTCAAATATAAGTTAGCGCAATCATCAGACATCGAACAGCTTGAACATGGATATAAAATCTATCCACCAGAAGAATGGTAAATGTTTGTGCACGCTTTGCGAGTGTTGATGGACACAATCTACACCATTTATAAATTGATAGATGTTCTGAACGTTTGTGTGAATCCAAAATGAACAATATCAGACAGTTAATGAACTTTTCCAAAGTATTAGCTGGTCTCTGCATTATACAATCACACCGGTGTGATAAGAATGTTCAGTACATCACGTTTATCAACTGCTACACTGAAATATACTTTCCTGTGGTGATCGCTTGTTATTAAACATTATTTTCAAACAAATACTGTGTATTTTAGCTTTCAGACATTTAAATACACATAAGTAAAGAGCAAAACATAACATTTATGGTTTGTAAAATACTGTACACGCTGATGTCTATGGAATTTTTTTAAACATAATTGGCTAATTAAGCTGACTAAAAAACAAAATACATGTTCTTACACACATTCAGGATCAGAATATCAGATATTGAACAATGTAATTATGATGTTTGTGTATATTTGCAGAAAACAGAAAAGGCAAAAAATTATATATACTTATTATTAATCAATGTATACTTAATCATTGGGGCTGTGGTGCATCATGTGATAAAGCAGGTGTATTTAAATCAGGTTAAGATACAGGAAAACTTCACCTCAGCATTTTCATTTCCCCCCCCTTGTAGTCACGAGGTGGTCCTCAAAAGTATGAACTTTCCAGTTGGCTGCAGATTGAAGAGGCTGGTCAAACAGATTCTGGCACATACAGGTGCATTGCTCGAAATGAGCTTGGCCATGTTTCAGCCACAGCAATTTTAGGAGTCCTGCCACCAGGTAAATGATATATCTGAGCTGTAATATCATGTGATAAAATGTCTTGTTCCATTGCATATATATATATATATATATATATATATATATATATATATATATATATATATATATATATATATATATATATATATATATATATATATATATATATAATAAATTTATTCTTCTCTTTGTTTCTTAGATGAGATGTCTGCCTATTTGAAGCAAAACATAAACAAAATGATGGCCTATGACCAACAAGACTATGACAGAGATTATTACTAAACTTTCTGAAGATGCTCCTGAAAATCAATGTTTTTTTTTCACTTATAGACTATTAAATATATTAAATTTGACATGAAGACACTCAGGCATGGCTGGTAAAAAGCATATAAAAACACGTCCCTCTGAGCTTTGCTACATCTGGATAATCAAACATGGAGGCGTCGGGGAAGAAGCTTAAATAAATTCCCAATGGCACAGGGCTCTGAAGCGTATGAAAAACACACAAAGAGACGAGAGAGGGAGTGTGTGGAGCTGTTAGAAGCTGTGAGATTCAGTACAGAGAGCTGCTACTGCAGCTGAATGTCTCTTTTGTTTCACCAATGCTTTCCTTCAGAGAGACAAGCTGAATTACAAAACACGAAGAACTGTGAATGAGAGCTGTTCGATTATGACAAATATATATATATATATATATATATATATATATATATATATATATATATATATATATATATATATATATATATATATATATATTTAGAATCTCTTTTCATATTATAAGTAGAGTTTTGAATAAATACGGTTTTAATTTGAATACTTTTTAATGCTGCAAAGCTTTTTACTTGAACACTAAACCTTTTTCTTTTTTTTTTGGACATGTAACATCTTGAAGCCTCCAAAGTAGAACGAATCATATTTGGGTAATCACAAAAGATTAGATTTTAATTATTGAACTGTTGAGTAAACTTTACACTTTTTATAAAAACTTATTTTAAAGTAGCATATATTATAGCATTTACTTCCAATAAGAGGGTGGCACGGTGGCTCAGTGGTTAGCACTGTCGCCTCACAGCAAGACGGTTGCTGGTTCAAGCCACGGCTGGGTCAGTTGGCATTTTTGTGTGGAGTTTGCATGCTCTCCCTGTGTTTGCGTGGGTTTCCTCTGGGTCCCCCACAGTCCAAAGACATGTGCTGTAGGTGAATTGAATAAGCTAAGTGGACCGTAGTGTATGTGGGAACGTGAGAGTGTTTCCCAGTACTGGATTGCCACTGGAAAGGCATCCGTTGTGTAAAACATGTGCTAGATAAGTTGGCGGTTCATTCCGCTGTGGTGACCCCTGATAAATAAAGGGACCAAGCCAAAGAAAAATATATGAATGAATAGTACCTATTACTTGGTCTGTTTTTGCTCCATTGCTGATTGTAGTTCCAAACCAAGGCATGGAAGAATTGTTGTTTTGCAACAAGTAACATTGGGATTCATGAATAAATCCATTATTTTGGACAGATTTGCTAAATAAGTGATTCAGTAAAAAAAAAAAAAAATGTCAAAGGTTGTATCTTAATATGTATATTTTCATACTAAACTCAGTGACCACATTAAGTGCACCTTGTTAGCAGTGTTGGAGAAAATTACTTTGAAAAGTAGCATATTACAGTGAATAAGGATTGAAGTGTAAACCCTAAGGCTAAAGGAAATGTTAACCACATCTAGCTGTGCGATTTAGAGTACTTTTTTTTATTTGAGAAATACTTCCAATACTTGGAAATATTTTTGAAAGTATTTTGGAAATATTACTAACTTGATTAAATAATCTGATTATGTAACTTGTGTTGTGTGTAGTCTGGGATAATATTTGTGTTCATAGATAGATGGAAAGATGGACAAAGTGATATCTCAACTGCGTTGGCCACAGGACCCAGATTTTCCCTGGTCTCTTTTTTTTTATTGTTTAAAAAATGGGTTGTGTACGGTGGCCGAGAGAGCTTAACATGCTGCAATTTGAGAAAACAATTACAATTACGAACATTGGCCTCCGTCTGACAGCATACGTGCTGCAAATCCTCACAATGCATACACATTTTAATAAATGTGCTGCATTTTCTCCCAACGCAAACACATTACAAAAAGTCCTGCATTTTCTCTCAATGCTTGCAAAAATAATGGAACACAACGGAAATTTTATGAAGAGAACCCTAAAACGTGACAGACTCTTCTGTGCCGTGACTATTGCTCAGTGGGTGATCTTTGAAAGGTGTTTTTTGTTTGTTTATTTGTTTATCCAGATTCCCTTGTCTTTTGTAGTTTATTAGCCTAAATAACTAACCTACAGTAAATAGCCCGTCTGTCACGTTTTATGGTCCCAATGAAACATTTCCGTTGTTTTCTGTTGTTTTTAAAAGTGTTGTTAGAAACTGCAAGCATTTTCTTTATTTGTTTGCGTTGTCAGAATATGCAGCTCGTTTTTTTTTTTTTTTTTTGTATGTGCTAGCCTTGTGAGGATTTGCAACATGTGTGTTGTCAATCAGATAAAGATCTTGTCTCAATTTGCTGGCATTTTTTTGAAAATGTTTTCTTAAATTACACCACATTAAGCTCTCTCGGCCACCGCAGTCGTGGCTTAATGATTTACACGGTAATGTAAGAAAATATCATAAATAAGACATAAAAAACAAACAATACTTTTCAAGTGTTTTTTACATATTTAGCCTTTAAATTCTACTTCTGTATTTTTTTTTTTTTTTGGCAAAAGTAACTCTCAAGAGTAATACATGATCCTGTAATGCTGATTTGGTATACAATTGATGGTTTTATACTCATGCAAAAATGAAACCCGTGGCATCAGTATCAATATGACCAGTACTAGACATATTGACACTGATGCCACGGGTTTCATTTGTGCATGAGTTAGTCCTATCGGACAAATCAGTTATATAAATCATTCGACGATTCAGTCAAAGACAATAACTTGTAACACAGTTCACTCAAAAATGAAAATTCACTCACTATTACTATTAACTTGAAAGTTAATGGTTACAGTTTTCCTTTTTTTTTTTTTTTTAATATCTTCTTCAACAGAAGGTTTGGAACAAGTCAAGGGTGAGTAAATGATGACAGAGTTTTCATTTTTGAGTGAACTATCCCTTTAAAAGTGACGTATTATGCCAACATCACTTTTATAAGAGGGTTAAACAGTTGTTTGACATCAGTGTGCATAATAAAAAATATATAAATTATATTTCTTTCAATCACACTTAAAAATGAGTCTGCAGAAACTCTTTGATTGACATTCTCCCTTTGTACATGTCATCAGAGTGGGAAAGTCCCACCAATTAGAGACGATCTCTCTCTCATTAGCATACAGCCCTGAGTGAGAAGCAGCCATCTGCCGTTAGAGTTTTTGCACCATACCTGTCAAAGATAATGTCAGCGACTAAGAGAAATGATAAATTTAGAGTTTTAAGATGCACAAATGAACACTGTAGTCTCTATAGACTTCCTTCTTCTGAGCCACTTTTGCAACATAGGTTCATTCTGAAAATGTAGCCCTATATACATTTCTGGAGATTGCGAATTATGTAGTCAGAAGTACGTATGACTGCATTTCGTCTTTAAACGAATGCTATGGGGCGGTATGACGGCATTCCTTTTCGCGCTTACCAGCTGACTGCTTACCTGACTGCTTTCCCGATGTTACAAGTTTGTTCAGTTAGCTCGCCATGTACGTTGACTTGAGATGCAAAGAGGATTTGACGACGATGACGGGATTCGAGTCTGACGAGGAACATTACCAGAGAGCGGGTAAGACAAAAATAGTAGCCAAAAAATTAAATAAACAAGTAAATATCAGGGTGAGAATGTGGTAAAATCTAAAAACATGGTAAAAATCAGGCGAGGGCTTTTCTTTTTCTGGATTGCTTTTTAAAACTGTATGTTGGGTTTAGGGAAGTTGGTGGGCGGGTCAACCAGTGCTTTTGAAAACACTATTGGTTGGGTTTAGGGAAGGAGGAGGGTGGGTCAGTCGATTGGTCAGTCAGCCAGTCAGTCAGTTAAGCCTTGTTTATACTCGACGCGTCCGCTAGTTCGCTTGAGTGCGCGCGGCGAATCTGACGTCATCGCGGAGTTTGCGGATGTTCGCTTTGGGTGCGCGCGACATCATTTCGGCTGGCGGTGCGCACAGCATTTTTTGAGACTCGAGCGAAGAGTGCGATAACCTGATGATCAATAATTCTTGGCTAGAAATTGCAACAGCAGTGGGAAAGAAGAAAAGTTTTTGTTAAAAAGTTTGGAAAAACCTGAGGGATAAGTTTGTTAAAGCCAAAAGAGGCCATGGCAAAAGTGAAGATCCAGATACACAATTACAGAAACATGTTTATCCACCATTCACAGGTTTTACACTGATGTATATTACAATATTGAATTTAAAACAATTTAATAGCTACAAAACTATAATTAAGGAACAAATTATTTCTTTGATAACTGGAAAGGAATATATGAACCTATTGGTTTATAGTATACTGATGCCTGTTTTTCTTGGCTTTATTGGTGATAATGGTCAGGAATGTTTGGACTATTATTGCCTTTTTAGCATAAGTATACGACAGAAACTAGCCAGACAGTAATGTGTGAATTGTCAAGCGGGCTAAATCTAAAAAAAAAAAACATCTGTATTTTTAAGTAATGTGTGCTTTTTTTTTTTTTTTGGCTTTTATTCTTGCCATAATAAAAATATATTTGTAGAACAACCCATTCTGTTGACATTGACATTTTAATAAAGTTTGATAGGTTAAACTGTCTGAGATATGAACAAAAGCAAGTGATGCATCAAAGTTTGATTAAAAAAATCTTGAATTGTTATAAAAACCTTTTAATCATTAAAATAATTTATTAAAACAATAAAAATAATTTGTTTAAAAATCTTGAATGATATTAATGATATGACGTAGTTCTGGACACTTCCTACTTCTCTGTTTATCCGTCTGACTTTACCGTCAGTTTCTTTTGACCGCCCCCTGTCGTTTTAAAGAATTTCACAACGGCAAATGCGGCAAGTATAAAAGCCTCGTCCGTTTCGCGAGGTGCGCGCGCAGTCAGCGGAGGTGCGCGATGCGGCACCAGCCGAAAGTATGGCTGTGTCCGAAACCGCATACTTCCATACTATACAGTACGCTTAAATCAGTATGTGAGCCGAGTAGTATGTCTGAATTCTTAGAATTCGAAAATCAGTATGCGAGAAGTACCCGGATGACTTACTACTTCCGGCGAGATTCTGAAGTGCGCATCCCATGGACGCTGCACTATCCCATGATGCCCCGCGAGAGAATTTATGAATGGACGTGAAGCGACACAACTGACGCAGGTAGGTCACGTGACCATGACAAAATGGCGGATGTAGTACGTCCGAATTCCATTCATACTGCTCACATTCATACTGTATAGAACGTACTTTTCCAACGGCCGAGTAGTACGTTTAAATTCAAATGCAGTACCTACTGAGTAGTAGGCGGTTTCGGACGCAGCCTCTAACTCCAGCTTGAGTCGACAGCAGCCTCTGGTGGATTTATGCGAGAACAGCAGGCACGAATGACACTCACAAGAGCAACCTCTGGAGGATTCCCAAAACAAAAACTGCAAAAAAGAAAAAAAAAACGTGCCTCCTGCAAAGTATTTGGCACTCTCCAGAAATGTATAGTGGTATGTTTTCAGAATGAGCCCGAGTTGCACTTTTGACATTTTCACAAGGATAACATAAGATTGAATCAGCCACTATGCTGAAGCATAGGTGTTTGTAGCTTCACCCTCTTTTGAAAAGAACACAATCTCATTTAAATTTAAAGCGACAGCCAACAAAATGGCACATTTATAATCAAAGCCTAAAAGTGGCAGTTTCAAAGAGTTTTAAAATAAATTATGTGGGGTATTTTGAGCTAAAACTTCACATACACACTCCAAAGACATCAGACTTATTTAACATTTTGTAAAGGGGCAGTTAAGTACATTTTGTATGTCCCCTTTAAGATAACATGCAGAAAGTTACTGAAAAATCCCTACAAAAATACATAGACTGACAGTTTTATCTACAGGTTGAGTCCACTCAGGGCTTCATGGACCACACTTTTTCTACTCTTGCAGACTCTATATCAGCTGGTGAGTTTATGTATGTTTCCACATGTGGCATCCCTCTTTTACTAGATTTTTCTTGCTTTGTGTGTGTGTGTGAGCTTGTGTTTGTCAGATCTGGGTGAGCTGGCTGAGCACACAGCTGGCTTTAATATATCTTTATGATCTCCTGTCTTAAGACGAGATCCTATATTCTTCAGTACATGTGCTCACAGGTTGCACACTTCCTTTGATGAAAAAACACCATCAGGTTACTTATCGCTATAACAAAAACATCACTTAACCCTCTAATTTCACCTCTTAGTGGAGACCTGTATTTAACACAACAACAGAGCTTTTGAACCACTCATTCTCTCTTCTGCCCTTTCATGATGTGCTCTGGGACACATACAATTATAGTAAGAGCTATGCGTGTAATCTTAGGTTAGGTTTTGGATGTTACTTTATTTACAGGGTGTAAATGATTCCCAGTTTGACACTACTATATGTTGTTTGAAAGCTTCTTATCAGATGATTCTTTACGTAAATGTACTGTACTGCGCTGTGCTGAAATTGTAATGTAAAAAAAATAAAAAGTACAGATGCAGAGTTATAAGCCAGCAAGTGTAATAAACATAATCCAACAACATGTGGTTTAAGGGCCCATTTGCATTGAGTTTCACCCAGTAGTCAGCTGTTAAAGCAATTATCCCACAGTCGGGTTTAAATCATTCAAACCGAGAGCACACTGGGACAGAACCATTTCCTCTTTCCTGAAATAACCAAACATGCTGCAAAATAAAGCGAAAGCTTGTTTTTGCTATAGAACAACAGTAGAAAAGGGTCATTTAGTGTTTTCTCATTTCACCGTTCAGACCTCTATTTCCTGTTCCATTTGACAGCTCAAGTGGCACTAAAATGAAGCACCTAAATCTGTGTTCTGATTCACAGTGTTGACGTTAGAAAAGTAATTCATTACAGTATCTAATTACTTTTTGCTATAAGGCAGTAGTGTAAGGCATTACTAATACATTTCCAGTGGTATTTTAGTCAATGTACACTCACTGGCCACTTTATTAGGTACACCTTATTACCTTGTTGGACCCACTTTTGCCTTCCGAACTGCCTTAATCCTTCGTGGCATAGATTCAACAATAAGGTACTGGAAATATCCCTCAGAGATTTTGGTCCATATTGACATGATAGCATCATGCAATTGCTGCAGATTTGTCGGTTGAACCATTGATACAAGGCAGGATGGATCCATGATTTCATGTTGTTGACGCCAAATTCTGACCCTACCATTTGAATGTCGTAGCAGAAGTTGAGACTCATCAGACCAGGCAATGTTTCTCCAGTCTTCTATTATCCAATTTTGGTGAGCCAGTGTGAATTGTAGCCTCAGTTTCCTGTTCTTAGCTGACAGGAGTGGCACCCTGTGTGGTCTTCTGCTGCTGTAGTCCATCTGCCTCAAGGTTGGATGTGTTGTGTGTTCAGAGATGCTCTGAACACATAATTTGATTGTAACAAGGTTACTGCCGCTTAGTGGATATTTTCTCTTTTTCGGACCATTCTCTGTAAACCCTTGAGATGGTTGTGCGTGAAAATCCCAGTAGATCAGCAGTTTCTGAAATACTAACAACCATTTGAAATACTGAAATACCTACAACCATGCCACGTTCAAAGTCACTTAAATCACCTTTCTTCCCCATTCTGATACTCGCAGCAGATTGTCTTGACCATATTTACATGTCTAAATGCATTGATTTGCTGCCATGTGATTGGCTGATTAGAAATTTGCGTTAGCAGTTGGACAGGTGTACCTAATAAAGTGGCCGGTGAGTGTATGTTGAGTATTGGTGTTACAACCAGTGTTAGATAAGTTACCTAAAAAAAATAATAGATTATAAGTTACTGATAGTACTGGAAAAAATGTAAACTGATTACATTACTAATTACTTCATGTAAAAAGTAATCAAATTATTAATTACTGTACTTTTTAAGTCATAATAAACATAAAAAATACAAAATAAACTGCAGCTTTCAGTATTTTAATATTCACTGAAAAACATTATGGCAACCCAGTGGCGCAGTAGGTAGTGCTGTTGCCTCACAGCAAGAACGTCGCTGGGTCGCAGGTTCGAACCTCGGCTGGGCTGGGTCAGTTGGCGTTTCTGTGTGGAGTTTGCATGTTCTCCCTGGGTTTGCGTGGGTTTCCTCCGGGTGCTCCGGTTTCCCCCACAGTCCAAAGACATGCAGTACAGGTGAATTGGGTAAGCTAAATTGTCCATAGTGTATGAGTGTGAATGTGTGTGTGGAAGTTCCCAGAGATGGGTTGCGGCTGGAAGGGCATCCGCTGCGTAAAATCGTGCTGGATAAGTTGGCGGTTCATTCCGCTGTGGCGACCCCGCAAGGGACAAAGCCGACAAGAAAATGAATGAATGAATGAAAAACATTATATTGGGTTTAACAATGCAGCTTGACAAACTCAAAAGATCTAAAGAGATAGTTCGCAAAAAACTTAACATTCTCTCATCATTTACTTAATCTTCACTTGTTCCAAACCTGTTGTTTTTTGGTTGTTTTAAACACGAAAGAAGATATTTTGAAGAAAACTGGATACCTGTAACCACATTGAGGAGTTGACATTCATAACACATAGCCTATGTCTGTTGTGGAGACAAACTGACAAATGCTCAAATGTGAAATACGTGAAATCTAGAATGCACGCCGAGTGTGCATTGCTCCCAATATGTGCGCGCAAGCCGCATGCCTCCATTGTAAACAAAAAAGATGCAATATGTAAACAACCCCATAAGCAGCTACATTTGTCTTCAGATTTTCCTAAGTTACCTTCACCCCTGATCCTTGAAACAAATCCAATTTAGCCTGTTTAGGCTGAGTTGGGCCGCTGTGTTTTTGGCCATCGGTGTCCTCCTTGGCGACAAGTTTTGTGGTAGTATGCTTTCTAAGTGCTGAACAAGTTGCTGGTCGAGTTAAAAGCAGTCAAAAGTTCTTTAGAGACTGGACGTGGAGTGCACTTCACAGTAATATTTTTGTTTTTACGCTCAATAAAATCAAAGTAATTTCTGTATTTCCACTTGAAGAACCAACCACTCTTGTCAGCAACCATTTCAGTTCTCGTTCTCCATTTCTCAGTGAATATAAGCAATGTATTTTGGTGCATAAAAAAAAAAAAACTGATTTATTAAACATATATATTAATTAAAATAATATTTTAGTCACCAAACTTATTTAGAAATTGAAAGATAATACAATTATTGGTAACACTTTATTTTGATGGTCCATTTGAGTATTAGTAGACTGTCTGCTTAATATCTGCTGATACTGCTCCTTCAACAGACATTTAACTGACTATAAGAAGCTTTGCAAGTACATGTCAACTTAAACACAACCCTAACCCCAACCTAACAGTCTACTTATAATCTAATGAGAATTAGTTGGCATGTAGTTGCAATGTAACTTAAATTCAACGGTCAATCAAAATAAAGTGTGACCTAATTAAATTCAAGCAAAATTTAGCAAAAAAAAAAACATTACAACCTACAAAATTTTAACAAAATGTTTCCATTTTTTTGCTTCTCTTGATTTTTCCCCATTTTTAAATTTGTATTTAATATTTTTCTATAACATATAAATTTGGGTGTACTAGTACAGAAGCCCTGAACCGCAAGGTGAAAAAAAAAAAAAAGCAATGTTGGTGCTGAGGAAAAAAAAAAAAGAAAACTTATCTCGTTATAACGACATAATATCTCGTTATAACGACATAATATCTCGTTATAACAACATAATTAAGTCGTTATTTCGACATAATATCTCATTATAACGACATAATATCTTGTTATAACAACATAATTAAGTCGTTATTTCGACATAATATCTCATTATAACGACATAATATCTCGTTATAACGACATAATATCTCGTTATAACAACATAATTAAGTCGTTATTTCGACATAATATCTCATTATAACGACATAATATCTCGTTATAACGACATAATATCTCGTTATAATGACATAACGAGATATTATGTCGTTATAACGAGATAAGTTTTCTTTTTTTTTTCCTCACCACCAACATTGCTTTTTTTTTTTTTTTTTCACCTTGCGGTTCAGGGCTACCGTATGTTGATGTCTCAAAAAGAAAGAAAGAAAAAGTCAGAACTGCATAATGTAAAAATCCTTGAAAAAGTAAGAACCGATATCTATACTCAAAAAACAAATCTAAATATTTTCTTCATGAATTCTGAGAATAAAAATTACTAGATGCAACAATAATTGTTTGATCAGCTGAAATACTTTAACAATTTATACTTGGCTTAATTAATTTTTTATATATATATTTTTTTATATTAGAGTATCTTTTTAAAAGTTGATCTAACTTCTTTTTTTTCTTTTTTTTTTTTTTACAGTGAACTTATATTTCTGAGGAAAACTAAAATAAAAATTGCAATCTGAAAACTCCCAATTCTGAGAAAAGACTAATAATTGTTAGATCTATAAAATTACTGAGGAGAAACAAACTGTGAGAAATAAACTCAGCTGAATTAAATGTAAGAACATGTTAAAGATTTTGACTTAGCATCTGGATTTCACTGGTCTCTCTTGTCTCTAGGCATTTTTAGTTTTAGACAAGCAATGTCTTCTGTTACAGCTTAAGTGTTTTACCTCCTCATGCTTCATTTTTTTCACAGTGGCAGTTCTCTGCAAGTCAGAAGAGTTGTTCAAGCAATGTAAGAGACTTGATGGCTCTTGTTTCATTGGCGTCAGTTCTTTTTCTTTCCCCCGAATTCAATGGAAAAACTGAAGAAATATTCAGGGGATCGTGTGAACCTCCAGAGCCAGAACTGAGGGCCTTCCCATCTCTGCCCAAGAATCCACTAATATCCTGTGTCATGAAAATACATTACTGGCACAGCGATGGAGGCTAAACACAGACTGAAGTTAAGGCCTGAAATTCAAGCAAAATACATTGAAAAATGCTGTAGACAACCAAAAAGGTATGTAGAATTATTTACATAATTTTCCAGATTTAGGTATTGCTGGTAGAAAAGCATGTTTTTGTAAACAACAGACATATCAAAAGAATTGCCGCCCATTTAGCCTTTAAACAGGAATCCCACAATTGTGACTAAAAATAGATGGAATGAAAAAAAAAACATTTTGATCTAGGGACATTCAGAAAATCGGCTTGTTTATAGCCTGTCTGGCTTTAAATTCTGCAATAACAACCGCCTTGATGTACTTTATCCTACTTATTACTTGGCTACTTACCACAAAACATGAAACAAATCGACAAAAAACAATGTTCTGATCCATATTAGTTAATTAATTCTTTAATTTAAGCAAAAGCTGACAGAAACGAAAACATATTATTCAGTCACAAGACGGTGCCAAACAGTCAGACAAACAGCGGTGTGACAGACAAACCTAAATATGGATGTGGACATATAACAAAGCCAACAGACGTGACCAGATCAGCTTACATTCTTTCTATTGGTATATCTATAAGATTTCAGGGACACCACTGTTCCTCAATTTAAATATAAAACCTAATTTTATCAATATAATATAAAAGGAAGCATTAAATTTGTGTGTTAGAGAGGCCTAAGAAGTAAACCATGTAGAAATCTGATGTAGCCCTATACTGATCTATGCAAATTACATGACATACAAGCAAAGTGCCTTTAAGGCAAGTTATTTCACTCCGTGGCCCTCTTTGAAAGATCTCTCACGCAGTATACTCAGGCATTCTGTCTGAATGGGGAAACATCAAAATCTCCAAAATTGTTTGCCAAGCTTACAATTGCATTACATATTTGGAATCATCAATACAATTAAAAAAACATCTATCTCATAAGTAATGACCATGCACACTCGAAAAGAAACGAGATCACAACACCAACCTCATTTATGTCCATGCTACACATCATAATTCTCTGAATAATGCCGCTCTTCAGAATAAATTCACTCCTCCAGAAATAACAGCAACTGTTTGTTTACAAGTTTGTGTTCGAGTAGTTGCTGTCATGTGATGTGCATTTGACAGGACGGACTGTTCCTCAGAATGTACAGATTTCAAGCTTTATTTGGATATATTTATTATGTGAAGCAAGTATTAGCTGAGATTCCAGTGCATTTGTTGTCCACAAAACTGTTGTAAAAACACATGTCTGGTCAGAGCTTCTCCCCTGGAGAAACGTCAGTCTATAAGCGATCGATGATTGGCTCCTGTACTAGTAGGCGGAGCTTCATTCATCATATTGACTGTTACACATTTCCCCATTCAAAACTATACGTGTGCCATGTCTTGTGTATTCTGTAGTGTTTGATACAAGTTCATGATGGGATTTTAAATATATAAAATGTCATATATTCAACATGCACTGTAAAAATGCATTATTTTACTTTTTTCCAGCAGCTGGTGGGCCGAAAAAAAAAAAAAAAAAACGAAAAATGACGGCCATAAAATTACAGAAATTTACCGTAAAATAACAGACATTAAATTACAGAAATTTACTATAAAATAACAGACATTAAATTACAGAAATTTACTATAAAATAACAGACATTAAATTACAGAAATTTACTATAAAATAACAGACATTAAATTACAGAAATTTACTATAAAATAACAGACATTAAATTACAGAAATTTACTATAAAATAACAGACATTAAATTACAGAAATTTACTATAAAATAACAGACATTAAATTACAGAAATTTATTGAAGATTTTAATTTAAGGACATTTCTGTAATTTAACATTCGTTATTTTACAGTAAATTTCTGTAATTCAACAGCCGTCATTTCACAGTTTTTTTTCCGGCACCCCAGCTGCCAGAAAAAAAAAAAAGTCAAATAACGGATTTTTTTTTTACAGTATCTCAGAATATACAGGAAATACAATGCATTTTATTTTAAATGAAAATACCAAACACCTCAATTTTAAGTGTATCAAAATAAACTACAAAATATCACAGCCACAACTAGTATCAAAATAAAATTCTGTATTTTGTATTTTCAAAATACTACAAAATACTTTTATAAGGGAGCATGAAATTTTTTTTTTTGCGAACCTTTTATCCCTTTACCATTAAACGGATTAAGTGAAGTACAGTAAACAATGATTGATAGCAATATATCATTCACCTTCACCGTACATGAGGAGGTATTAATAAATTCATAAAACTTGTGTTTCTCTTTGATTTTAGTATAGATTTTGTACAAATTTCAGAGAGAAAGTACTGTCTTGAAGATTATCTCAATCACTGAGCTGGAATATAGTACTATATCTCTTAATTGTGTAAATTGCCACCATCTCTTAAACTCTTATTTTCCAACAATTTTGCAATTGAATTCTTCAATAGTAAATGTAAAATCACGATTTCTGAAAACTACTAAAATTGACAGTTTCCTTAAACCATTTTTTTTTTGCAATTGTACTCTCGAAAACACAATAAAAACACGATATCTCAAAATATTTGTACGTTTTTGACCAGTAGACTGTATTATTTAATATTTTTGTCTCATGCTGATTAACTACAGTATGTCAAAGTTTGTAATTAACTACAAAGAGCACCTGCAGATCAGCTACTGGCATTTGAAACAGCCAATGAAGTTTTAATATGGCCACTGTGGACTTTATGTTGTTTGTCTTGTTTTCCTGTCTGATTTTGACCTGCTCCCGAATTTACAACTGCTCTTTGTCTGTTACTTTCTTTATATGTGATGCATAATTTCCATCCATACTCCAAGCATTGATCAACTTTTTCAATATCAATCAATATTCTAGTCTGATCTCAAGCCTTGGCAAATAACTGAAAAAACACCACTAATAACGGCCACATTTTTATGATGTCATCATCTAGACTATTTACAAAGTATTTTACAGTATTTAAAAAATACAAAAATACAAGACACTAAAGTATTTTCACACAAAATATTAAGCCATTCTCGTAAATCCTTTCAAATACAAATTACAAAATACTATTTTGTATTTAAATGACGTATTTGATATACATTTATCATAAATACTGCCCATCCCTGTATATGTATATGTTTTTTTTTTCAACTATTGGAATTATAAATACAAACATGTAGGTCTATGGACATACAGTATAATAGCTATAATTTTAAATATTTGTTTACACATGGCCATATTTCTATATGAGAACGCATGCACTCAAACTGTAAGAAAAAAGGGTTTAAATAAGTTAACTTTCTCAACCACAGGCACTCAAAGTTCCCTGCTGAATTCAGCACATGGCTAACGCTAAACCATGATAGCCATTTGGAAATGCCTCTGTGCTCTCTAAAAGAGTGGCCTCTGATTTAAATAAAGGAAAGCAGTTCCAGACTCTTAAACAAGTCATTTCCATGCTTTTGTTTTCCTTCCAGTCTGGGGAAAATGGGATCCATGTGCTGTGCAAAAGATCATCAATCTTCAGAGAGGATTTATTGTAATCAATAAAGCGAGAGTGGAAGACAACAGGAAGAGTTTATGTTCATGACTGAGGAAGAATAACTGACAAGTGACAAACAGCAGAGATTAAATCTAAATATAAGTCAGATAAACTAGAAACAAAACATATTTTTTAAATGTAATGTTTAACAGAATTATTAGCCCCTCTGTATATTTTTTTTGTCTCCAATTTTTGTTTAACAGAAAGATTTTTTCAACACATTTCAACATACAGTGCATCCGGAAAGTATTGATAGCGCTTCACTTTTTCCACATTTATTTATGTTACAGCCTTATTCCAAAATTGAATGAATTCATTTATTTCTTCAAAATTCTACACACAATACCCCATAATGACAATGTAAAAAAAGATTTTTTTTTAATTGTTGCAAATTTCATTCATTCATTCATTTTGTTTTCGGCTTGGTCCCTTTATTAATCCGGTGTCGCCACAGTGTAATGACCCGCCAACTTATCCAGCACATGTTTTACGCAGCGGATGCCCTTCCAGCCACAACCCATCTCTGGGAAACATCCATACACACTCATTCACACTCATACACTATGGACAATTTAGCCTACCCAATTCACCTGTACCACATGTCTTTGGACTGTGGGGGAAACCGGGGCACCCGGAGGAAACCCACGCGAACGCAGGGAGAACATGCAAACTCCACACAGAAACGCCAACTGACCCAGCCGAGGCTCGAACCAGCGACCTTCTTGCTGTGAGGCGACAGCAGTACCTACTGCGCCACTGCGTCGCCTGTTGCAAATTTATTAAAAATAAAAAACTTGAAAAATCACATGTACAGAAGTATTCACAGCCTTTGCTCAATACTTTGTTGATGTACCTTCGGCAGCAATTACAGCTTCAAGTCTTTTTGAATATGATGCCACAAGCTTGGCACACCTGTTTTTGGAAATTTTTGCCCATTCCTCTTTGCAGTACCTCTCAAGCTCTATCAGGTTGGATGGGAAGCGACGGTGTACAGCCATTTTCAGCTCTCTCCAGAGATGTTCAATAGGATTTAGGTCTGGGCTCTGGCTGGAACACTCAAGGACATTCACCAACTTGTTGTGAAGCCACTCCATTGATATTTTGGCGGTGTGCTTTTTGTCATTGTCCTCCTGGAAGATGAACCATCGCTTCAGTCTGAGGTCAAGAGCACTCTGAATGTCTTTGTACATGGCTGCATTCATCTTTCCCTCAATCCTGACTAGTCTTCCAGTTCCTAATGCTGAAAAACATCCCCACAGCATGATGCTGCCACCACCATGCTTCACTGTAGGGATGGTATTAGCCTGGTGATGAGCGGTGCCTGGTTTTCTCCAAACGTAACGCCTGGCATTCACTCCAAAGAGTTCAATTTTAGTCTCATCAGACCAGAGAATTTTGTTTCTTATGGTCTGACAGTCCTTCAGATGCCTTTTGACAAATTTCAGGCAAGGAGTGGCTTCCGTCTGGCCACTCTACTATACAGGCCTGATTGATGGATTGCTGCACAGATGGTTGTCTTTCTGTAAGGTTCTCCTCTCTCCACAGAAGAACGCTGGAGCTCAGACAGAGAGACCATCGGGTTATTGATCACCTCCCTGACTAAAGTCCTTTTGCCCAGATCACTCAGCTTAGATGGCCGGACAGCTCTAGGAAGAGTCCTGGTGGTTCCAAACATCTTCCACTTTCAGATGATGGAGGCCACTGTGCTCATTGGAACTTTCAGAGCAGCAGAAATTTTTCTGTAACCTTCTCCAGCCTTGTGCCTCAAGACAATCCTGTCTCGAAGGTCTACAGACAATTCCTTTATCTTCATGCTTGGTTTGTGCTTTGACATGCACTGTCAACCCTGGGACCCTATAAAGACAGGTGTATGCCTTTTCAAATTATGTCCAATCGATTGAAATTACCTCACGTGAACTCCAGTTAAGCTGCTGAAACATCTCAAGAATGATCAGTGGAAACAGAATGTACCTGAGCTCAATTTAGAGCTTCACGGCAAAGGCTGAGCATGAATACTGTCTGGATGCACTGTATAATAGTTTAAATAACTAATTTCAAATAACTGAATTCTTTTATCTTTGCATGTTGATAGTAAATTATTTTAAAAGATAAAATATACAATTTTTTTTTCAAGATACTAGTATTAGTGCAATTTAAAGGCAAAACTAGGTTTTATAGGTCAATTAGGCAAGTTAGGGTAATTATGCAAATAATTGTAATGGTTTGCTCTGTAGACAATAACAAAATGTTGCTTAAGGCTTATAATATTGACCTTAAAATGTTTATTATTATTATTATTATTATTATTATTATTATATTCTAGCCAAAATAAAAATTAGGCTTTCTCCAGAAGGAAAAATAAAATCATTGCTCTGTGTAAAATTTTTTGGGAAATTATGTTAAAATAATTAACAGGAGGGTTAATAATTTTAATAATTTTGATATTGATATCTAAAAGGTTAATGTTGTGTAATATAACTGATTTTTATTGACACTTTTTCTGACACATTTTTCTTCCCTGCTGAGAAAAAAATATGGTAAAGTTCTAAATGATTATTATAATAGGAATTATATTGGTTTAACAAATGAAGAAAAAAGTCTTGTGAGCTTCAGAGCTTCAGTCACAAAATTACTTATGAAACACGCATAATGGGACATGATATTCACGTGAAAAAATACTTATGCTAATAAATAAATAAATAAATAAAAAGGTCACACTTTATTTTGATGATCTGTTTGTTGAATTTAAGTTACATTGCATCTACACGTCAACTAATTCTCATTAGATTACAAGTAGACTGTTAGGATGGGGTTAGGGTTGTGTTTAAGATGACATGTACTTGCAAAGTTTCTTATAGTCAGTTAAATGTCTGTTGAAGGAGCAGTATCAGCAGATATTAAGCAGACAGTCTACTAATACTCAAATGGACCATCAAAATAAAGTGTTACCAATACAAATAAATAAATTAATTAATAAATATACAAATTAGAAATTAAACATTTAAGTTCTTTAAAAAAAAAAAACTACTTTATAGTCAATTATTAATCTTTTTCTATATGTCCCCATTTAAGCATGTCAGCGGTCAGCTAGATTTTAACTGTTGATCAAAAGATGTGATGAGGCAGGCTTACTATTAATCAATCATATTCATCTGTGTGTCAGCTAGTGATATTTTCCAAGGTGTGTGTGGTGACAGATTATGCGCAGTACCGCTTTGCGGCCCTAGAGGGCAGTGACAAGATACTGCTTACAACCTTCAAGTCCGTTTATAATTTTATTACTTTAGTATATAATTTTATTACTTTAGTATCAAGAAGTTTAAACAAACCATTAATAGTCGTTATATTTAACTTTAAAGACAGAATAAATACATGACTGACACTTTACATTGACTGTGGATCTTGTTAAGCAGAGCTGAGCCTTTTCTAAGCAATCTGACATTTATCTTTGCTTCTGAATGTCAAATCAAGCATACATGTGTTAGAATAATTTTAAAAATAGAGACTATTCAGAGTGCACAGTTTATCTGTATCTGTAAAAAACACACACAGAAGAGCCTACAGTAGTAGCTGCATATTGTATACAATTAGTAAATTAGTGATCACATATCAAAGGCCTGAATAACACACACAGCATTCTATGGCTGTGCACTGTTAAAAATGCTGGGTTCCACCCAGAGCTTTATGTTGTCCCAACACAAATCGATTTAGTTAACTTAATTGTTTTTACGAATTTAAATGGATTTAACATAGAACAATTAATTAAAAAAAACTCTCAAGAAATGTGTTGATTCAGCTCATTTTAAATATATTTCTTTAAACAAGCAGCAAAATCTTTTTTTTTTTTGCGTGCACTGAAAAAAATTATGTCTGCAAAATTGTTGCAAACAATTTATATGTTGAATTTCAACAAACAAATTAAATTTAGTTAGTTCAACTTAATTTGTTTGTTTAAATTCAGCCCAAATAAATTGTTTACAACCACTTAACTTAAAAAAATAAAGAGTAAATCCAAGGAATCATCTTTGAATAATTGTTTTCAGTGTGTGGCAGCAACAGGCTGGATCAACAGACAATTCTGTGTGGAGTTTGAACGTTCTCCCCGTGTTGGCATGGGTTTCCCCCACAAGTCCAAAGACATGCGCTATAGGTGAATTGGGTAAGCTAAATTGTTTGTAGTGTATATGTGTGAACAAGAGTGTATGGATGTTTCCCAGTGATGGGTTGCAGCTGGAAGGGCATCCGCTGCGTAAAACACATGCTGGATAAGTTGGTAGTTCAGTCCGCTGTGGCGACAAAAGATTAATAAAGGAACTAAGCCGAAAAGAAAATAACTGAATGAATATGAAATTAGTTGTTGGGTAATTACCTAATATGTACATTCAGGCCCGTACCCAGCCTATTGAAAGGGGTGGTTCTTTTTTCTGAAAAAGTAAACCTGTTTTGCAGTTATTCCCCTCATGCGAGGTCTAAATAATGCATTTTAGTGACATTTTAAGCACTTAACTTTGCTAGATTAGCTTGTCGGATGGTGACCCACAAATCCCCCAGTAGGATTCCCAGTGAACTACTCTCTGAAAGCAAATGTAATGTGTTTGCTGATTCTTTACTGATAAGATCAATGATATCAGAAAGGCAATCAGCTCATCCAATCAGCCAAGTTGTGTCAATGTCAGACAAGCTCAACCACAACTTAAGAAATCAGACATTATGTCTGATTTCATGGCAATTAATGGTAAAATCTCAGAGATTGTGCAAATTATGAAAACATCAACTTGCTGTCTTGACACGCTCCCCACATCATTCTTCAAAACGGTGTTTAGAAATGGATCTCCTAAAAGTGATAAATGCTTCACTTCTCTCAGGAATTTTTCCAAACTCACTTGAAACTGCAGTTGTTAAACCACTCTTGAAAAAAAACAATCTGGATAACACCCTATTGAGCAATTACAGGCCAATCTCAAATGTCCCTTTCATTGGCAAAATCATTGAAAAGGTTGTTTTTAACCAGGTTGACAAGTTCTTAAACTTCAAGGTGTGTTTAGACAATTTTCAATCTGGTTTCAGAACACATTACAGTACAGAGAGCGCTCTTATAAAGATAATCAATGATATCCGCTTAAATACAGATTCAGACAAACTAACAGTGCTGGTATTGCTTGATCTTAGTGCTGCATTTGACACTATCGATCACAGCATACTTCTGGATAGGCTGGAAAACTCGGTTGGGCTGTCTGGGATGGTCCTCAAATGGTTCAGATCTTACCTTGAAGGGAGAGGTTACTATGTCAGTATAGGTAACCATAGGTCAAGGTGGACACCCATGACATGTGGAGTCCCACAATGCTCGATTCTGTCACCTCTCCTGTTCAACCTTTATATGCTCCCTCTGAGCCAAATAATGAGAAAGAACCAAATCCCCTACCACAGCTATGCTAATGACACTCAGATCTACTTAGCCTTACTGCCTAATGACTACAGCCCTATTGACACCCTCTGCCAATGCATTGATGAAATGAACATTTGGATGTGCCAAAACTTTCTTTAGTTAAACAAAGAGAAAACTGAAGTCAATGCATTTGGGAACAGAGACGAGGTTCTCAAGGTGAATGCGTACCTTGGCTTTAAGGGTCAAACAACAAAAAATAAGGTCAAGAATCTTGGACTCTGTCCCCTGGAGTCAGATCTGAGTTTCAATAGTCATGTCAAACCAGTTAGTAAATCAGCATACTATCAACTCAAAAACATTGCAAGAATCAGATGCTTTGTTTCCAGTGAAGACTTAGAGAAACTTGTTCATGCTTTTATCAGCAGCAGGGTGGATTACTGTGGCGGCCTCCTCACGGGCCTTCCCAATAAAACAGTCAGGCAGTTGCAGCTCATCCAGAATGCTGCAGTCAGGATTCTGACCAGAACCAGGAAATCAGAGCACATCACACCCAGTTACATCCAGAATAGATTTTAAAGTATTACTACTTGTCTATAAATCACTAAATGGCCTAGGACCTCAATACATTACAGATATGCTCACTGAATACAAACCTAACAGATCACTCAGATCTTTAGGATCATATAAACTAGAAATTCCAAGAGTTCAGGCAAAGCAGGGTGAATCAGGATGAATCAGCTTTTAGCTACTATGCCCCTCGCTGCTGGAATCAGCTTCCAGAAATGATCAGATGTGCTCCAACATTAGGCACATTCAAATTGAGACTGAAAACACATCTGTTTAGCTGTGCCTTTACTGGATGAGCACTGTGCTATGTCCGACAGATCGCACTATTATGTTTTTCTTTTATAACCTGTATTATCTGATTATTTTTATTATTTGATTTTATTTTTATTATACTTGCCTCTTTTAATCCTGTTTATGTAAAGCACTTTGAATTGCCACTGTGTATGAAATGTGCTATATGAATAAACTTGCCTTGCCTTAATTATAACCACACTTTTTAATGTACTAAAATATTTTTAATAAGCTAATAAGTAATAAGCTTGTGCTTCATCCCGCTCTATTTTCGACCATGTTCAAATGTATTTTTTTTGTTGAAGATATTTTATGTATGATATTTCTGTTCGAAAATAAATCAAATCAAATCAAATCAAATCAAAGTGCTTACCATACCATTTTATTACAAAGTATTTATTGACTAATTTACATTTAAACTGTAAATTATTACAGTTTTATAAATGTTATGAGATTAGCATTTGTAAAAAGACTTATTTTTAAATACAAATGTATTATCATCCGTTATTAAAAAAAATAAGAATCTGGTAAAAACTTGCTTTAAACAAAAAAAGATTAGCCTATAGGCAAATAATAAACAAATGGCCATCTCATTCAACTTTCCACTAAAAATAATAAAAAAAATTAAATTTGTCTTAAAGCCTTCTTCTTTTGGTAATTTTCACAATTTATGATGGTATAGCAGTTAAAAATGGGACAAAAGCTCTTTTATGTAACTATAGCCTAGATAATAAAATACGCAATGAATATGCATTTAAATGGAATACACCTTCTATAAAATATCTTGGAGTTCAAATCACTGCAGACCTATCAGATATCTACAGTGAGGGAAATAAGTATTTAATCACACTGTGATTTTTCAAGATCTCCTACTTAGAAATCATGGAGGGGTCTAGAATTTTCAGTATAGGTGCAACTCCACTGTGAGAGACAGAATCTAAAAATAAAAATGCAGAAATCACATTGTATGACTTTTTATTTTTAAATTATTTGTAAATTACTGTGTGAAATAAGTATTTGATCACTTGCTTTTCAGCCAAATTTCTGACCCTCAAAGACCTGTTATTTTGCTTTAAAATAGTCCAGCTACACTCTGCTCATGATTCTAATTTAGTAGCACTTGTTTGAGGTCACTAGCTGTCATAAAGACACCTGTGCACCCCACAATCAGTCAAAAGTCTAAGTAGCAACATGGCCAAATCAAAGAGCTGTCAAAAGACACAAGAGATGAAATTGTAGACTTTCATAAAGCTGAAACTGCTTCGGGGCAATTGCCAAGAAAGAGCAACTGTTGGAGCAATTGTCAGAAAATGGAAGAGGCTAATGATGACTGTCAATGTCCTTCAGACTGGGGCCCCACGGAAGATCTCGCCTCGTGGGGTATTAATGATGCCAAGAATGGTCTAGAATCAGTCCAGAATTATGCGGGAGGAGCTGATCAATGCCGTGAAGAGAGCTAGGACCACCGTTTTCAAGGGTACTATCAGTAATACAGTAAGATGTCATGTTTTAAAACCATGCATCGCACGGAAGGTTCCCCTGCTTAAGGGTGCTTTCACACCTGCCTTATTTAGTTTGGTTGAATCGCACTAGAGTTCGTTTTCCCTCTTGGTGCGGTTCGTTTGGGCAGGTGAGAACGTAGCCATCGCACTCAGGTGCACACCAAAAGCGCACCAAAAAAGCGTACCGAGACCTGCTTGAAGAGCTCCAGGGTTCGCTTTCAAACAAACCCTGGAGCGGTTCGTTTGTGGTGAGAACGTGATCCAAACTAAAACAGACCCAACCGCAAAAAGTACTGCGCCTTTTTGGACTAACCCAGCTGCCGTAGTGCGATGCGCTGTCTATCCTATGGGGTTTGGAGGAAAAATATTTGTTGACAGCGCTTTACCAACAGTTTTAAACAGAGAGAGAGAGAGAGAGAGAGAGAGAGAGAGAGAGAGAGAGAGAGGGAGGGAGGGAGAAACATTACCTGATGGATCATTGGTGATATTTCCGAAAGATGACCATGTCGCAGTTTAGCTAAATTATTTCACGCCTTCTCCTAATGCTTTCGCCGATTGCAATGCATTAAAACATTGTTTTCCAGCCCCAGCCGCCCTTCATTCTCGAAATGTATAGTTTGTCTAAAGTGATGCATACAAACTACATAGTATACTATGACCAGGGATACTGCGTCAGCCAGCGCAGCGACATTGTGTGTCTGCCGGTTTGTTTATTTGCAGTAGTTCCACGTGAATTCTGACCAATTGAAAAGCAGTTTAGGAAATGCGTTCAATAACATCTGGCCAGTGAGTGATGTAGATTTTGTCACATGACTGCATTTTGGTTCGTTTCAGCTGGTTCGGACCAAAGCAATCAGTGTGGTGTGAAAGGGACCCAAAATGGCAGAAAAATGCTACATTGTATCATTTGTTGCCTTTGGTCCAGACCAAATGAACCGAACCACATATGTGAAAGCACCCTAAGTTAGCCCATGTCGTGGCTGGGCCTTCCAACATGACAATGACCCAAAGCACACAGCCAGGAAAACCAAGGAGTGGCTTCGTAAGAAGCATAACATGGTTTTGGAGTGGTCCAGCCAGTCTCCAGATCTAAATCCAATAGAAAATCTTTGGAGGGAGCTGAATCTCCATGTTGCTCAGCGACAGCCCTGAAACCTGACAGATCTAGAGAAGATCAGTGGGCAAAATCCCTCCTTCAGTGTGTGCAAACCTGGTGAAGAACTACAGGAACCCTTTGACCTCTGTTTTTGTGACAAGGGCTTCTGTACTAAATATTTAAAATGCTTGACTCAAGTGATCAAATACTTATTTCCCTCACTATATAATCTAAAAGAGGTGTATGGTATAGAAGTACTGAAATTTTCCTTGCGACAACAAGCCTATAAAATTTCTGCATGCTGGGTTAAATGGTTGAGAAGAAATGTAATGTTTTAATTTTATTGTGGTGCTTAAATATATATATATGGAGCCTGTTGATCTTTGATATGTAACCCTTAACAAAATTGTATATAGCAACATTTTATTAAGCATAAATACGAATGTAAATAAGATGGTATTTGAGGACCTTCGACAGTTGTATTGTGTCTTTTTTGATTCCATGTTCCTTTTAATTTTTTGTTTGTTTTGTTCTGAACTGTTTTTTTTTTTTTTTTTTAAAGGAAAACAAATATATATATATATATATATATATATATATATATATATATATATATATATATATATATATATATATATATATACAGTGAAAGTCAGAAATATTGTTGCCCCTTTGATTTTTTTTCTTTTTAAAATATTTCCCAAATTATGTTTAACCCAGAGCAAGGAAATTTTCACAGTATGTCTGATAATATTTTTTTCTTTTGGAGAAAGTTTTATTTGTTTTATTTCGACTAGAATAAAAGCAATTTTTAAAAAGCCATTTTAAGGTCAAAATTATTAGCCCCTTTAAGATATATATTTTTTCGATAGTCTACAGAACAAACCATCGTTATACAATAACTTGCCTAATTACCCTAACCTGCCTAGTTAACCTAATTAACCTAGTTAAGCCTTTAAATGTCACTTTAAGCTGTATAGAAGTGTCTTGAAAAAAGATCTGGTAAAATATTATTTACTGTCATCTTGACAAAGATAAAATAAATCAGTCATTAGAAATGAGGTAATAAAACTATTATGTTTAGAAATGTGTTGAAAAAATCTTCTCTCCGTTAAACAGAAATTGGGGAAAATAATAAACAGGGGGTCTAATAATTCAGGGGCGCTAATAATTCTGACTTCAACTGTATATATATATATATATATAAAGAAATGGGATAAATGAGCACATATAAAGGCCATATTGTGGACTTTGTCAGTCAGGGGGTGGGTCTTTCAAACCACCTGAACCCCACTCTGGCTACGGGCCTGACATTTTTGACCATTTATCATTAATCTTGCCCTTTTTTGGAAACCATGTGAGAAAACAGAAACATGGTTAGAAAAAAAAGGTTGTTTTTTTTTTGTGTGTGTATGTGTGTGATTAGGTCTGTGATGGAAACTTGACACAACGTAGAACAGGAAGTATGCAGATGACCACAGACCCTAAAAAAAAAAGACCTCAGATCTTAAAATAGCTCTTGTGTGATAAATATAAATCAGTGATGATTACTTACTTTACCTGTTTTTTGAAACTTTATAACCGCTAAACAATTTTAATGGAAAAAGTCTCCAAAAAAAAAAAAAAAAAAAAAAAAACTAAACAAACAAAAAACCCAAGAAGATATCTGTAATAGCAGTATTTCCAGAAATCCTCAGGCCTCATGCTATCAACAAAAAAAAATTATATGCTTAATTTCCATATTTTAAGGCCTCCTGGACGTTTGTAAATGTAAAATGTGTTATTGTCTAGTATCATTTGGGTGCAAAATAACTTGAGGAAACTCATGATCTTGAGTAATCATTGTGGCTTTAGTGCACATACACACTCACACACTTTGCACAGCTCTGCAGAGAAGTGTAAACTCTTCTGGGCTCTACAGGAAGTAGATATGGCGGAACTTGGAGATGCTGTTTGCGTCACAAGCAAGTTTAGCACAAGAAGTATGATACAGTAGATGAAACCTAGGATCAGAGACACGACTGAAGAAATGGAGGAGGACATTCGAAAGAAGGGGATGCTGTATTTACAACAGCAGCGGTTTGGGAAGGTAAGACGAACCTGCTTTATTTACTGAGGGCTTTGAGTTGAGGGATTGATATGAGACCATATGAAGGAACAGTTGGGTTCTTTTAGAGAACAATATAAGTCTGTTTGTTTCTGTTCTCATAAATGCTGTACACAAAAGCCTTAAATCAATTGGCTTGAGTATAGAAGCCACTCGGTTACATAAACCGCCACAAAACAATGAAAACCATGTTAGATCTTTTTTTTAATGCCAAAATTGCAAAACTTTCCGTTGCAGGATGCCACCGGACAGTTGGCCCTCATAATTTCCTGTGTAAAAACTGCCAGTTTTGTGCGCGGTTGTTTGCAAAATTGCAGAACAGCTGTTCATAATTCAAATGGACAGAAAAAAAAATACATAAATAGTTGTTAATAAGTGTGTAAAATCGAGGCCATTTTAAGGACCACTAATGTACTCTTGATGTACAAGCTTGTAGATCAGCGCTTGAAGCTATTTTCAGTTGTGTTTCATTTTAAACCTCAGAGGAATGTATTGAATTGTTCTTATTTTTATTATATTAGGACAATCGTACACCACGGATTATATGTAGAACTAAATAACAGCATAATATAGCAAGTATAGTCTTTTGAAAAGTGAAAAAGTTATTATTCAGTTAATAATAATACATTTCATACATATTTTATAGATATATATTACATTAAAATTAATAAATATGTATTTATTTATGTCTAAATGAGAGATTTCTCTACTAAAAACAATAAAGCAGCTTGTTACAATCAATAGTGACATACAGTATATTAAAGTTCAGCAGGTTTCCCTGCTGGTTTGGGAGCTGGGCTGTAGCTGGAAGGGCATTCAGTGCGTAAAACATGCCAGAGTAGTTGCCGGTTCATTCCGCTGTGGTGAATGCAGGGATTAAACCAAAAGAAAAAAAGTTAAGCCCCTCCTATAGCTGGTGTTAAAAAAATGACAGTTTTGTGTTGCATGTATCATCCTGAAATTACCCAACACAATTTCACGACAATTCGTAGCTTTTCGATTTAGTGGCTAATTCATATGAATGTGTACAGCCTAATTCATACAGTTGTATTTGGGGGTGCTCCGGTTTCCCCCACAGTCCAAAGACATGCAGTACAGGTGAATTGGGTAAGCTAAAATTGTCCATAGTGTATGAGTGTGAATGTGTGTGTGGAAGTTCCCAGAGATGGGTTGTGGCTGGAAGGGCATCCGCTGCGTAAAATCGTGCTGGATAAGTTGGCGGTTCATTCCGCTGTGGCGACCCCGCAAGGGACAAAGCCGACAAGAAAATGAATGAATGAATGAATGTATTTGGGGGTGGGGTTTGGAAATACGCCTCTTTTTAAAAATCATACATTTTCATATGAATGAATTCATATGAATTTGTATGAATTACTGTAGCTACTTTTCATTAGTACTTTATTTTTATTGGGAACTTTTTGAGATTTTACAACAGAACATTTTACATTCAAAAATATACAATTTTACTGTATTGCACATGAAATAATAAACAAATACAAATTAATATTAAGTAAATAAAAGACTCTACATTGGGGGGGGGGGGGGGGTTGCATTCAACAGTTGTTAACATTACAGCAATCAATCAATTTATTCCAATGTTTTAAAAATAAGTCCTTTTTAAGTCTCAAAGTAAATGTTAGGTCTTCCATATCGCTTATTTTCTTCACAATTTCTGTCCAATCACCAATAGAGGGGGTGTCATGATTTTACCTGTATCTGCTAATACTCTTCTTGCTTATAATAATAATAATAATAATAATAATAATAATAATGCAGTGGCGCAGTAGGTAGTGCTGTCGCCTCACAGCAAGAAGGTCGCTGGTTCGAGCCTCGGCTGAGTCAGTTAGCGTTTCTGTGTGGAGTTTGCATGTTCTCACTGTGTTTGTGTGGGTTTCCTCCGTGTGCTCAGGTTTCCCACACAGTCCAAAGACATGCGGTACAGGTGAATTGGGTAGGGTAAATTGTCCGTATGTATGAGTGTGAATGAGTGTGTGTGGATGTTTACCAGAGATAGGTTGCGGCTGGAAGGACATTCGCTGCGTAAAAATGTGCTGGATAAGTTGGCAGTTCATTCCGCTGTGGCGACCACGGATTAATAAAGGGACTAAGCTGAAAAGAAAATGAAATGATAATAATTCCTTACATTCATATAGCGCTTTTCTAGACACTCAAAGCGCTATACACATTTTTTTGGGGGGGGATTCTCCTTATCGACCATCAGTGTCCAGCATCCACCTGGATGATTCAACGGCAGCCATATTGCGCCAGACAACACACCACATACAAGCTGATTGGTGGAGAGGAGACAGAGTGAGGAAGCCAATTGTCATGTGGGGATGGTTAGGAGGCCATGAGGGACAGAGGCCAGTGGGCAAATTTGGCCAGAATGCCGGGGTTAAACCCCTGCACCTTTTCAAAGGACATCCTGGGATTTTTAATGACCACAGAGAGTCAGGACCTCAGTGTAACGTCTCATCCGAAAGACGGAACTCATTGAGCAGTATAGAGTTCCCATCAATATACTGGGGCGTTAGGCAATATACACAGACCGCAGGTTGAGCACCCACAGCTGGCCTCACTAACACCACTTTCAGCAGCAACCTAGTTTTCCCATGTGGTCTGCCATCCAGGTACTGACCGGATGCAGCCCTGCTTAGCTTCAGCGGGCGACCATGCAAAAGTTGCAGAGAGCTAGCTTGCCACACTTAATATATTTACAAGGTAAACATCCTCCTTCACTGCCACCTCTTCATAGTTTCCAAGATAATTTGTAATAAAGTCTTTTGGTGTATCCTAAGATCTTTTTCATTTCCGATTAAACCTCGTTCCAGAAAAATAATATTTTTGTCCAGAAAATATGGAGATGATCTACATCAACCTTCCCACATATCCTCCAGCAAATCTGAGGTGCGGACAATTGTTTGCTTTTAATTTTGGGGGGAATGAAAAAACGTAGTAGATTTTTTCATGCAAATTCTTCCCACCTCCGCGAATAGGTATGTTGTATCTTACAGGCTGAAAGCCATTTTTCAATTGGAATTTATTTAGCTAATTCACTTTCCCATTTCTGCCTAATGTAGTTTGTGGAATCTTTTCCATTCTCCCTAAGGGCTTGGTGGAGGGAAGTTATATGTAAAATTTATATGTAAAATTATTTTACAATTATTTTTTGTATAAGAATCTATAATTAGTTTTATTAATTCTTTCAAATCCGAAATGTCCTAAGCTTTACATTGCCTTTCAAAGTAATCTCGAATTTGCAGATAGCAGTAAAAGTCTTTATTGTCCAAATGACTATAATTAGCTACTTTTCAGACACAAAATACATACAATAGTTAAGTTTTCTCATGATATTGGGCTGGAAATTACGCATGATGTACAACTAGTGTAACCAATCAAAATGGAGATTCATTTCATTGCAATTTGATGACCGTTATCCAATATTATTTTAATACCAAAGGACAACATTCATATTTACACATTTGGGAGAGACTTTAAAAACGCAATTTACAATCTATTCTTGGCATACATTTTAATAGGGTATGATTTCCTAGGGATCAAGCCCATAAGTTTTACGCTACGATGACACAATGAGCAAAATGGCTTCTTTTTAGTTAACACTCCAATAATACCATCATTTATTCAATCATTCATTTTCTTTTGGCTCAGTCCCTTTATTCGTCAGGGGTCGCCACAGCCGAATGAACCGCCAACTTCTCCAGCATATGTTTTACACAGCGCATGCCCTTTCAGCTGCAACCCAGTACTGGGAAACATCCATATACACATTCACACACATACACCAATTTATAGCCAATTTAGTTTATTCAATTCACTTATAGTGCATGTCTTTGTACTGTGTGGGAAAACGTATTTTTTTTATTATTTCATACTTAATAATAGGCGGTTCATTCCACTGTGGTGACCCCTGTTTAATAAAGGGACTAAGCTGAAAAGAAAATGAAAGAATGGATATTTAGTAATATACAATAATAATGATTAATTCAATTATTATTATTATTATTATTAATACACACCAACATGGGGAGAACATGCACACTCCACACAGAAATAGCCCAGCCAGCACTTGAACCAGCGAACTTCTTGCTGTGAGGCGACAGTGTTAAACACTGATCCACCATGTCACGCAATACCATAATTGGACTAAATATAACTAAATTAAAAACCTTTGAAAATATGTTTACCTGTATAAATATAAGAAGATTTTCTGACTTTTTAAAAAAATGTACGCAATTTATAAATAAAACGTGCTTCTTTTCCATTAAATTGCAGCTATTATTGTACACTAGAAGTGTTAAAGCTTGCATGGAAAGAAAGTTCCAATAATATTTTCATTCTCATTGTGGTATCTGAGTGAAACAGGGCTTGATTTCCTTGTGTATCTGCTTGGATTGTTGGAAGTTTGGCGATGAAATAGTCTTATTTGATTGTCAGTTTGCAAGTTTGTCTGCGTTGAACGCAGCTAAGCAACTGTTGCAAAATCCATTTATCTTGAACGTCAGCAATGCTTGGAGCTCATCAGAAATTAAACAGCATCTTTGTCTGGAATTTGCATTGTCATGCTGTGCTGCATCTACTGTAGACTAATCCACTGATTATGGGTTGTACGGTTTGCTTTTAGTTGCGTTGTGATCTTAATATCGTTGTGTACACTTGATGCTGATGATCAACTGTAATGCCACAGGGTTTGACATTTTAAAATGTAATAATATTTTAGCTATCAATATTAATTTAAGTGTATGTGCCACAGATCATATCACAAATAAATCTTCCTGAAATTATTTCTATTGAACAGTGATAACATCAGCGTTTACTAGGATTAATCAGTTACATTCTAAAATCAAATGACGTTGATACATGAAAATATTAAAATGGACAGTTCATCCAAGACTTCCTCACCATTTATTCACACTCAAGTGGTTATAAACTTGAATTTCACACAAAGAAAGACACTGAAGAATGTTGGAAAAAAGCAATGACATTCCAAATATATATATAAAAAAATACAATTTGTGTAAAATGTTCTTAAAAGTAGGGTTTTAATTGACTGAACTGAATTCAGCATGTGGTCACTTGCAGGATCTGTGTGGTTTGTGACTTTGAAGCCAATTTCTTATTTTTACAAACTCTTTAGGTAATGCTTAAGTTTACAACCCGCAAAGTACCACTTTTGTAAGTCATGGTGCAAATTACAGGGGAGCAAGGGGGAGCTCGGCTCCTCTAAATATGGCATGGGCTCCCCTGAAAACATGCATTGTGAAATTTTGGGGGACCTCAAAAAATATTGACAATGTGTTAATTTTGACGTGCGGTTTCAGTATTGTGCAAATGTGATTGTGGATTATTATGTGTAAAAGTGCAAAACTATCATTCATTCATACATGACGGCGATTTACACCTCACCTAAAAAAAAAGAGATACTATAACTACACATGCTATTCTTGCTATGAGCATCAATGTGCAGGGCCGCTGAGGAGCAAAGTCCAGTCATGTCAAAGACTGACAGCCAGATGCTTTCATATGGACGTTGACACACTGCTTATTCATTTTCCCAAACAAATGATGTGTTGTGTTTTGTTTTATTTGCTTCATACAGTAGACCAATACAATGTTCTTTTTTTAAACACCGTGACACTGCTGTAAACACGTTGGACAATTAAGATGAACCCCTTTCAATTGTGTTTTTGAATTCGCGATTCTGTTTTACCAGAGTGAAAACTGAGATCCCATGACATTCTATAGGCCTATGTAAAATAAAAACAGCATATGCTGTGCTTAATACCATCACCTTGAACTTATAGAGCGAATAGAAAAATGATAGGCTACATGACGAGGTTATTAATTTTTATGTTAAGTGAAACATATTCGTGTTTGTTGATTTTATATAAATGAATGTATTCCTCTCACAGAAGCACTGCAGGGGAAATTAGACAAAGATGTTCCGTTGTTTAGGCCGCTGTTGTTTGTGCATGTAAAAATAAACCCCTTAAAAGATATTTTCAAGGGTCAAAGAAAGTTATTGATGGGAAAACAAACGCTTTTTAGCAAGAAAGTAAACCAAAACTATCGTGGTGTTTTGTTAACTTAGCCTACTTTGTAATATTAGTTACAATAATCAAAATATATGTTTTATATTTATAGATTTTTTGTTAATACATTTAAGGACCGGGATCCTATGTGTTTTATAGTCTACATCACTGGTGCTCAACCCTGTTCCTGGAGATCTACCTTCCTGCAAAGTTCAGCTCCAAACCTGATCAAACACATTTGAGCCAATTAATTGGGACCTGAAAAGCGCTTGATAATTACAGGCAGGTGTGTTTGATATGGGTTGCAACTGAAATCTGCAGAAAGGTAGATCTCCAGGAACAGGGTTGGTCAGCCCTGGCCTACATCATTGTGGACTCTCAAGATCAAAGACGCCCCCCACCCCCTTCGTTAGAAAAAAATGGCGGGCTCCCCCAAAGGCCACGGTATAGTTTGAACACTGAGTATAATACAAGTATAAAGAACGTATGGGGAACAAACTGTAATACTTGGATAATAAGGGGGTAACAACCAGATATGCATCACGCATAGAACTGCATAAGTACATTGAATTTATGGTGTACTTTTCTATAAATTGCAAAGGGACAAATCATACACATATAAAGGATGATTGCAAGGAGGTTGACAACCTTATGCAACCTGCAAACACCCGAGTAAGTACATTAATAATAGTACCCTAATTCAGTGCCTGGGTTTTATAATACGGAGTGTTTAGTGAATAAAAGGAAATTTTATTAATCAGTTATTAAAACTGTTATGTTTAGAAATGCATTGAAAAAAAATTCTCTACGTTAAATTGGGGAAAAAGTAAACAGGAGGGCTAATAATTCTGACTTCAACTGTATATATATATATATATATATATATATATATATATATATATATATATATATATATATATATATATATATATATATATATATATATATATATGCATATATATATATACATATAGTACTATACTGTATATATATATATATATATATATATATATATATATATATATATATATATATATATATATATATATATATATATATATATATATTTTTTTTTTTTTTTTAAGACACTTCTATACAGCTTAAAGTGACATTTAAAGGCTTAACTAGGTCAATTAGGTTAACTAGGCAGGTAAGGGTAATTAGGCAAGTTATTTTATAACGATGGTTTGTTCTGTAGACTATCGAAAAAAAAAAAAAAATGAGCTTAAAGAGGCTAATAATTTTGACCTTAAAATGTTTTTTTTTTTTAAATAAAAACTGCTTTTATTCTAGCCAAAATAAAACAAATAAGACTTTCTCCAGAAGAAAAAAAAGATTATCAGACGTGTACATATATAAATATATATATATATATATATAATAAATATAAAATATATATAATAAATATTATATATATATATATATATATATATATATATATATATATATATATATATATATATATATATATATATATATATATATATATATATATATATATATATAAACAGCAGTAAAGATGCTAGCCTGTTTTAAGATGCATTGAACTCTGACAGTACGCCTGTATCATGCAAAGTGGAAAGTTGTAAACTAAAGAGTTACTGCTCTCTATATTCAAGCAATTTGGGGTCAATACAATATATGTAGTCACTACTATCTAACTATCTTGTGTCCATATATTGCAAGATAAAATTATGACCTATGGATATTTTGGAAAATAAAGATCTCAAAGACCTTTGTTTTCTCAAAGGATTCAATCAATCAATCAATCAATCAATCAATCAATCAATCAATCAATCAATCAATCAATCAATCAATCAATCAATCAATCAATCAATCAATTTACATTATTGTCATATAGTAAACCATAGAAAACAAATCTGATGAATTTTAGCTTACAAAAACCTTAAATAAATAACAATCAACAGTCTCCAAATAATTAAAGTACTTTAAACTGAAACAGAATATTGAGTAGCGCTCAGGGCTTTATTTTTGTGCATCATTCTTTCATAGCAAACTAACCGTAAGAGGGGTGTGCTTAAGAATATTGTGACTGAAGTTGTCAAACTGGTTTCCCAGTGTTGGGTTGCAGCTGGAAGGGCATACGCTGAGTAAAACATATGCTGAATAAGTTGGCGGTTCATTCTGCTGTAGCGACCTGATTAATAAAAGGACTAAAACAAAAAGAAAATGAATGAATGAAGTTGTCAAACTGATATCAACAGAGAAGGACAGTCACTCCAAATGTAGAAGCAAATGATCAGCCTTTGTTTTAACATTACAGTAACAAACTTTTTTCTCTCAGTGGTGTAACTTGCACGATTAATTGTTCACCTAAAGAATATCAATGCGCACTAGCAAAATAAATATTGTAAATTTTGATTTAACTCGAGTGTGTGAGTGCAAAAGATTTTGGAAAAAAGCTGTTTCTAAGTCTGTGCACTTTAATGGTCCTATATCTTCACCTTGAGGGTAGAGGGTCAAAAAGTCTATGGCCTGGGTGGGTGGGATCTTCAGCAATGCAATTCTTCTGAAGGCGTTATGCATAAACCAAGTGCTAGTCTGGAATCGGCTCCCTGACAATCCACCCAGGTCAAGTCCTTCCTGTTCTGTGCAGTGCAGCTGGCATACCACACAGTGACACAATATGAGACGCTTTCTATGGCACTCTTATACAAATTCAACAGTAGCCAAGGAGAAAGTCTAGCCTGCTTTAACTTCCTGAGGAAGAAAAGTCTTTGTTGAGCTTTCTTTACCAGGTCGGTGGTGTTTAGGGCCCAAGCGAGGTCTGCTGTAATGTGTATGCTAATGAATGAATGAATAAAAAATGGTAACACTTTACGATAACAGTACATGAATAATGATCTGCCAATACGTATGTACAAAGCATGAGTTAAGGCATGCGCTAATCAAGAACTATGGTTAATTACAACATGAGTACATAATTGCTACCCTAATTACTTGCTAGTTCACATCCATAACTGTTACTTTTAAACACAGGAGGTTATAAGTAGTTAAGAATGAGTTAATAATAATGTGCCCCTCCAAGTAAAGTCATGACATAATAACACATTATCAAGTATTAGTTACATTTAGCTAAAACTAAAATGTTAATTAATACATTCATTAACCAACACGATAGTTCTTGATTAGCGCATGCCATACAGTAACTCATCACTAGGGCCAGACGGAATCTGCGGACGTTTTTTGCTATTTCTGCGAAGAATTTTGGTAAAAATCTGCGGATTTCTGCGGAATGCTTTTAGGAGTATCATAACTAAAACCTTAAAATGTGAAATAAAAAAATTATATCTTTTTAACTTTAATTTAATGTTTAAAATGCAAATCCAATTAGATGAACAGTAAATAGTTAACTGTAAGTAAACAAACAGAAGTAATGATGGACTAAAAATCTGCGGAAAATCTGCGAAAAATCGGCGGAATTCTGCGCGCGCAGATTCCGTGTGGGCCTACGTCATCACTAATTCAGTACCTATAACATGTGATCAAAAAAAAAAACTTCTCCATTTTATTTATATTTTATTTGGATTTCTTTTTTGTTGTTTGGTCTATAAATTTCCATTAGCTGCCTTCCTTAGTGCTTCATTTAGCTGCCTTTCCCGAATTTGAACCACATGTTTGTCAGCAAATACTCCGTATCAATAGAGCGATTAGAATTAGAAAGAAATTCATGAATCATATTAAGCTCTCTGCCAGTGTCATGAACCACTTCCTAAACTGACTACGTGACCCATTCAAACACATTAATATTCTCATCTAAACCCATTTTGGCTTGATTTTGATTGATGCCGTTGATCATATTGTTGGTTTTTGCCATATGCAGAGGAGAATTAGCCCATTGGCATCACTGAGAGGACTTATGGGCTGCTGGAGTCCATTAAAGGGAGCTAATGTTAGCAATAGGATCAGAACCGTCTCTTTAGCAAACCGCAAGCAGTCTGTTGCATCTGTGATAGATTATCTGCTGTTTAAGCCCATGAATTTCTCTGAAATGGTAGGTAATGTCTAAACCACAGAGGGTTTTGAAACTCTTTGTGTGATTATGGCTGTTTCCTGATGGAGGAATCTCTCATTTTAAATACTAGTTGATGCTTTCATGATCCAACTCTTGGTGGGCACTTTGTGCCAATGTTAAAAGCTTTAACAAGTTCTCACTATCATAATCAGTGTTCTACGTGTGGTTCTAATCAAGATGAGTGCAACATTTCACCATTGGACGTTGGTGTGTTTGTTTGCACTTATTAGACATCTAATAAACGAAGGTTGTTGTTATTAAAGTGATATGGTCAATTATGTTTATATATAGAACAATATAGTATTACAAATATATATCTTCACACACACACACACGCACGCACGCACACACACACACACACGAAAAACTATTTTGTGGAGACTTCCGGTACATACTGTAAATTCTAACCCAACACCTGTGTGATTTTTGGGCTTGTTTCCTCATGAGAATTAAATAAATGTCATTCAGAATGTCATGATTCACACATTAAATAATTACTTTGTATAGATTTATTTTACATTCTTAGGGGATACAAAACACAGATGTTTTGGCACAATGCCTTCCTCAGTGCGTGACACAATCCTCTCCACTCTTAATCAATCACATTGTCATTAGTTAGACGACCACTCAATAGTATCTCATTTTTGTTTCAATATACTGTACACTCTCAGAAATAAAAGAAGGTACAAACCCTTGCCACTGTGGCAGTACCTTTTTATGGAACAGAATTGCACCTTAAGACAAAGAAACACATTTGTACCATTGCAGTTTGTACCTTTAAGGACATGATTTGTACCACGGCAAACCAAAATGTACCTTTGGGTTTTAAAACCTGCAGATACAATATTGTACCTTCATCAAAGGTGCAAATCTGATCCATGAAGGTACCACTACAGCGACAAGACACTTTGTACCTTAACAGTGTCAAATGTGTTCCTTCAAGAACTATTAAAATGCATTTTGCTATATCCAAAATGCGTCAATTTATTTTCAGTAAACGAAGATGAGTAGCACATTTCACCATTGGACGTTGGTGTGCTTGTTTGCATTTAGAATTTTTTCTATATTGGACATCCAATAAACAAAGGTTGTTGTTATTAAAGTGATATGGTCAATTATGTTTATATATAGAACAATATAGTATTACAAATATACAGTTAAAGTCAGAATCATAAGCCCCCCTGAATTATTAGCCCCCCCTGTTTATTTTTTCCCCCCAATTTCTGTTTAACGGAGATCAATTTTTTTTCAACATTTTTAAACATAATAGTTTTAATAAGTCATCTCTAATAACTGATTTCTTTTATCTTTGCCATGATGACAGTAAAAAATATTTCCTACATATTTTTCAAGACACTTCTATACAGCTTAAAGTGACATTTAAAGGCTTAACTAGGTTAATTAGGTTAACTAGGCAGGTTAGGGTAATTAGGCAAGTTATTGTATAACGATGGTTTGTTCTGTAGACTATCGGAAAAAATATAACTTAAAGGGGCTAATAATATTGACCTTAAAATGGTTAAAAAATAAATAAAAACTGCTTTTATTCTAGCCAAAATAAAACAAATAAGACTTTTTTCAGAAGAAAAATATTATCAGACATACTGTGAACATTTCCTTCCTCTGTTAAACATCATTTGGTAAATATTTAAAAAAGAAAAAAAGCATCAAAATATATTTTTAAACAACGTTTTTCTAAAAAAAGTTTCTTTTTGTGTAAATGCACCTTTTCCAACATAAATCAAAATATCTTTTTTGCTAAAGATTTCACAACACTTTTCACAAAAATGTTACAGAAGACACTATAAAACTTTTTTTTCTCCAATTGTCACACAATAGCTTTGTAACCACTTAAAAGTTAATTTAATTGACAATTTTAAAATACAAATAGAATAATGCAAAAGTATTGTAACAAGATATGCACAATGTTTGATTAGTTTTACAATAGTAAAATGTCATGTGCATATGCAGGACTTTTGACTGCTCATGTGCGTAGTGGAAAGCAAACGCAAAATGTGCAGATATCAATAATGAAAATGTATTTATCAGAAAATGCTTACCAAATGTTTATTAAAATGCCCTAAATGTTTAGCTTACAATAACTATAGTTTTGTTTTACCAGTTGTTTTGTATTATATAACTTAATAAATAATGTTTATGAGTTTCTTTAAACATATGCTTTTAAATGATGATTTATGGTTTAATATGAAATATATTCATAAATCACTTTGCTTTCCAGTAATATTTATTTTTTATAGATATTGTAATAAAGAAGGAGTTGTCCAACACTTTTATACCTCTTTTATGAGAACAATTGTGTCTCAAACCTTATTTTCAATTGTACTATAAAAGGTACAGAACAGTATCGTAAAGGGTCTTTTCTGTACCATATAAGATAAAACTTTTACAAAGGTACAAAATTGTTCCTTAAGGAACATTACATGTACCACCATGTACCTTTTTTCTGAGAGTGTAATAAACCACACAAGAAATATTTTCCTTCACCTTTAAAAAGCATTATCTACATTGCACAGGAAAATAACATATCAATTATCATCATTCGCCTATTCATGTCTACATTAATGCAATGTAATTCCGACAGTCCAAAACTTTAAAAATACAATTTCATCTCATTATTTGTATCATTACATACTCAAATTCCATGATTTACAATATTATAGATAAACAATAAAACATTAAAGAAACACAGAAAGGTCCAAGTCCTCATTTATTCCTCTTTAAATGAATTGAATGTATGAATCCACAATGCTTCTCATTGTAATAATATTTTATTCAGATTACCTTTACTATGTGACTCAGATAGTTCCTCAATTCCTATACATTCTAGTTGTTTAACTTCAAACTTCATTACTGAAAGAAATAAATGTCCCCACAAGGTCCAAATTTACTGGCATGTTGATTAAATGTGTTCAATACTGTGTTGAATACAGATTTAGGTTAGTAAAATTAGTAATTAAAATAAATGACAAATGTGCATATGTTTGTAACACCATTAATTTTACACCATTAATTTTTGGATTAATTTATATATACAAATTAAATTAAACAACACATATGCAAATTATAATAGTATACTTGTCTACAATTTGATAGGCAACAAATATGTTTTAAAATATTTGCATATTTTTGCAATTTATATATTGTAAGAGAACATATGTGAGAGTTTATAAATGTGTATTTAACATTAAATATTTATTAACATTTACATATGATTTATATATGCACACTATCTTTTTAGATATTTACTGTATATTTCCCATTTAGTCATCATCAAAACCATATTATAGAATTAATAGATTTAGTGTTTTATATGTTAAAACTTATACTATGACTATGATACATATACAGTATGCATGTAACATTTACATAACTTGTGCATTAGTAAAGTTTAATACATGTCTATTTTATACTGTCATTTACACAAATGTAATATATGCACATATATCACATCTGCATATGGGAAGTATTTGGGGTATTTTTGCCTTAAATCACTTCCCATTTTAAAGTAAAAAGAGCTAATATGCAAAAACATACTGGTGTTACGTTGGATCACTGACATTATGAAAAGTCTCTTTGGTTTAATTGTTCTTTTTGCTAAGTTGAGTTAGCCTATAGCTGTGAATCATGTTTGTGTAGACACCATATATTTTAAAAGGCCAGATATGCCATTGAGTGATATGTGTAAGCAGTTTTTAATGCATGTTAGAGTAGTTTTCTGGCAGGTAAAATAAATTTATCCAAGGTAAAATGTATTAGAGAAAGTAGAATTAATTGGCTAAAGATAAAGAATATTTGTTACAGTAATAATAATAATAATAATAATAATAATAATAATAATAAAAGTTAAACTAATAATAATTCGTATATATTATTAAACATGAAATAGTATAAAGATATGATAATTATAAATGTCTGGGATATTATTACAAATGTATTTTATAGTAAAATATTTAATAAAATGCAGAAACTAAAGAGTTTGTCTTAAAATTATACATTTATATCTCAGTGGTTTACTCCACTCACAATTCATTTCTATCCCAAATCTTTTTCTCTTTTTTTCTGTGTGTGTCTATGCTTTTACATTTTAATTTAAACATTCTATTTCAATTTTAATTTTAATTAAATTTTTTTATTACATTTTTTTGCAGAGCTATTTTGCAGACTAATTTTACAATGTCTTACAGTTTTTCTCAGTTGCTTTGGTGCATTTCTCACAACACTATTTACATTTGCACAACAGTTAATGCATTTCTCAAAACAATTAGTCATTTGTGCACATCATAGTAGCAGTTTCTCATTCCTTCCAACAAATTGCAAATGCTCTTGGACATGCATCAATTGCTTTCATACAACTCTCGGCTGTTTTATAACATTATCATTTGCTTATGTCATGTCAGTCGAAATTAACTAAACTTGTGGATGCTGAATAGTCATTCCATATAAAACTAATAGTCCTCATTTCATTACTTGAGTTGTTACATACAAAATGTTGAACTAGTTGTCAAAATCTGTCAAGCTAATTTTATTTTTAAAATGTTAAATCTTTTTTTTTTCTGAAAATCTCTTCTAAAATGAACAATTTGATGAATGATTTACAGATCTATGTATGTTTTAGGTTCAGTTCCAGTATGTACTGCAATATTGTTTACAGTTGTGCACAGCTCTACCCAAAGGAAGTTTATGTTTGTTGTAAATAAGGGTGTATTTACTCTTTTGCACAATGCTGTGAATAAATTAGAATTGCGAAGAGCAAATACAGTAAAAATGTGAAACATACATATTTAGTGTCTTGTACTCAGACACCTCACTAAATGCAGTGATGTCTAACTTTGCTGTAGATTTCAAATGGCCGTGCAAATAGTATATAGTGCTGTCTTGAGCATTTTCAGAAAGTGTCACCAAAATCTGACTTTTTTGCATTGGAAAAAATGTACAGAGTAAACTGACAAAATGAAAACATGACAAAGCCATTTGACTATCTTGTTCATAAACAATGGTGTCAGGACTTTTCATCTTGATGGCACTGACACTTTCATTGACATGAATACTTGCTTTTGAGGAATGAGCTTTCCATTTTGAGCAAGTGACACGCATTTGCAGGTTATCAACTAGGTTTTGAAGTTTGCACTAATTGTTTTGAGAAATGCATTAACTGTTGTGCAGATGTAAATAGTGTTGTGAGAAATGCACCAAAGCCACTGAGAAAAACTGTAATTCAGGTTACAACAAGTATTTTAATTTTACAGTTTTTAGTTTTAGTTATTTCTAACACATGTAACATTAGAAATGTTGTCAACATTAATTTGTATATATTATATACAGTTGAAGTCAGAATTATTAGCCCCCCTTTGAATTTTTTTTTTTCTTTTTTAAATATTTCCCAAATTATGTTTAACAGAGCAAGGAAATTTTCACAGTATGTCTGATAGTATTTTTTTTTTTCTGGAAAAAGTCTTATTTGTTTTATTTCGGCTAGAATAAAAGCAGTTTTTAATTTTTGAAAAACGATTTTAAGGTCAAAATTATTAGCCCCTTTAAGGGATATATTTTTTCGATAGTCTACAGAACAAACCATCATTATACAATAACTTGCCTAATTACCTTAACCTGCCTAGTTAACCTAATTAACCTAGCTAAGCTTTTAAATGTCACTTTAAGCTGTATAGAAGTGTCTTGGAAAATATCTAGTCAAATATTATGTACTGTCACAATGGCAAAGATAAAATAAATCAGTTATTAGAAATAATTATTAAAACTATTATGTTTAGAAATGTGTTGAAAAAAATCTTCTCTCCATTAAACAGAAATTGGGGAAAATAATAAACAGGGGGGCTAATAATTCAGGGGGGCTAATAATTCTGACTTCAACTGTTTGTGTGTGTGTATATATATATATATATATATATATATATATATATATATATATATATATATATATATATATATATATATATATATATATAGCTTGGATAAGTTCATAGATATATACATTAGATGTCGCATACCCTGCTGTTGTCTATTAGAAGGAATGCGTCAATAGAGCAGCCATTTTAGTACAGGGTAGCGCTCCTTTGAAATGAATGCAGGACCAAGGTGCAGTGGAGGACTGTGGCCATCCAAAGCCAGATATATACACATATACACATATATCTATGATCGGGAGTTTTCCCGCTGGTCAGTATGCTAATATTTTTTTAATTTACGAAAAATTATCATTTTTACATCACTTTTCTACATTGATGGATGTGACTACACGGGCATTCCTGACAAAGAGTGTGTGTTTGTGTGCGTGGAAATGTATTGTCCTCCCTCTCTGTTTAACTTGATCTAATCCGATTACTGAAGCACACCCCTTCTCCTGCTTTCACTTCTCATTCTGACGGAGGGAGCGATTCGTTTGTGAGTGAATCCCCGTTTTGAATGACTCGTTCACAATAATACAAGTTTCTAGCACCGCAGCATCTTATTGTTATATATTTTATAACATTGTTTGCTTATTTTATTCAACAAAACTAGCATAAGCCTAGAATTTAGTGCGAGTTTGCCTTATGTTGAATGCAGTGTGCCATCTTCACATGTCTTGTCTAGTGCGGTTGAATGACTTTTGTCCTGAGAGCACTGTACAAATGTGGCGGCGCTATTGACGCATGCTCAGGGTCCCTATGTGATATCGAGTGTATATATCTATGGGATAAGTTTATCAATCAGTTGTCCGATAGTAAACATAAAAACATGTAAGTTTACATGACTCTCAGTCTTCTCTTTGTTTCAGAAATGGCGAAAGGTCTGGTCTGTGTTGTATCGAGAAAGCTCCTGCTCCATCTCTCGCCTTGAGTTTTTCGAGATTAAAGATGGAGCCCCCAACACGCTGGAGAAAGCAAACCGCAAACAGGAAAACAAAAAGGTGAAGGACAGCCTGTGGAGCTTAGATTTTCCACAACAGAACACATAAGATGTGGCGCATCTGAGGAGAGTGATGTAATTCCAAATTTACAATGGTTTATGAGCAATCAAAATTAGTTATGGGTCATGCGTCATGTATGGGAGAACAACCATTTGTAGTTCCATTAAACATAGGCCTATTTCTGCTATGATCCCTTCTAACAAAAAAGGATTTTCACAATTGTAGCCTTTTCAAAAATGAAAGCATGTGGATGATTAGTTCTTGATGAGTCATGTTTTAAATCGCAGCTTATTGCAGACGCATTATGCAGGCTGTTGAAACACTTTTCATGAAAAGATTCCTAAAATGGCCAAAATGAAATATACTATCATGGAAAGCCAAATGGGCAAAATTAAATATGCTATTATGGAAAGCCAAAAAGGCCGAAAATATAAAATTAAATGAAATATATTATTATGGAAAGCCAAAATGGCCAAAATTAAATAAACTATTATGGGAAGCCAAAAAGTCCACAATTAAATATACTATTATGAACAGCCAAAATGGCCAAACTTCAATATACCATTATGGAAAGACAAATGGCCAAAATGAAATATAATATTATGAAAGCCAAAATGGCCAAAATTCAACATACTATTATGGAAAGCCAAAATGGCGAAATGAAATATAATATTATGAAAAGCCAAAATGGCCAAAATTAAATATACTATTATCGAAAGCCTGGGTCGCAGGTTCGAACCTCGGCTGGGCTGGGTCAGTTGGCGTTTCTGTGTGGAGTTTGCATGTTCTCCCTGCATTCGCGTGGGTTTCCTCCGGGTGCTCCGGTTTCCCCCACAGTCCAAAGACATGCAGTACAGGTGAATTGGGTAAGCTAAAATTGTCCGTAGTGTATGAGTGTGAATGTGTGTGTGTGGAAATTCCCAGAGATGGGTTGCGGCTGGAAGGGCATCCGCTGCGTAAAATCGTGCTGGATAAGTTGGTGGTTCATTCCACTGTGGCGACCCCGCAAGGGACAAAGCCGACAAGAAAATGAATGAATGAATGAATTATGGAAAGCAAAAAATGGGCAAAATTAAATATGCTATTATGGAAAGCCAAAAAGGCCAAAAATATAAAATTAAATGAAATATATTATTATGGAAAGCCAAAATGGCCAAAATTAAATGAACTATTATGGGAAGCCAAAAAGTCCACAATTAAATATACTATTATGAACAGCCAAAATGGCCAAACTTCAATATACCATTATGGAAAGACAAATGGCCAAAATGAAATATAATATTATGAAAGCCAAAATGGCCAAAATTCAACATACTATTATGGAAAGCCAAAATGGCGAAATGAAATATAAAATTATGAAAAGCCAAAATGGCCAAAATTAAATATACTATTATGGAAAGCAAAAAATGGGCAAAATTAAATATACTATTATGGAAAGCCAAAAAGGCAAAAAATATTACATTAATTGAAATATATTATTATGGAAAGCCAAAATGGCCAAAATTAAATATACTATTATGAAAAGCCAAAATGGCCAAAATTCAATATACTTTTATGGAAAGCCAAAATGGCCAAAAATATACTATTAAATGAAATATAATATTATGGAAAGCCAAAATAGCCAAAAAAATATACTATTAAATTAAATAGACTATTATGTAAAGCCAAAATGGCCAAAATGAAATATACTATTAAATGACATATTCTATTATGGAAAGTCAAAATGAAATATAATATTATGGAAAACCAAAATGTCCCAAATTCAATATACTATTATGGAAAGCCAAAATGGCCAAACTAAAATATATTATTATGGGAAGACAAAATGGCCAAAAACTGTTGCCTCACAGCAAAAACGTCGCTGGGTCGCAGGTTCGAACCTCGGCTGGGCTGGGTCAGTTGGCGTTTCTGTGTGGAGTTTGCATGTTCTCCCTGGGTTCGCGTGGGTTCGCCGGGTGCTCCGGTTTCCCCCACAGTCCAAAAACATGCAGTACAGGTGAATTGGGTAAGCTAAATTGTCCATAGTGTATGAGTGTGAATGTGTGTGTGGAAGTTCCCAGAGATGGGTTGCGGCTGGAAGGGCATCCGCTGCGTAAAATCGTGCTGGATAAGTTGGCGGTTCATTCCGCTGTGGCGACCCCGCAAGGGACAAAGCCGACAAGAAAATGAATGAATGAATGAAAATGGCCAAAAATATATTTAAATAAAAAATGCTATTATTGAAAGCCAAAATGAGCAAAATGAAATATAATATTATGGAAAGTGGGTTTCACGGTGGCACAGTGGGTAGCACGATCGCCTCACAGCAAGAAGGTTGCTGGTTTGAGCCACGGCTGGGTCAGTTGGCATTTCTATGTGGAGTTTGCATGTTCTCCCCGCGTTCGCGTGGGTTTCCTCCGGGTGCTCCGGTTTCCCCCACAAGTCCAAAGAGATGTGGTACAGGTGAATTGGGTAAGCTAAAATTGTCCATAGTGTATGTGTGTGAATGAGAGTGTATGGGTGTTTCCCAGTGATGGGTTGCAGCTGGAAGGGCATCCGCTGCTTAAACATATGGTGGATAAGTTGGCGGTTCATTCCACTGTGGCGAGCCCAGATAAATAAAGGGACTAAGCTGAAAAGAAAATGAATAAATGAATGAATGAAATATACTATTATGGAAAGCCAACATTTCCAGACTGAAATATACTATTATGGGAACACAAAATGGCCAAAAAATACTATTAAATAAAATAAACTATTATTGAAAGCCAAAATGAGCAAAATAAAATATAATATTATGGAAAGTGGGCATCACGGTGGCATAGTGGTTAGCACGATCACCTCACAGCAAGAAAGTTGCTGGTTTAAGCCTCGGCTGGGTCAGTTGGCATTTCTATGTGGAGTTTGCATGTTCTCCCCATGTTCACGTGGGTTTGCTCCAGTTTCCCCCACAAGTCCAAAGACAGGTGAATTGGGTAAGCTAAATTGTCCATAGTGTATGTGTGTTGAATGAGAGTGTATGGGTGTTTCCCACTGATGGGTTGCAGCTGGAAGGGCGTCCGCTGTGTAAAACATATGCTGGATAATTTGGCGGTTCATTCTGCTATGGTGACCCCTGATTAATAAAGGGACTAAGCTGGAAGGAAAATGAATGAATGAATAAATAAATGAAAAGTCAAAATGGCCAAAATGAAATATACTATTATGGAAAACCAAAACGGCAATATGGAATATTGTAAAAGAAAACATAAGCTATGTTGGACTCAAGTTTTATTTATTTATTTCCTTTTCTTTACAGGTGATAAAAATGAGCGACTGCATTCGTGTTTCGGAGGCTGACGTGGAAGGTTGTCCACGGGATTGTGGGCCTTTTTTGGTGGAGACAACTGAAAAAACATTTGTGTTTGCTGTTGAGACAGCTGAACTGGATGACTGGATCCAAAAACTGTGTGAAATCGCTTTTCCGGTATTTAACTTTGTTTATTGTGTTATTGTCTCTTTACCATGGAAGATTGCACTGCAAAAATGCTTTTCTTAATTTTTTTTTCGAGTCCAAATATCTAAAAATGCTTAAATCAATAAGCGTTTTATAGACAAGCAAAAAATACTGTCTTGTTTTCAGAAATAATATGCCAAAATTAGGTGAGTTTTACCTTAAAAACAGCTAAATAATCTAGTTTTTTCCATTTGACATAAGATTATTTTGCTTACCCCACTGGCAAATTATTTTCCTTGTTGTAGGGCAAATCTCATTTAATTTTGATATATTTTTTAAAACAAGACAATATGTTTTGCTTGATGCTTCTTGATTTAGGGATTGTTAGATATTTGGACTAGAAACAAGACAAAAGCATTTTTTTTGTATTTGTTTCCACTATGAAAAAAAGAAAAAAAAAAAAGAAAGAAATGCGAAATATAAACTCATGACTGCAAGAAAGTTTAAACAAGAACTAAAGTTCTAAATCTGAGAAAGAATAATTTTGACATAATGCTAAATGAATAATGTAACAATTAAGAAACAATAAAGTAACAATTCTCATTTATTTTCTCTGGATTTAGGCAATTTATTAGGCTATTATTTCATGTCTTGTATAGGCCTTTCAGGCTTAGAATTTATAGAAAGAAAGATTACACGATGTAACAACTCTTATTTTATTTCTTTGAGTCTCGCAATTCACACTTTCAGATTTGTGAGTTTATATGTTACAATTTTGTTTGTCTCACAAGTCTTACTCTGTTTCCTTTTTTCTCTGTCTTAAAATATTTAGTTTATATCTGTTATTTCTGTTTTTTTCTTCTCAGATTTGTACGTTTATATCTCAAATTTCTGTTTGTTTCTCTAAATATCCAAAAAGTTTTTTCCCCTCAAAATTTGAGTTTTTTTTTTTCCTTCTGAATTTTAAATGAATATATCACAGTTTTGAGTTTATATCTGGAAATTTGACTGTGTTTTTCTGTGGGAAACAAGTTGAAGTTACTTTTTAAATTTTGTATTTAACATTGCTCTGTATTTACAGTTTTCTCAGTCACTTTGGTGCATTTCTCACAACACTATTTACATTTGCACAACAGTTAATGCATATCTCAAAACAATTAATGCAAACTGCAAAACCTAGTGGATTACCTGCAAAAGCGTGTCACTTGCTCAAAATGGAGAGCTCATTCCTCAAAAGAATGTATTGATGTCAATGAAAGTGTCAGTGTCATCAAAATTAAAAGTCCTGACACCATTGTTTATGAACAAGATAGTCAAATGGCTTTGTCATCTTTTCATTATGACACTTTACTCTGTACATTTTTTTCCAACGCAAAAAAGTCAGATTTTGGTGACACTTTCTGAAAATGCTCAAGGCAGCATACTATTTGCACAGCCATTTGAAAACTACAGTAAAGTTAGACATCACTGCATTTAGTGAGAGAGTTGTATGAAAGCAATTGATGCATGTCCAAAAGCATTTGCAATTTGTTGGAAGGAATGAGAAACTGCTACTATGATGTGCACAAATGACTAATTGTTTGGAGAAATGTATTAACTGTTGTGCAAATGTAAATAGTGTTGTGAGAAATGCACCAAAGCCACTGAGAAAAACTGTAACATTAACATTGGATGTACTTGACATAGTTTTTAAAAACATTATTGCTATAATTGATTATTATCATGTATTACAGTGCAAACCAGATCACTTGACATCGTACACAGTATAAAATAGTTATTAAATAGTCAACGTTTCTAGTTTTTGTCTTATTTTCATGGCTTTGTAACCACAGTTGTGCTTTTACTCCTGAAATCTTTCAGACATTTTGTGTTTACTTCTGCTGTCTGCTAAGAGAGGTTGTCTTTGCTGAAAGCTTGTCAGCTCCTTGTGCCTAAATTTCTGCAGACATGGAGATTTAGACTGCAGCAGCTCGCCACTTTTTTTGTCATCTCAGCAGATGTAAAAACCCATCAAAGCTGATCAGAAACTTGCTCATATGATTCCTTGGGGTTCTCATGCTAGTAGTTTAATGCTTGTGCAAAGAAAAGCTTCTGTTCATCGTGACCTTTCTCACTTGTGTCTTTAAATAAGGGAAGTTGTTTGTTCACATTGTATGGTATTTTTACATTGTGGGTGACTTAGGGGGTTAATAGGAAGTTACCATGACTTCATGGATGCAAACGGACAATTTTTGCTCTTGCTCTTGTTCAGCTGTGAGTCAGACTAAATGTTTTGTGATCCTATATGAGCTTTTTTTTGGTGACAAGTGTCAAATGTTAAGAGATTTTCTCTACCTATTATTTCTTGTTTCATCACTTCAGCAATTCCTACCAGGTCTGAGTTCACACCTTTTTTTGATTGAGCTTTTTTTACTATTTTTTATTAAAGTCTTATTTTTAGTTTCAGGATATTGTAACACCTTTTATAGATGTCTGAAGTACATATATGATGGTAGTGATGCTAGGGTGGTTACTAAAGGTATTCTGAAGTGAAGTTTTTGTTCCAACAGTGCATATAACAAATGAGTAATGGCTTCCAAACTCAGTTTAAAACATTTGAACTGAGGTGGATTTTGAACTGAGATTTTCATTGAAAGGACAATCGGATTACAGTTTTTCTCAGTCGCTTTTCTCAGGTGCATTTCTCACAACACTATTTACATTTGCACAACAGTTAATGCATTTCTCAAAACAATTAGTCATTTGTGCACATCATAGTAGCAGTTTCTCATTCCTTCCAACAAATTGCAAATGCTCTTGGACATGCATCAATTGCTTTCATACAAGTCTCTGCTGTTTGTAACATTATCATTTGCTTATGTCATGTCAGTCAAAATTAACTAAACTTGTGGATGCTGAATAGTCATTCCATATAAAACTAATAGTCCTCATTTTATTACTTGAGTCATTACATACACAAATGTTGAACAAATTTGTCAAGCAAATTTTATAAAAAATTTTAAATCTTTTTTTTTCCTGAAAATCTCTTCTAAAATGAACACTTTGATGAATGATTTACAGACTTATGTATGTTGTAGGTTCAGTTCCAGTATGTACTGCAATATTGTTTACAGTTGTGCACAGCTCTACCCAAATGAAGTTTATGTTTGTTGTAAATAAGGGTGTATTTATTCTATTGCACAATGCTGTGAATAAATTAGAATTGCAAAGAGCAAATGCAGTAAAAATGTGAAACATACATATTCAGTGTCTTGTACTCAGATACCTCACTAAATACAGTGATGTCTAACTTTACTGTAGTTTTCAAATGGCTGTGCAAATAGTATATACTGTAGTGCTGTCTTGAGCGTTTTCATGAAGTGTCACCAAAATCTGACTTCTTTTGCATTGGAAAAAATTAACAGAGTAAACTGTCATACTGAAAACATGACAAAGCCATTTGACTATCTTGTTCATTAACAATGGTGTCAGGACTTTTCATCTTGATGACACTGACACTTTCATTGACATCAATACTTGCTTTTGAGAAATAAACTATCCATTTTGAGCAAGTGACACACTTTTGCAGGTTATCCACTAGGTTTTGCAGTTTGTACTACTTGTTTTGAGAAATGCATTAACTGTTGTGCAAATGTAAATAGTGTTGTGAGAAATGCACCAAAGCCACTGAGAAAAACTGCAATTAAACGTTTGAAACCATGTAAATCATTTAATATAGAAAAATAAACTTTTTACTAGATCATTTATCTATATCATCTAGTTCATTAAAATAAGTGAGGATAGCAAAATAAAGTAATCTGTGACATATAATACCCAACAATGCTTCCAATACAGTGGACCAAAATTGTTGAAGGGCTGAATAAATTTTGTTTTGACGATAGATAGATAGATAGATAGATAGATAGATAGATAGATAGATAGATAGATAGATAGATAGATAGATAGATAGATAGATAGATAGATAGATAGATAGACAGATAGACAGACAGACAGACAGACAGACAGACAGACAGACTGACAGACATGGGAAAGGAGCGATCCCGGTGCAAATGTTTAGCAAAAGTTCTTTGGTGGAAATCTAGATGGATAACTTAGATTTGCATTTACTTTATGATTAAAAGTCTGCCTCTTTCTTTCTTGAATGAGTATAAGTTTCAGCTACTTTGACAGTAGGTTACCATTTCACACATTTCCGATGTATGCTAGCATTTGAGAAGTGTTACTTAAAACATAATGAGAAGTATAAATGCAAGGCATGTGCCATGCAGTGAAATGATCATTTAATTCATGGGCGACATGAATTGTTGCAAGTTGGCAAGATGTTTTGCAATGTGTTGGCAAACAGTGCTCACACCAGATACTGACTGGTTTTTTGTAGTCGCTTTTCACTTTGACAGCTTTCAGCTTTTCAGCTTTTAGACTCTGCTTCATACTACATACTTTACCTCATCCAGGAACATGATTTATGCAAAAGTCCCATAGGATGTAATGAAGACCACAACTTCCATGAGTCCACATTCAGTCACGACGTCATAAAACTATGCATTTGTTTGTTGTGAATATGCTCCCTCTAGTGTCAAAAAATTGCGTAATGGGCTTTTAAATACTTGCGCTTGTTTGTTCAAATCATCATCCCTTAGTTCAGTAATGCTAATAGTAATGCTTGTCAGATGCATTTCAATATACAGTGGTCCCTTGTTATTCACGGGAGTTCCATTCTAAAAATAACCTGCAATAGGCAAAATCCGCAAAGTAGTCAGCTTTATTTTTTACAGTAATTATAGATGTTTTAAGGCTGTACAACCCCTCGCTACACACTTTATACACTTTTCTCAGACAGGCATTAAAATTCTCACACTATTCTCTTTTGTTTAAACACTCTCAAAGTTTAAACCTTCGTAGAAAAATAAGTCCAGTAGTATAAAATGAAAGCAAAGATCAAAAGCATTTGATCTTTATTTATTTATTCAGTAATGGCTCCCTACAGCCGCGCAACTTCTACCTTCTTTTAGCATGTCCAGAAGTTCAACTTTTTGTGAGATGATTAGCATCTTCCTCTGCATTTTGGGTGCTACCGCATGTATCGACATTGTGGCGAAATTTTTTTTTGCAAACATACAGTGCATTCAGAGTCACACTGCTAGTGATCAAAGATTTATGTAAATTTAGCAAGCTGAACGCATTTTGTACTGTACAGGAGACACTACACAGAGGAGATTGATTGACAATGGACTACAGCCAGTCAGGACGCAGAACACAATGCGCTGTTGAAAAATACCATGTCAAATTGCATGAAAATAATCTGCAAAATTGTTATAGCTATAAATTGTTATAGCTAATCGCGTTATAGCGACCACCATACTGAGATAGAACAACAGGCAAGTTAATATTATGTATTAGATATCAGGTTCCTCCAGCTTTTTGGCCTCTTCTAAAACAGGCTGCAGTCTTTAAGGATTATCAATTGAAGAGCTGCTCCAGAAGCCAGCAGTGAAGCTGTGTCATGTGCTGAACTGTGAGGAGTAGAAGAGCTTGATGTAATGCATTAGGGGAAAGGAATACGGCTATATGCTGTGAAGCTTTCTGTTGTGTAACATAATATGATCACTTACAGTTTTGGAGAGGGTTTCTTGGCTCAGAACGCCGCTCCCCAACAAAGGCCATTTGTCCAAACCTCATGTGGTGAAGTTAAACTGCTATTCTCAGCTGGGGCAAAAAAAAATGAAGAAGTGCAACAAGAATTTTAATAGCCCTTTTGCCACTGAAAAAAATGACACGTAAAACAGAGGACTAAGTGAATATAACTAACTTACTGAACTTGGGTGCGTTTCCCAAAACCATCGTTAGCCAACTAAGGTCGCAAGTTATGTTGTAACAAACATAGTTCATTGATTTACCATTTCCCAAATCCATCGTTCCAACGAACATTCACAAACTGTGTCGCAAACTTGTGCACTTGCGACTACACCTTTGGAGCTGTAGTTAGAAACATAGTTCCTGGCTGTGTTCTATTCCCACTTATCCCCCCCTATGCCCTATTCATTTAAAACATTCTAACATTTAAACTTGAAATGATTAAAAATAAAAAATCATTAAGGTCATCTCTCTTAGGTGTAATTTCCTTTCAAAGAATTTTTACAGTTCAGTTTTAGCGATCTTCATGTTTACAATTGTGCTCCCTTCGCAGTGCACTTTGAAAACTTTGATGTCATGTTGAACACAGCCTCATGACAAAAGCTATAGGTGATTATTATTATTAAAAAAGCAGAATTAATGTTACGTCTCCAAAGCTTGTGAAAACAAAAAAAAAACATAGCATACATTAATGCTTTTAATTTATAGTAGGTTATTTATTAAGTATCTGTACTGTATATGACATGGGCCTGCTGGTTAGAGCATATATGCAGTGGTTTGCACGTGATCAAATTGTAAAAGTAGACTTTTCAAAAAATAAATAAACAATATCCTACTTAAAAATAATAATAATCATCACCATCATTATTATTATTATTATTATTAAAATAGGATTTTTTTTTTCTAATAAATAATACATATTAAATTTAATTTCTTAATAAATAGCCTCATTATTTCTTTAATTATTTATATGATTTATATGTGATATTAGAATACGTGTTAGCTTTTGTAAGTGTTTTTATGTTTTAGAATAGAATATGTAATGTTCTCAATAATATTTGTAAAGGAAACGCATATGTGCTATTTACATATATTTCAATTGATATGGAAAACGAGTGCATGTTTTTACCAAAACTAATATTGGATTTTATTTTAAATGCGTGTGTGTGTAAAACAATATAATTTGCACAAATAAATTATGGGGTTCTTCTCTAAAGAAGTTGTTACTCCACCCCGTTTTATGGGTGTTTTACGTTATAACTAACGTGGTTCAAATGATGGATCTGCGACAGAGAAACTACGGGTTTTGGGAAACACTCGACACTACATCGATCTTTTCCCAAACGATGCATCGTTGATAGTTCAGATGCGAGATACATCGTTGTTTGGGAAACGCACCCCTGATATCTGGCTTATTGACACTGCTGTACACTTACATTTACCTACTCATTCAGACATTCATACTACAAGAAGCATGTAACATTACTTTTGCAGTTTAAATTGAGCACATACTTGTTTTAGTTCTGTGTCAAAACACACAACATGTAACTAATACTCTAAAACACTGCCTACATGAGTAATCAACTTTTTATGCATTTGCCTAGATAGAGAGCTCAATAGTTATTGAGACACCGTCTTGTGTATGTAAGATTAGCCAATTAAAAACGCCTGGATATTTCCAAGTTTTATCAAAAGTTTTATGCTATTATACAAAATGTATGCTAATTTATACAAAAGTATTAGCTTTAATTGTTTATAAGTAAGTTATTAAAAAAATCTAATACCTGTTAACATGTATGAACAGCAGTCAATAGATTATATGCACAGCTAGTGTTTTTCTGTCAAAGGTAAACTTCTGGTGAAAGGTTAATGTGGCTAAGTTCAATTTTGTAAGGCTCCTTTTACAGCATCGATGCTTCAATGCAATTAACCTTCCTGTCGTGTTAGGGTCAAATCTGACTGATTTACAACTTAAAACACTCATAAACATTGTGTTTTACATCTGATTACCTCAAGGCCTTATGATATCCAAAACACTATGCACATGAACATATAAAAGCGATGATCACCTCTTTCATTGAATTTTGAGTGTTTTAATCAACCTTGTTACACCTGTGGTGTTCCCGGTCAAAAGTGACCACCATAAGAAATGAATGGGTATCTAGACTATATTCATCCATCAGACAGAAAACATCCCCATACACACCACCCTCACTCACTCACTCACTCACTCACTCACTCACTCACTCACTCATCTCTTTTCCGTGCTTATGTGTCAATCCTCCAGCCTGATCTTACAAGGAAACGTAACTTTTTTACGTTTTGTCAGTTTAGGCTAATTCGTACAAATTCAGTTGTACGAAAATATATGATTTTTAAAAGGAGGCGTAGCCGCCAACCCCACCCCTAAACCCAACCGTCATTGGGAATAAGCAAATTGTACTAAATTGTATGAATGAGATTGTACAAATTCATATGGATTAGCCACTAAATCAATAAGTTATGAATTGCCATGAGATCCTCCAACGTGAATCAACTTCCTGATAAAACAATGTATCATATCTTCACAAAGAATAGACAGGTGCTTGTTATGTGAATCCATCTCTGTGTTTCTTTCTTTCTTTCTTCTTTCTTTCTTCTTCTTTTCTTTCTTTCTTTCTTCTTTCTTCTTTCTTTCTTTCTTTCTTTCTTCTTTCTTTTTTTCTTTCTTTCTTTCTTTCTTTCTTTCTTTCTTTCTTTCTTTCTTCATTCAGCTTCGATCTCTGGGTGTAGCAGGAGCACTTTTAGCTTAGCTTAGCATCATTATTATACTGGATTAGATCATTAGCATTTCACTCAAAAATGACTAAAGTATAACTGGTGCTAGCTCTGTGTCCATGCTCACCATCTATACCCTCAGTCACTATTCTCTTTATTAGTACACTACTATAGTCCAACTGAAGGACTGAATGAAAACTCAAGCACTCAGTATACAGGAAAGTATACCGTTTTCCCTGCTGAAAAATCCAGCTTAAACCAGCCTAGGATGGTTGGCTGGTTTTAGCTGGTCGCCAGCCTGGTTTTAGGGGGGTTTTGACCATTTCCAGACTGGTTTCCAGCCTGGTCTTAGCTGGTCAGGCTGGGAGATGACCAGCTAAAACCAGCTTGACCAGGCTTGCCAGGCTGGGAGCCCAGCCAAAACCAGCTATGTCCAGCTTAAACCAGGCTGGTCAAGCTGGTTTTAGCTGGTCATTTTCCAGCCTGACCAGCTAAGACCAGGCTGGAAACGGCTGGAAACCAGCCTGGAAATGGCCAAAACCCCTCTAAAACCAGGCTGGTCGACCAGCTAAAACCAGCCAACCATCCTAGGCTGGTTTAAGCTGGATTTTTCAGCAGGGTTGTTTGTGAATTGCTGGTTGAGAAATCATTCAGATGGATTAAAATGTCAATTTCTTTGGTCAGACCCTGTGATAGTTATTTTAGTTAGTCTATTAGTAACGAAACAAAGTATTTTGATTTCTATCATCTGTTCATTTTGTAATACGTTTTCAGTGCCTATTTGTATTTATGTAAAATTTGGTGGTGAAAATTGCTTTTTGTGCTAATATAAGAGCAGTTAAAACAGATCGGTTCATTTTGACCCGGTGCACAAAAGTAATGGGTGGGATGTGAACACGACACAAGAGGTTAAAATACATACAATCTACATAAAATGAGATTAAAGAGAACATAAACGCTGTCAGTAGCAGCAGAAACTCCACTGCCAAAATACTGGGATAAAATAAGTTGTCATATTTTAAAAACATGGGAAAATGGAATTTAATGCAGTGCTTCTTGTACGGTCTGAGACAATAATTTATTTTGTATATCTATTAGGCAGTAAAGATTACTGATTTTTAAAGAAAACAGATCTTAAACGTGGCAATTTTGTGATGGAAAGACAGTTTACCAGAAGTGCTTGGGCTGGCTGACTGAAAATTAAAAGCCTGTGTGCATGTACTCCATTTTCCCACTTAAGTAACTTATTTACTTGTTATGCTGGTCATGAAATGACATCCCAGATAAATGTGCTAATGTCAAGTTATATGCTATTAAATGCTTTTTAGTTTAGAATTGACACGCAGTTTTATAATCGAATATAGTAAATATTAAACATTAAATTAATATATATATTTTTTCATTTAGTCACTCTTTAAGCCAGTGCATGAATATACTGTTACTGTATATAAATGAATAAATACATTTACATAAGTGATCTTTTTAATTCTAGTTATACAGTAGTTGTAATCGTGAGAGCTTTAGGACTGTGGTTCTAAATCAGGGATGGGCAAACTCGGTCCTGGAGGGCCGGTGTCCTGCATAGTTTAGCTCCAACTCTAATCAAACACACCTGAACATGCTAATCAGTGTCTCCAAGATCACTAATTATCTATAAGCAGGTGTGTTTGATTAGAGTTGGAGCTAAACTGTACAGGACACCGGCCCTCCAGGACCGAGTTTGCCCATCCCCGTTCTAAACTGTTATTTTCTTGCAAATCCAACCAAACCAATCAAAATGTAAATCTCTTTTTTTGTGACTCATCAGTTAGGAACTGACTTATATGCTTGTGTTTTTATGTCATTTCAGCTGTCATTTATTTGTGTTTGTTATAGATGAACTGGCCAGAGAAAGGCACGATGAGAGGAAACAGTTTACATGGTGAACCTGATGATGCCACCATGGCAGACAACACCTTGTACTGCAGCAGAGAAACAAGTAAGAGAGCCTACAGCACATACATCTTGATCTCATTATGAAACACAAGCATTTTATGTATTGTCAGAAAAGTGGCTAATTTGTAATAAACTTCACAACAAGATGTGTGCCTCCAAATCCCACCACCTAACCCTACACTTCATTGGGGGGGTAAAGAATGTAGGAATGAGATCATATGAATTGAAAAAGTTATAAACTGCCATGAGATAGCATTGTCAAAAACACAAGTTACTCAACACAATAGTCACAGAACTGCTACAGTCACAAAAACAGAATGTCACTGACCTGGTAAAGTACCATTATGGCAAGACACTAAAGGCAAAAAAAGAGATTCATTAGTGTTTTTTCAGTCATATGTACAGATAATATCCAAAATACACTTTTAAGTCCTTTAAGTGTTACACTTTATTGATTTAGTTAGTTAATATCAATGGTAATACATGTTTTTAAAGGCAGTTTTCTACAAATTTCTCCTGCACTGAGCCGTAAAAGCAATGTTTTATTCATATCTGCATTCTTAAGGTTTTAACAGTGGGATGTGTTCATACATAATCTGAGGGATTATATGCAACATTTTGTTGTACACAACATTTTTTGTTATGGCTGTTTGCTGTTCTCTGTCTTAATGGGTTAGTTCACCCAAAAATAAAAATTCTGCTCTCTGACATCCTCAAGTCCAGTGGTGTAGTCGGGGCTATACGCACGTATACTCAGTATGCCTACTTTTTTCCATGAACTGTTTGGGTATTACGACTTCTGAGGATCAATAATTGCGTATACCCTCGGTATACTCACTTGTTTTTCTGATTAGACTTCCCTAATTTATGTGTATTCGCGTCCCCTTTAACTGTATACCAAATGTTTTTTTTTACTTGCATCTTATTTGTTGCAATCAGTGGATTTTTGTTAAATTTGCGGCATTCCCCGCCCCCTGACGACCGCAGCAGCTGTGAGAAAATTTCGGGATTTTTTCGATAACGACGACAAGTCAACTAAATGATGTACCGCTGAAACACTGAGGCAAAATTATTTTAAAAAAGCATGGGCATCGCTTTAGCCCCCTATATTTCTATTCAGTCCTTCGAAATGTTTTGCGATTTCCTCATGAACTGTACACTACTAAATGATCACCTTAGTCCCCTTTAAATTTGATATGAAAACGGCGGCAGAGTTCCGCTCCTCTGTTTTCAACTCGTTTTTCATTTAATCAGAAACCACAGCTTTGCAGAGTGAGAGCAGGTGTGTTTATCTATAGATTGTTATAATATCTGCATATTCACAGTTCTTTGCTATAGAAACACTTGTATTACATGTACCAATCGGGTTTCCCCATCTACTGCTTCCTTGGCGCTTCCCTCATCATCACAGCTGTTTCTCCAGCCAAAATGCAACTCTTAACGAACATTTATCAATTAACTATGATTATAAAACACATTACAGTGCATGTGGCATTATATATATCATACATTCATGCACAGGATTAAACACAGTGACAGAACCACTCAGTGAATGTAATCATTTTAACTGCATATCAGAGTGAAACATTATGTGTTGTATATTGTTAAAAATTATTTCCTATTATGACTTATATTATGATAGTGAAATATGTAAATTAGCCTGTATATATATATATATATATATATATATATATATATATATATATATATATATATATATATATATATATATATATATATATATAAATATATATATATATATAAATAGTTTCGGCGTTTCTTTGCCTACTTTTAATATTTGCGTTGGGTGGGTAATAGTACACCACTTTTTTTTTTTAGGACTACACCACTGCTCGTGTCATTCCATTACCTTTGGTCTCAAAGCACAAATTGAGATCTTTCAGATCCTAAAGCTTCCTGACTGCCCATGGACAGCAAGGGTCTTGAGACATTCAAAGTCTAGTAACTAAACCAAAACATTGTCAAAGCATTTGATGTAACTTCAGTGGTTCAACAATAATCATGCAAAGCTCCAAGAGCGCTTTGTGTGCCAATACACTGAAATGAAAAGATGTCATTAGGACATAGATGGGGTCCACTTTATTTTGTCATTAGGACACATTTAAGATGGGGGTCATTCTCATGGGGTCTTGTGGTTAACGCTTAACAGATATGTCTGAAGCTTTACACTGACGAGATCATCAGCCAATCGCATCCAGCATGGACCGCGGCACAAAAAAAGCACATTAGTATTATATAAAGATATACACTCGCCGGTCACTTTATTAGGTACACCTTACTAGTACCCACTTTTGCCTTGAGAACTGCCTTAATCCTTCGTGGCATAGATTCGATAAGGTACTAGAAATATTCCTCAGAGATTTTGGTCCATATTGACATGATAGCATCACGCACATCCATGAAGCAAATCTCCCATTTCACCACATCCCAAAGGTGCTCTATTGGATTGAGATCTGGTGACTGTGGAGGCCATTTGAGTACAGTGAACTCATTGTCATGTTTAAGAAACCAGGCAGAGATGATTCACGCTTTATGACATGGCGCGTTATTCTGCTGGAATTAGCCATGAGAAGATGGACACGGTCAGCAACAATACTCAGGTAGACTGTGGTGTTGACATGATGCTCAACTGGTACAAATGGGCCGGAAGTGTACCAAGAAAACATCCCCAGCACCTTTACACCACCACCTGCAGCCTGAACCATTGATAGAAGGCAGGATGGATCCATGCTTTCATGGTGTCGACGCCAAATTCTGAGCCTACAATCCGAATGTTGTAGCAGAAATCATGACTCATCACACCAGGCAACGTTTTTCCAATGTTCTATTGTCCAATTTTGGACGCTGTGCGAATCGTAGCCTCAGTTTCCTGTTCCTGTACATGCCTAAATGCATTGAGTTGCTGCCACATGATTGGCTGATTAGAAATTTGCGTTAACGAGCAGTTGGGCTGGTGTACCTAATAAAGTGAGTGTATATCGATTGATCATAAAGCACAGTGGGATTACCAACTGTCATTATAACAGCTTTACCTCCAGTAGGAGTTTCACAAATGTGATTGGCCAACATCTGCACTGTTATTTGCATAAAAAAATCTGATTGGCTGCCGATTGCATTAGCACTTAAAAAGTTGACATTTTTTTAAATTATGCCACAAGCAATGGACCCAACACGATTTGGGTGACCCACAATTCAGGCTGACGTCACTTCATTCAAAAAATAAATGAGAACTATTAATGCTGATGCCCGATGTGAATGGGGGTTAGAGTCAGCAGTACACCATGCAAAGAGGAAACAAAAACTGTTTTTTTTAACTGTTGTTTTGGTGCACAAAAGTGTTTTTGGAGCTTTGCATAATTACAATTGAAACACTGAAGTCATCAGTTTTGACATTGTTTTTGATTCTGTTTCTGCACTTTGAATGTCTCAAAACCATTACTCTCTATGGAAGAACAGAGAGCTCTCGGCTTTCATCTGAAATAGCTTAATTTGTGAACAAAGGTCTCAGGGCATTGGAATAACAGGAGGGTGAGTAATTATTAACAGTTTTTTTTTCGGTGAACAAATCCTTTAATTATGTAGTGATACAAATAATAATAATAATAATAATAATAATAATAATAATAATAAAATCCCAAATACCACCTGTAAACAGACATCCCAAGTCTCCCAGAAGTTTCAGGAGTCTTCCACATATGCATAGAGACTCCCGGATGCCCGGAAACGAATGATAATCTCCTGGAAATCACGCGTCTCCCATGCACCATGACTCTTCCCAATTTGGGATGTCTGTGTAAAAAACTGACTCTCATTTGTCACAAAAAGAAACAAGAATTTTGTAGCTAACTTCAACCAATGTTCAGATTTTTTTTGCCAGAAATGTCTGCACATTATTTAATTAAACAATCATATACATATTTATATATACATCAATGCAGTTCTTAATACAATCAGTCAACTGGGAAGGTATAGTGATAAATATTTTTAAATTTCCACCATTAATATTCACCTTAAAAGGTCACCCAGCTCATCTGATAAAAGTGGAGGCAGAAGAAAATACTAACTGATTACTGTATGTACACGCCATGCTTGCTCAGTGTTTACACTGAAAAAAAATGATTCATTGAATTTACTTTTTTTTTTAAGGTAAGTGGTTGCAAACTATTTATATGGGCTGCATTTAAACAAACAAATTAAATTTAGTAATGTTCAACTTATTATTATTTTGTTTTTTTAAATTGCTTACAACCCCTTACTTTAATAAAATCTAACAAATCCAACGAACTACTCATTTTCAGTGTAGTTCATTTTGTGTTGAGAGTATTGCAAAGCAAAACAGCCAACTTCTTCATTCCTCTATTACGTAGTGGAAAGTTGTGGCTCGTTTTAGTTCACTTGTGGTGGAAAAAAAACATCACACAAGTGTCCGCCTTGTTCGCAGATTGACCACCTAAGTGTGTAAATGCGCAATATCCTGCTGTTCTAAGAGATGCTTCAGTACCCTCTTTGACTTCCTTTATATCAATTGTCTATTTTTATCTCTTCATTAATGATGGGTAAGTGTTTTTGTTTTATAGTTGGTGTGGTGCACTTGGTCTTTGTAAATGGGGAATTTAGAATAACATTTTATTTGATGGAGTCATAGTTGCAGTGTTATTGTTTAATGTAGAGGAATATAATTATACAAGATGCTTAGTGTATTAGACAAGTCATCTTTATTTCTATAGCACTTTTTACAATGCAGGTTATATCAAAGCAGCTTAAAGTTTACTGTATACTTACAACATGTACAAAGGACAGTGGAAAGAAAGTATTACTTGAAAACTTAAGTGTTGTGAAAATCTATCTATCTATCTATCTATCTATCTATCTATCTATCTATCTATCTATCTATCTATCTATCTATCTATCTGTCTGTCTGTCTGTCTGTCTGTCTGTCTGTCTGTCTGTCTGTCTGTCTAACTATCTATCTATCTATCTATCTATCTATCTATCTGTCTATCTGTCTATCTGTCTATCTGTCTGTCTGTCTGTCTGTCTGTCTATCTAACTATCTTTCTATCTATCTATCTATCTATCTATCTATCTATCTATCTATCTATCTATCTATCTATCTATCTATCTATCTATCTATCTATCTATCTATCTATCTATCTATCTATCTATCTATCTATCTATCTATCTCTTTCAATGTAATATGTTCTGTATATCCACATTACCATTTATTACCTTTATCATTACTCATTTTATATATTCTTATTTTTTTAATATAACCATTTTCTCACAAAAGCCTGCATCAAACATACATTAGAAATATACATTATGAATTTTTACAATTAAAATAAATTTCTATTTCTATATTTTATTATTTATATTTTAATGTTTAAATAGCACAAAACACATCACATTGTGTAATTTTGCTTGAATGCACGATGAATCAATCAAACACTCTATTCTGACACACACACACACACACATACACGCACTATTTTCTTTAGTCTTGCGACGTGTTTCTTCTTTCATCTATTCAACTGTATTGAGTAAATGGAAAAAGAGGCCAACAGACTATGAAACAAATGCAGAACCACATAACAAAAACACTTCCTCAAAGATAAAAAATGCAGATAAAAGTCCTCGGTAGACACATTTCACTTTGTGTTTCTTAGCAAGATGACAGGAGGAGGAAGTATGAAAAAACACACATCGGTGATGCAGCACAGGTGACAGACAATCTGACAACACAGGCCATTTAAAGGGCTAATGAATCTAAAAATTAATATCCTGTTTTAAATTACTCATCCTTCACTTGTTCCATACCTGTTTGAGTTTCTGGTAACAGTTTATTTTGATGGTCCATTTGAGTATTAGTAGACTGTCTGCTTAATATCTGTTGATACTGCTCCTTCAACAGACATTTAACTGACTATAAGAAACTTTGAAAGTACTGTACATGTCAACTTACACTAACTCTAACCCCAACTTAACAGTCTACTTATAATCTAATGAGAATAAGTTGGCATGAAGCAATGCAACTTAAATTCAACAACCAGACCAAAATAAAGTGTGACCAAGTTTCTTTCTTCCTCTAAATACCAAAGAAGATATTTTGAAGGATGTTGGAAAGCAGTAGCCATTGACTTTCACTGTATTTTCATTTTTCAACCAGGGAAGTCAATGTCTTTTGGTTTCCAATATTCTTCATAAAATATTGTTTTGACTTAAACAGAAGAAAAAATCCTAAAAGTAAAGAGAGGAATTTTTCATTTTTTGGGTGAACTGTATCTTTAAATGCCAACTTAATTGATTGTTGGTGAAATTAATAAATTAATTAATTGATTATTGTTTCAATAATTTAGAAATTGATTAACTGGTTGAATCATGCTAGACGTCTACTTCGTCTACTGCATAACAGTTTGGCGGGCACCTTGATGTCAAAACAACATACAAAAAAGAAAATATTTCAAAATGCAAATAAATTGTAGGCCCTTTTGACCACCAAAAAGTATTTAAATATAAGAAAAGGTTTATTAATCAGAAAGCTTTAATTCCAAATGATAAATTTACAGTGGAATTACCATACAATGCATATAAACTACATTAAAGAGCCCCTATTATGCATTAAAAAGGTCATATTTTGATTTTGGAGGTCTCCAACAACAGGCTGATATGCATGCAAGGTCAAAAAAACAACTTCATTGTCTTATAATATGCATTTATTTTTACCTAATTATCCCAACGACTCCCATATGATTTGTTCAGCGATTCGTTTGTTCCCAAACCCCTCCTTAGCATGATGTTTATCTGCGCTGCTTGGTCCGATGACCCAGTCTATTGCAATTGGTCGACTGCATTCAGAATGAAACAGAGAGAATCGCTCACCACGGCTTATCAACATTGACTACGTTTACATGGACATCAGTAATCGAATTATTTGCTTTAATCTAATTAAGAGAATAATATGATTAAGGTGTTTACATGAGTTGCTTTTTGAGTGTTACTTTCATGATCGCGTTTTACATGTTACAGCACATAATTCGATTAGCGTCATTGCGTCACCGCGCTATCCGCATTTCCTCTGGAGTTTCATGTAATATCGGGTGTTTCATTTTTAATTTGTCGACTTTAACTGCAGTTTGGCACTTTTAACTTTCATTCACGAATATGTCATGCAAGCCCATCGTGACAAACGAGATATTGGATGCAACTATGAACTCCTGGAAGAGTTGTTTTAATGGAAGTTCATACCGCATGCTGAATGGAAGAAAAAAATAACTTAGCATTTCACGATGCAGTTGTCTGTGGTCTGCACTGACTCGGTAGGTGCAAAGTGTCAATCAGCCGTGCGTGTGTGTGTGTGTGTCTGGGTGTGTGTGTGTGTGGACTACCCTGTTGCAAAAAGCGGCTTAAAGTCCTACATCAGGGTAATAGTTCGATTAAGGTGTTTACATGCCTGTACTGCACTTTAATAATGCGACTAAGATCGGCATACTCCACATGTCTTAATTCGATTTCTCTTTAGTTCGATTATGACCTTAATCTGATTAAATTAATCACAAATTGCTGTTTACATGGTAGACTCTTAATCAGAGTATTGTCTTAATCGCGTTAAAATCGAATTATTGGTGTCCATGTAAACGTAGTCATTGTTGAAGTAGTCAGAGTGCAGAGTGTATGTGTGAGCCCATTACATTAAAGCAATGCAGTTTAACACCAGCATATTACTCTATTCTCAACCATGACACACATTCAGTTTTAATCCACACAGTGGCAAAAGCTGAACTATTTTGAAATTTGACTGCTGCATGTGTGTAGGACCAGCTGACAGTGGCCATAGCAATGTCAAATGAAGCGGTAACAAGTAACAAAACACAATTAAATACATAATTTGCAAGCTAGAGAAAACAAGGAGGCAACCATTTTAATCACACTTAAGTTACTTACACTTGTGAAATGGAGGAAGGAACTGATCCATGAACTGTGTTCTGTAAAGTCCCATACATCAATAGTCTTTTCTGATCCTTCCTTTAACAAATGCCCGACGAATCCCCCTTTGCAAGCGTGTAGATTGTTGAAGCACTCGTCAGAAAAATGACAGGAACACAGCACAAGGCTGGGGCTATAATGCTGAGGTATTATTGCAAAAATAAACTTCTACCACTGACTCTTCACAGCCTCATCTTTGGGTAGGGAAAATAACACTAACTTTTCCTCACACTTCAAAGCACATGATTCACCTGGGGTCTGCTACTGTGTTTGTCTTTTTCAAGTTCATTTATTTATAGAGCACATTTAAAAACAGTCACAAGACTGACCAAAGTGCTTTACATAAGACAAAATTAAAAAAGGCAGAATATAAAACATAGAAATAAGACAAGAGAAACGTCTGAAAAAATGTACAAATGTAGCAGTAGAAAGAACTATTAAAATAATCTTAAAAAAAGCCAAACTAAAAAGGTACATTTTAAGAAGTGATTTAAAACTAGATAATGATGGAGCCATCCTAATCTCAAGGGGCAAGGTGTTCCACAACCGAGTACCCACCACAGAGAAAGGTCTGTCCCCTCTACGTTTGTCTTCTTCTTTTTCTTTCTACTGTGTTTGTGGGCGGGGCCGGGGGTTTCAATTTTCCAAGGTCTGTTCGCGAAACAAATGGGTGGGGGTTAAGTTCTGTATTGACATTACGCCAATACGGTTAAAGATACGTTATCCCTATGATTCATTTGAACCACTATGAGTCAACTCTTTTATAGATGAATCAATAGTTTTAAACATGGTACATTTTCAGATTTAAGCCTTAGCTGGATATTTTACTTCACTTAGAGCTGTTACACACTGCATGGAAGTTCATTTTCAAAAACCCATAATAGGTGCTCTTCAATGTCAAAATGACATCAAATTGATACCTAATAACAAAATTAGTTGCCATATCATGGTGGCAACAGGTGTAATGTTATTACACAGGGATATTACCTATCTGGGGCAAATTTTCAGGTATTGGGTAATATAATTCCACATGCTGTAGCCATGGTACAGCAGCAAAATTCCTTGATTATTAGCACACAGTGTAACTACAGAAGAGTCAAGCTTTATATAGGAAAATTATCTAAACTCTTTTGGTGAATTCTTTTGAGGAAGATGCTAATGGTCTAATCTGATTCAATGATTTATGCTAAGCTAACATAAAAGTGCTTTAGCCAGACCCAGAGAATGAATTCAAAGATTTATAAACTAAGAGTTGTAAAATGAGCCTATTTGCAAATAAATAAATAAATAAATAAATAAATAAGGTGTCACAGTGGCGCAGTGGGTAGCACAATAGCTTCACAACAAAAATGTCGCTGATTCGAGCCCCAGCCGGGTCAGTTGACATTGAGTTTGCATGTTCTCCCCATGATGGCGTGGGTTTCCTCTGGGTGCTCCGGTTTCCCCTACAGTCCAAAGACATGCGGTATAGGTGAATTGGGTAAGCTAAATTGGCCATATGTATGAGTGTTTCCCAGTGTTGGGTTGCAGCTGGAAGGGCATCCACTGTCATATTCAAAAAAAGTCATATTTCCATGAGATGTTGGGGATATGTCAACCCAACAGAACACCTGATGGTTGACTTGCATTCAGAAATAGCACACAAATGATCTCATTACAGTAACTGACTTAATTCACTGTGCAAAAAGTCGGGCCATATGTCTGAGCTACCCCTTTCTTTCCTCTGTGGAACTTGCTGAGCTTGTGGGAATTTCAGATTCAGACAATTGATCAAATCCATCTGTTTCAGTTTTAATATCAGAAGGCCTTGTTCTGTCGAGCGACAGCAGGGAAACAGGAAGCATGAGGAATTAAATGATCCGAAGGGAACTGTAAAACTACAGCTTTATTTACAGTATATGCAAATATTCACGGCAGGATTTTAACTACAAACACAAAAAACATCAATGAATCAATGAAAAATACCCTCTGGTGGAATTAGTGATACCCAAGAAAAAATAAAAACTGTAAACCACAACAAAAAGAAGCAGAACATGTAGTATCTGAAACCACATGGTAGATTAAAAAAAAACATAAGTGCTGGCTCACAGCCAAAGCTGGATTGGTATATGAAATATATACTGCAGATTGTATACAGTATATCCCAGATATAATGGCAGCTATGTTCATGAACCACTTTGACATTTTGAATAAATTAAGCATACAATAATTTTCTCAATGCAATATTACAACATTACGCATTTTCCACCAATAAAAATAAAAGCATTACCACACCCAATACAGCAAACTCCTGTATACAGACCTTACAGTACCTTTGGTTGGTGATCTTTTATTGTTTAAAAGTATTCAACCCAGCTTCCAGCTGCAACCCATCACTGGGAAACATCCATACACACTCATTCACACACATACAGTACGGTCAATTTTAGCATCCCCAATTTACCTATACCACTTGTCTTTGGACTTTTGGGGGAAACCGGAGCACCTGAAGGAAACCCACGCGAACAAGATGAGAACATGCAAACTCCACACAGAAATGCCAACTGACCCAGCCGAGGCTTGAACCAGTGACTTGCTACCCACTGCGCCACGGCGTTGTCACTGTACTTTTATACTTTGTTAATTATTATTTTTAATTACTAAATTAACTTAATTACATTATTTGCAAACCAGTTATTTAAGAGTTGTTTGTGTTTTTTAAGATCATTCAGAATGAGTAAGTAAATGCGTAATATACTCGTCACGATGACCAGCGATCTAACCCTCATAGATTGCTGGAGAACATTGACATTCACAGTCACTACCATCCTGTCTCCATATGAACTACAAGTCCTGTCATGCACCACACACCCACACCTGTTCTAAATCTCCTAATTACTCTCACATATATACAGCTCACTTTGGCACTCTCATTGCGGAGTCTTGTTTTGTTATCATCCTGTAACATTACAAAGCATTCCCTGGTATAGTTTCTACGTGTTCTGACCCTTGCTTTGTTTTATCGTTTACCCTCTTTGCCGCCTGTACTGACCATCTGCCTGTTACCTGACGACGCCTCCGGATTGGCTTGTTTATACTCGTTTGCACCTGTTTTTGATCATTGCCTGTCTGACCACAATTCTTAATAAAACCTGCATAAGGATCCTCACTCCGTTGTCACTCGACTCCCTTGTGGTTACAAAACTATTCAAATTAACATTTATATATCTTATTATTCAGGCATATATTAATTTGTATGTTAATAAATGCTTTATTAAGTTAACTTCACCTAGTGACTTAATCTAAAGTAAGGACTATTTATGCTTTATTTAAATAATCCCCTATAAATGACAATTAAAGGCTCAGTTATATTCTAAACAGGGAAAAAATAAAATAAATGACTTTATTTCTATTCATTTTAAGATACACAAAAGAAGCTGTATCAAATGAAAAATAAATATTTACAATCTTAATCAAAAAAAAATTATGTGCAGTTTAAACATCGCTAAATAACATTAAAATGTTGCATCAAAATATATTGTTAAATAATTATATTGTTGTTGTTTTATACAATTTTCTGTTATATTTTGGCAATGTTTAAACTTCACAGTAATTTTACTTTTTAGATAAGATTGCAGATGTATTGTTCATTTGATACCGAGCCTTTAATTGTCATTTATTGGGGATTTATAAAGCATAAATATGCCTCACTTTAGATTAGGTCACAAAACTGCATGAAGTTGAGTTAATAAAGCATTTATTAAAATACAAATGAACTATTAGTATACGACTGAATATTAGTATATAAATGTTGATTTGAATAGTTTATTATTAACTCATTCTAAATGATCAAAAAACCCCAACTGCTCCTAAATACAAATGATTTGTAAATAATGCAATACTTAATTTAATAATGAAAAACTAAACGGTAACAAAGTATGAAAGTACCATTATTAAGCACATTATAAATGTGCTTATAAGTCAAGGAGCATTTGTATCTGCAATAATAAACTGCTTACTAACATCTATTAATGTAGAGTTAATGCTTAACATATAATGAACTCCCTATTTTCTAATGGATAATAGATGATTCATAGTGTGTAGTTATAATAAAGTGTTACCAAAAACTGTTATATGCAAAACTTTACTGAATCTGTTAAATAAAAACAAATCTTGAATCACTGAAATCATTGAACATACTGTCAAACACTTTTTTTAAGACTAGGCAGGTTTATTTAAATTAAAACAAACCTTAATGCAGTTGATATATTAGTGTGGTTCATTTGAATAAGTTTGAACACTGCTGTCCAAACCTTTATGCGCACCAAAAAAACAAAAAACAAAAACGGACCTTTGAACATAATGCCCTCGGGCTGCTTATAAATAACTCTAGTGCGGTTTGACTGAAATATGAACACAACACATACTAAATACAGCTAAACAAACCAAAAACACGACATGATGTCACAAGATGAGACCATTAGAAATGAATGCTCAAGCATAAATGATTTTTTCTCATCATAGTCTCTATGTTGTACATTACAGTTAAATACAATCAACAAATCATGTCTCTTTTTGAACAAATCTTTTGTTGCGTGTTTGTGATAGGGGAATTGCTGAAACCATATTGATTCATCCCTTATAAGTAAAAGCTCGTTACTGGCTTTCAATTGATTAACACATTAAATCGAATATTTGACACTTCATATTTCAAGTCATGTCAAGCTTTATTGTCATTTCGCTACATGTGTGGACATACTGTACAGAGGAATGAAATGTTGTGTCTTGCTGGACAACTGTGCTACATTAATTAATCATAATTACAAACACAACACTGGACATTTTTTATAAAACACCTATGCATAACTAACATATATTATAGGATACTTAACTATACACAAAAGACAGTGGCTGCGTCCGAAACCGCCTACTACTCAGTAGGTACTGCATTTGAATTTAAACGTACTACTCGGCCGTTGGAAAAGTACGTTCTATACAGTATGAATGTGAGCAGTATGAATGGAATTCGGACGTACTACATCCGCCATTTTGTCATGGTCACGTGACCTACCTGCGTCAGTTGCGTCGCTTCACGTCCATTCATAAATTCTCTCGCGGGGCATCATGGGATAGCGCAGCGTCCATGGGATGCGCACTTCAGAATCTCGCCGGAAGTAGTAAGTCATCCGGGTACTTCTCGCATACTGATTTTCGAATTCTAAGAATTCGGACATACTACTCGGCTCGCATACTGATTTAAGCGTACTGTATAGTATGGAAGTATGCGGTTTCGGACGCAGCCAGTGTGTCACGAGAAGCCACTGCTTCTAGACGTGCCGCCATCTTGGTTTATACTGTTTTGGATTATACTGTTTTGGTTTATTACCATCTTGATTTATACTATTTAGAATCAATGCTTTTTTTGAGATTTTAGAATTAAGCTTTGAATGTCTGTCATCATGTTTTATGAAGTCAATACCCTAAAAATATGATATTTGAATAATTTAGTTTTTAATTGTGTACAAATGTTTACCACCCCAAAGGTGCACATCTCACTTTGTCTGGCCAGCAGGAGAGAATTTTTTTTCACCACAGTTGAAATTTTGTTTTTGAAAGTCATATTTGAAGTAAATTTATGTTTTTTGTTATCAAAAAGTTATGTTTTTGTTGGCAGAAAGTTGCTACAGAGGCAACAGAGGCACACAAAGACACCGGAAAATAATGGATACTAAAATGCTTGTGGACAATATGATCGCTATGACCACTCAACATAGAAATATTCAGAAAAAAATAACAATGTTAGAAACAAAATTTGTGCACATTTAGAAAAGTCAGGGTACTAAAGATATATGAGTAATGTATTTTTTTAAAGTTCATAAATTACTACATTTATAAACAGTCCTGGGCGGCACATTGGCGCAATGGGTAGCGCTGTCACCTCACAGCAAGAGGCTCTGTAGTTCGAGCCCCAGCTGGGTCAGTTGGCATTTCTGTGTGAAGTTTGCATGTTCTCCCCATGTTTGCATGGGTTTCCTCTGAATGACCCACCTCGTGAAAATGAGATGTTACGATATTATGAAACACTAACATGGTGCAGCTAAAGCAAATATCAACGTTGATATAAAAAGCCCTGGGAGTAAGTAAATAAGTATAAACCGTCATGTCCGCACAACCACATTCAGCACTGTTCACACATTTTGTTTAGAAGGGAAGCCTTAAAAATATCAGTCTGAATGCTAGTGGACCAAGACTCAGGGATGTATTACACGCAATGTGGTGTCAGGTATGACACAAGTGTTTTTGGCTAGTTTCAGCCTGGCACAGGTGTCATTTATATGTCCTGCACCTCATTGTTGAAATAGCAAATGCATTTTTGTACCCAGAGGCCTGCTGGTATGGTGGGTTAAGGTGCGTTAGAGCATTGCTATTTCTAAAAGTTGGTCTAAAGTCAATGGTTAAATCTTAAATGTTTTATATTTCAAGTGTGTGTCGCACTATAGGCGGGTCCATAACATGTGTAGCTTACACGTTGCTTATTTCACACACAGGGAGACATAAACATGTAAAAGATCATTAGTGTCTGCATAAAAATGAGTTTTATTCTCATCTAGTTCCTTAGAGGGTCTGCTCACTTTAAAGGGCCATGAAACCCCTCTGTCTCAGCAGGGTGTTTTCACACCTCTAGTTTGAAAAAAGTAAGGAAAGTGGGTGTGTCCAGCTTTGTTTAGGCTTGGAAAGAGGGAAGGGGAGAAAAGGGGAAATGAAAAGGGGAGCTTCGTTACGTGCGGCAACCCAAACACAGACACTGGGCAGATGGACAGCAATTCGCAGAGCAGCGTTCACAGTGGATCTGAGAGCAATGTGAAAGTGGAGGATTTCTCTTCACCAGATTCCCCTCAGTCACGTTATCTAGTTGATGACAGTGCAGGTACACTGCATTATCATTTTTAACATTTCAACACAAACATGCCCGTGAATGCAGGAGAAAGTGAGAATGCACCTGACGAGGCTAATATTAAAATCTTGCAGTGGTAGGTATTACTCCCAACTGTATTTGTTGAGATTAACAAATAACTAATAAATTCCCTATTGTGCCTGCACTGTAAAAAATAAAACGTTGAGTTAACATTTAAAAGAAACCGGCTGCAAATACATTTTGAGTTTATTAAGCTTCAGTGGTTGAGGCAATTTTTTTATTTAAGTTGACTGAAAAGGCTGTTTTAAGTCAAGTATACTTTATGGAATAATTTGGCACAACTTCAACCCCTGAAGCTTAATAAACTCAAAAATTATTTGCAGCTGGTTGCTTTTAAATTTGCGTTAAATTTTAAGTTAACTCAACTTTTTGGCTCAAATGAAGAAATCAAAAATCTCCTTAACTGATTTTTTTACTTTCATTCAACAAACAGTTCCAAACATGCAGTTAAATCGTTTTTGATGGGGAAAATCAATGCTGAGTTCAAAAATATGTCCAGCTAACTTACAATTTTAAACTGAGTTAACAATTTGAAAGTCGGATTTTTTTACAGTGTGCCACAAATAATGCACTGCACTGAAAAAGTGGACTGTTGTAATCTTAGCATGCTACATTTGTTGTGAAAACATCGGTCTGGCACCACACTGCACTTCGGGTTCAGAGGACGGATGTAACTGTTGTACAATCGTTTAAAAAGACACCAAACAAAGCATTTTTGGTCTATAATATTGTAGTAATATTATTGCAAACTACTTAGTAACTTCAGTCATTTTACTAAGGTATGTCTTCAAAAACTGAAAGAGTACTGTTGACGATACAATCTAACTTTTCTATCTGAACATTGTAGTGATATTACTGTAAACTTACTAAATTATTTTGACTAAGATATGTCTTCGGTAACACTTTATTTTGATGGTCCATTTGAGTATTAGTAGACTGTCTGCTTAATATCTGTTGACACTGACATTTAACAGTCCTTCAACAGACATTTAACTGACTGTAAGAAACTTTGCAATTACATGTCAACTTACACTAACCCTAACCCCAACCCCAATCCTAACCCCAACCTAACAGTCTACTTATAATCTAATGATAATTAGTTGCAATGTAACTTAAATTCAACAAACGGACCGTCAAAATAAAGTGTGACCATGTCTTCAAAAACTGAAAGAGTAGTGTTGACGATATTAACTTTGCCACCTGAAGAAACATAAACAACGAACATTGATCACACACTTACCAAATCCAAATACACAGGACAGTCAACATGAATTAGAACTGCATCCTTAAAAAGAAGATGAGTGGCAAATCCAGATTTCATCATTTCCAGATTCGAAAAGTTCTTAGGTAAAAAATGTTTCTTACAAACATATTTTTGTTGCGAGCTGTGCTCTCATTGCGGGCAACGAAAACAAAACTTTTGTTTCAGCACATTTAAAAACGGAAAACCAACGATCCATACCTCCAAACAATTGTTCTTCTTCTTCCACCTGTTTAAGTTATGATAGGCAACACAATATGGCGTCTCTCTGAACACTGTAACAGGTAAAAAGAGTCTTCAAATCTATATCATGCATATTAATGAAGTTGCATCTCATTCACAATAAAGCGTGCTGATTGGTTCGAACCAAGTCTTTCTCATGAATTAATGATGAAAACTCAAAGACTTCACTTTGTACCAGCTGGTACAGACATCCAATCTCCATGCTGAAATTTTACACAATGATCTCATAGCCATGACATAACTTCAAAATTTCTTTTCAAACCAGAAGAACGAATTTGCTCCAAACAACGCAAATACTTTTTAGTGAAATATATGTGTCCTAATAGTGTTTTCAGCAATGTAGGACATAAATATGACTGTCAACATTTCAAAAAATGTGTTTTAGTGTTTCGTGACGCTTTAACTTCAAGCACAAATAGATCTGTTTCCTTGCTTGTGAAGCGGTAAATTTTTCCCATTTATAAAATCTCGTCATTTTAAAGAGCCCCTATTATGGGTTTTTGAAAATGACCTTCTATGTAGTGTGTAACACAGCTCTAAGTGAAGTGAAATATCCAGCTAAGGCTTAAATCTGAAAGTGGACAGTGTTTAAAACTTTTGATTAATCTAAAAAAGAATCTCATAGTGGCTCGAATGAATCGTCTTGATAACGAGTCTTTAGCCGTTTCGGCGTGACGTGGATACGAAACATAAGCCCCGCCCAATTGTTGCGGCGCAATTGTTGCGGAAAATTTAAACCTGCGGTCCCGCCCACAAGCACAGCAGCAAAGAAAAAGAGGAAGATAAACAGATCCTGAAGTCATGAGTCATCAAGACGCTGTGCTTAGCTGGATATTATTGGAAGTTTGAGGGAAAGTTTGTGCTATATTCTCTACCCAAATATGAAGCTGTGAAGAGTCAGTGGTTGAGGTTTATTTTTGCAAAAAAGGAAGGATCAGAAAAGACTACTGATGTATGAGACTTTGACAGAGCTCGACAGGAACTATCAGTAATGTACACAGCTCATGGATTAGTTTCTTCCTCCATTTTGTAATGGACAGACAATACACCAGGGGTGCGGGCAAAATAAGGACAGTCTATTAGGCACGCTGGGCTTAGGCTGGTGGGGGATGAGATCCTTAGCAGACACTTGAGGGTTGGTGATTGTTGGGCAAAGCAGAGTACAGGTAAGCCCTGAAAACATATAACCCTTACGCAACACTTACACTATCGCAACACTTACACTATCGCAACTAAAACCACGCTTAAAATGTGATGCATGCCGCTTTCTTTGCGGATTTGAACGTGTTTGTGAGCTTGCAATCCTGTCGGTTGTCATTGCTATGGCCACCGTCAGCTGTTCTTACACACGTGCAGCGGTCAAGGTTCAGAATAGTTTAGCTTTTGTCACTGTGTGGATTAATACTGAATGTGTGTTATGTTATACTGAATATGTTAGGGGGGTTGTGCGGGATTGTGCGGGTATTAAACAACTCGTGTTTTTTGCGACCGTCACAACATCCCCCCTGTAAAAAAAAATTGTGTTTTCCAGATGAGTGGGCGGTTTTGGATAGTTTTTGGGCAGGAATCAGCTACATCTGGCAGCACTGAGGTAGAGTGTGATGGGCTAGGAGACTCGTGTCGATCTCCTCCCCAGTTCTTGGAGTTTTTGCTCATTAAAATAGTTGGTCGTCCGTATTTTAAAGTCCATCATCTGTATTTACATTCACCCACTGGCAGCCAAAATCCAGGCCTTACACTAATATGAAGCATCTATGCACTCTGACTACTTCTATATTGTTGATAAGCTGTGCTGGGCATTTCACTCTGTCTCACGCTGAACGCTGTCAGTGTTGACCAATCGCAACAGGCTGTCATCGGTCCAATCAGCGCAGATTAGCCACGCACTAAGGAGGGGTTTGGGAACAAATGAATCGCTGAACGATTCATATGGGAGTCGCTGGGATAATTAGGTAAAAATAAATGCATATTATAATTTTTTTTGACCTTGCATGCATATTAGACTGTCGTTGGAGACCCTTACAACCAAAATATGACCCTATTTAATGTAAAATAGGGGCTCTTTAAATAACGAATGCACCATGGTGAAACCACAACTCACTCTTAAAAGGAATGGGAGATGAGACTCTGATGGGTGTAATGCACATTGCATAAAGCACACACATAACTCATTAAGAGAATGACAACTTTTAGATCATGCGCTGGGCATGTCAACAGTTTTTCCCATCCTTAAAACAGCAAAAGTGCATTCAGACATGCCCTAAATGCACTTGCGCTGTGCGCTTCAGATCATGTGCTTATATTTTTTTAAAATAGAGCCCTAAATGTCTCATTGTTGTTTTTGATCTGGTCCAAACCAACCAAACTACAAGCAGGAACACATTCTTTCACCCTAGTGCCTGAAATGAATAGTCAGCATCAAACATACATTTACATTTTTACAACATCCTGAACTCAAACACACCTGCAGGGAGTGAAAAAGAAAAAGACAAAGTATGAGAAGCTTGTTATGCAAATGAGGTCATGTGGAAAGTGGAAATGGGGGTTACAACCACAAAACAGTTGCCTTAAATTTGGTGCAATGCCAAATGCAGAGCAGTAAAGAGCGAGAGATTAAGAGAGAAAACCTCGCGCATAATTCTCACCACTTGATGCTCAGTGGCAACAGGATGCAAATGTGGAAATGAGTGTCTTTTTACATTTTTTACACTAGTCTGTATATGAAGTGTGGCTTTTTTTTTTTCGCTCTTTTGCAGGAAGTGTCATTTTTTCATTCGCTGAGAGGTGCGGAGTGTGTGCTTGTGTTCTGACAGCTGCAAACAGAAGCTCATTGTCTGTGCAAAAACACACTTCCTCTCAATGAAGTGTGTGTAAGGCTGGAGTAGACCCCTGCGTCAAGTGGAAAAATGATATCTCAACCACATGGCACACTTTGTCTGTATTTATTGACAGAGTTATGCAACTGAGTATTTGTGTTTGGAAAGATGGCATAAATAATAATCGTGGTGATATATTCATGTGCTGCTGAGCAGAGTGATGATATTTAGAGTAGATGCGCCTTGGGCAACATGCTGTCACGATGCTTCCCCTTTTTTTCTGTTCTCTGTTGTTATGTCTCTCATTTACTGTATGCCATGAAATTAATTGTATAAAAAATATTAATTATAAAAATATAAAAAATATATATACTTAATTACTTAATAGCAGGACACAAATAATCTGTGGAAAAATGTTATGGATTTTAGATTAATAACTAACTTTGGCACATTTTTAATTTAGCTTTTTATTAAAGTTTTACTTGATACATTTAGAACAACGAGCAATTAAATGCTTTAATGCGTGCTATTTTCTAAAAACAAAATACATTTTTAAAATAAATTTACATTTGTAATACAAAGACTTAATCATAAAGAATGTAGATATTATAAAAAATCCACAATTGTTGTTTAAAACTATCAAATAAAAATCTGCTTCAAATGTTTGAACAATGAAGCATTTATTTATTTGTTTTGTTTATTTATTTTGCATAATTTTAATTGATATGAAGTGCCATTAAACACTATAAATTATTTTAATATTGTTACAATAGTTTTAGATTTACTATATTTTTTCTATTTCAAATAAACACTCCCCTCCCTCAACAGCCTATAACTTCCCATTAAAAAAAAAAAACTTAATAAATATAATAAGTAAAAACAAATAAATAAATAAATAAATAAACTAAACATGAGAATGAATAATGAATATGTATTTACATATTATTGCTCAGCTTAAGAATCAAGAGTTAGCCAGCAGGTAATCTAAAAAGGGGTGCCACACCTTGTCAAAGCTCTTTAAATAACTAGTAAGTGATAGGGATTTACTATATTTGTTTTATCTGATTTTAGTTTTTTTTTGTTGTTGTTGTCAAAGTTTTATTTTAGTATTAGTTTACTCTAGCATTATTTTATTTTTGCTTTACTTGTTGTACTAAAACTAGTATTGATTTATTATGAGTTTTCTGTTGCTCTCCGATGATTTGCAGCACATATTTATCAGTTTTATTTTAGTATTAATTAATATTAGATTAGTAGTTATTTAGTATTAGTTTAGTATCTGCTGCTCTCTGATGATTCAAAGTGCTTCTTTTATCCCCACTTGCATGGTGGCTCAGTGGTTAGCACCAGTGGCAGATTTAGGCATGGGCAATGTGGACAATTGTCCAGGGATGCGTTTCCCAAACAACGACAGAACTCACAGCTGAAATATCATAGTTCGATGCATCGTTTGGGTAAAGAACGATGTAGTGACGAGTGTTTCCCAAAACCGTAGTTTCTCTGTCACAGATTCATCATTTGAACCACATTATTTACAATGTAACACGTCCATAATGATACTCTAAATGGGGTGTAGTAACTACTTCTTTCGAAAAATCATTTTTTTGTGCAAATTATATGCACACGCATTTAAAAAAAAAAAAACAATATTAGTTTTGGTAAAAAACATGCACTCGTTTTCCATATTAATGAAATATATGTAAACAAAATATATAGGACCTATATATGTTTCCTTTACAAATATTATTGTGAGTATTCTATATAAAATCACTAAGCTAACACGTATTGTATTCTAATCTCATATAGAAAAACATATAAATCATTAATGGTTGTAGGCCTAATTTACAGTAGGCCAGACTATTTATTAAGAAATAAAAAAATAATAAAAATTAATAATAATAATAATAATAATAATAATAATATATTTTTTTTTAAACCGTTAACGTATGCTATGTATTGTTGTTTTCACAAGCTTTGGAGACGTAACGTAAATTCCTCTTTTAAATAATAGGTCACTTATAGCTTTCGCCATGAGCCACGGCTGTGTTCAAAATTACATTATTGTTTTCAAAGTACACTGCGAAGGGAGTGCAATTGTCAATATGAAGATCGCTAAAACTGAACTGTAAAAATATTTTGAAAGCAAATTACACCTAAGAGAAATGACTTTAATGTTTTTTTTTAATCATTCCAAGTTTAAATGTTAGAATGTTCTAAATGAATAGGGCATAGGGGGGATAACTGGGAAAAGAACACAGGTAGGAACAATGCTTCTAACTACAGCTCTAGAGGTGTAGTTGCAAGTGCACAAGTTTGCGAGGCAGTTTGTGAATGTTTGTTGGAACGATGGATTTAGGAAATGCCAAATCAATTAACTATGTTTGTAATGACAGAATAATGACATTAGGGGCCATTCACATTTGGCGTCTTTTGCACAACCAAATTTGTTGTTGTCTATGTGCAACAGAAACAACAGTTTCACCAAAAAAAAAACATTCTACACACACACTCCTGGTGTGAATTCCGGTTGCAAGTTGAGAAAACTAAAGTTTATATAATATGATGCTATTGAGTCGGGTCTAAGACAACAGATAATTCTATAAAACATTTATTTTTTTGTGTATTCTAAAGAATTGTTATAATTAATATTCATGCAAAAGATTTCTTAAATGATCTTAGCCTATCACTCTAATTGTGTCTTACTGTACATTGTTTTCCAGTTACATTTAGGATTGATTGGTTGTATATTGGTGGTTCATTCCGCTGTGGCAACCCCTGATAAATAAGGGACTAAACCGAATGAAAATAAATTAATGAATGTTATTATTACAATATTATTTTATTTTATTTTATTGAAAGTTCATTTTATGGTTTTAGATTTAGTTAACTATAATGACCCTGATTCAGAGGCTGAAAATATATTCCAGTTATATATCCACTGTTTTTGAACTAAATTAGCATGAGCAAAAATCTCCTTTTGACACTTCACCTCAGGAAATTAATCGAGTTTCATCACCCATGTCTGCTCCCGTGTAGAAAAACATCTGCATGGCGAGGCCTCTAACAGTCAATCCCTTTGGAGAAGCAGCGGAAACAAGCACACCGCAGAGTTCATCATGTAGTTCAGCGGTAACGAACGGGGTGTTGACCTTTCCTAACCGAAAACAGCTAATGAGATGCTTGTTTCACAGCAGTGCATGTGCTAAATCTGTGCACTTGAAGAAAAAACAATTATGCTGCAGGCATGTCACATCATAAGAAATCTGTTATGCGTTACTGTACATATGTGAGAGAATGTAACCTTTGATACATACCATCTGCTTGAAAAAAAGAGCTGAAAACAGATGGAAATCTATAATAATTCACAAAGAGAAGCCTTTAATATGTTTTTGAATATACAATGCCCACCATGAATGAGTACACCCCCTTTGTATTTTTTACATTTCTCAGTAATATATAGTGCTTCATTTTTATAATATTTATTTTATATATATATATATATATATATATATATATATATATATATATATATATATATGTATATATATATATATATATATATATATATATATATATATATATATATATATATATATATATATATATATATATATATATTCCTTAATTTGAAGTAAACAGATATATTCATATTTAGGATAAGAAAAAATATGTTTAATTTCAAATTTTCAGTACTTGTGTTATGTGAAGGGACACTGACAACTGAGGTGCGGATCCAAATGTAGGTTTATTAACAAGAATGGTCAGGCAAGCAATGGTCAACAGGGTCAAACTGGTACATGCAGGCAAATCCAAAGTCGCGGTCATAAACGGGTGGATGGTCAAAAGGCAGGCAGCAGACAGGAATAAACAGTAAAACAAAAGGATCAAAAGCGAGCAAGGCAAGGGAAGGGTCAAAACTGGCAAGGCAAGGCAAGGAAAACTTGTTGTAATGTTCAAAATGCAGCTAACAAGACTCAGCCCTGGTGTGTGCACTTTATTTACATGTAATCAGTCCATAAAGATCCTCTAACTGTGTGTGTGCATGCGTGTAATCGAAGTAAAACAGGAACTGGTGTGTATGAAGTGCATGACGGAACTTGTAGTCCATATAATGGCGGATTTGTAGGTCTACAGTGAACTACATTTAAATTTAATATTTTGTATAGCTTTCTTGATTTTTCCTGTTTATTAAAATCAATTAAATGATTTAATTAATATTTTCTACCGACATAGTCTTGGGGGGTGGGGGGGGGGGGGGGGGGGGGTGGGGGGGGGGGGTTGTTAGATCTCCTTTTTTTACTGATGTAAAGCCAAATAATCAAACTTTACTCAAACATCTTATTATATAGTGCCCAAAGTATACATTTATACCATGAGATTTTCTGATAAATCTGTCAGGGTGGACTGATAATATAGAATTTGTATGATTACCACCTGAATTTAACTCACAAAACATTTTTTAATTTTTTAAATATGCCTCCTAAAAATGAGCTGAATTTATTGTTGGTTTTAATGCGTAGAGTATCTTTGAGTGAAAAGATACTGATAGGTGTTCTGTTTTCTGGGCAAATCGTTCATGTGAAGCTTCTTCTCTCTGTTGTCTACAGCAATGAAAGACTTTAAGGTGACAGTGAGGCGATCGGAGGCTTCTGAGAGATGCAGTCTGAAGGGAGTAGTACTTTTACGGACTGATTCTGATAGCCTTCTTCTTAAAGACCCAAAGACGGGAGAGGTCCTCTACTCCTGGCCCTACCGTTTTCTCCGCAGGTTCGGGCGAGACAAGGTATGCCTTTGAAAATACTTTGCAGTCAATCTTTTAATGTTAGTGATACAACAGGATGTGTCTTTGTGTGATTCTTCAAGAATTAGTTTACCCCAAATGATTATTCTGCGAATGAGTATGTTTACATGGACACTAATAATCCGATTTTAATACGATTAAGACAATTCTCTGATTAAGAGTCTACCACATAAACAAAGATTTTGATTAATTTAATATGATTAAGGTCGTAATCAAACTAAACAGAAATCAAATTAAGACGTGGAGTATGCCGATTTTAGTCGCATTATTGAAGTGCAGTTCAGACATGTAAACACTTTAATCAAACTATTACCATTATGCAGGACTTTTCGCCGTGTTTTGCAACAGAATATTTCATACACACACACACACCACTGTTTGACAGTATTCTCTGCCCCTACAGAGTAAATAAAGGACCACAGACACACACACACACCGCAAAATGCAAAGGTTTTTTTCTCCAATTCGTCATGCGGTATCAAATTCCATTAAAACAAATTTCTTCCACCAGTCCTTAATTCGTACTTGCATCCAATACCTCAGTTTGTCACAGGGGCATGAATGAAATGTTCCTGAATAAAAATGAAACTGCTGAACTACAGTTAAAGTCAAAAAATCAAAAATGAAACACCTGAAATTACATGAATATCCGGAGGAAACGCAGATAGCGTGGTGATGCAATGACATTACTCAATCTATGCGATATAACATTTAAAACAGGATCATGTAAGGAACATTCAAAAAGTAGCTCATGTGGACACCTTAATCATATTATTGTCTTAATCTTATGAGGGAAATAATTCTATTACTGATGTCCATGTAAACATAGTCATTGATTACTCACCCTCATGTCGTTCCAATCCTCTGAAACCCTTTGTTCATCTTTGAAACACAAATTAAAATATTTTTGATGAAATCCGAGAGCTCACTCATCTTCCAGAGACATTCAAAGTCCGGAAAAGGAGCCAAACACATTGTCAAACCTGTCTATGTGACTTTAGTGCTTCAAATGTAATCATACAGTTTAGCAGAAAGTGTATAACTGAAATAAGACAAATGTAATAGGAGAAAAGTAAATTAAATGTGGAATATAACAGCCATTTTAGGCTTTTATTCCTGACCCTTTTTTATATATAAAGTAAATGTTAAGTCGATACCATCAACTCTTACTGCATAAGTTGGGAGTCAAAGTTGGGAGTCAAAATGGAAGACTAATGCTGCGTTCACACCAGCCGTGTGAGAGATTTACATGTTAAGTCAATGCAAAAAAGCAAATAGACATCCTGCAGCGCGGTATGCGTGAATGAGGCAATGCGAATTGCGCGAGTTAAGCGTTTGCGCGATTAACACGATTGATTGCTCGCAAATCGCTCGAGTTGGAAAATCTGAACTTTAGCAGACATTCGCGCTGCGTTAACCAATCAGGAGCTTTCTCTTGTAGGGACATGCTTATGACGTAGTGCCTGTTGTTGGTGTCCCGGGGGAAAATCCTCCTGCCAACACTGGACAACAGTTGATCAAACTGGGCTCGGCTCAGTCGGAAGCATTGCTAAAAAAAGCTTCCATCATCCAGGTTAAGTCTCTGGAGGAGTTTATGAACTCACAGAGCTGGGTGCACCTCTGAAAGGATCTAGTGGACTCAGACACAGCTTCAAATGAATCAACAAGGTTTTTCAGCCTTAATAAAGAACATAAACACAGTTATTCTCTCAATTAAATCCATGTTAGCCATTTAGCAATGAAGCTAGAGTCATCGGGTAGACAGAAGCCCTGCCCTTGACGCGAATCCACGTCTATTGTGAAGTGAATTTGACGCTCGATTGAAGTGGATTTGACACACGAATAAAGCGAGTAAACTCAAAATGTTCATGTGCAAATAGCTCGATATATTCGCGCGTGCCGTGTCTGGTGTGAACACAACATAAGGGGGTACTCACACTAGGAACTGTGCCCGTGTGTCTTTCACCCCATTTCCCAGTTCGTTTGACAAGTGTAAGTGCTCCGAATTGTGCCCGGGCATGGTTTGGTTGGCCAGCTCTTGCTCAGTTGGAAGAGGTGGTCTAGAGTGTGGTTTGCTTGGGCTCAGGCATGGTACGTTTATAGTGTGAGTGCAAAGCGCACCTGAACAGGAAAAACTGAAGACGCGACTTCACTTTTAAGGGAGTGTTTCTAGTGGATTTATTATTCATTCTTACATTTAATGAACGCAAACTGTTATAGTTTATTAAAGATGTGAACCCCTCGCTGTACCTCAGCTGCCACCCTCAGCAAACCTCATAATACGTGAGCACAATGACTTTCATGAACATTTCTGAGCGTCAAAAGTGGTGGATATGTTCAGCAAAAAATTTGACTGTGTGTCACTGCATCCCAAACGACTTAAAATAATACAAAACAATATAACTACAGCAATCTCCATTGTACTGAGCGAGAGCACATCTCTTCCTAACTGAACAGTCGCATCTTCGATGACGTAAGTGTGCTCGGGCTTGGAAGGTAAAAAACTGTGTGAGCGCAGGCCGAGGGGGAAAGGGAAGGGGGCACAATGGCAACTAGGTACAGTTCAATGTAATACACCCTAAGTTGGAACAAACTCGTTTAAAAACATAACATCTTACTAATGTAATTTTTCTTTAATTAAGCTGTTGCTACTAATTCTGCAACTAATTACATCTGTAATTTCTTATAAAACAGGCAACATTCTCCTTTGAGGCCGGTCGAAGATGCGACTCTGGGGAAGGCAGCTTTGAGTTTGATACAAAGCAAGGCAACGCCATCTTCCAATCCGTAGAGGCTGCTATCAATCTACACAGAGTCAATATACCAACAAAGCAGATGTCAAATTCAGAGCGAGATATCATGCCCTCTCCACCTCGAATGAGAGCCCCAGTGGAGAACATGGGTATCTATAGTATGGTGAGTGACACATCGATCAGAGATGGGCCCAAACCTCCACAAAACCCTCAACACTCCAGACTGGAAGCCCCAACAGAGAAGCTTCTCACCGGAGTCAAGAGTCTAAACTTGGACACCAGGCCTCCGCCGCGTAAGAGCCAAGTCAAGAACTTCCGCAGCTGTCCCTTGGCCAACACTGAGGACGAGATGTATTCCCGTGCCATGGCCCCAGATCCGGAAAGAGGAAGTCCAAAGGAGAAGAGAGAACTAAAGGATAGACGCTCCACATGCTCCAACCCAGAGGAATCGGACTATTCGCTGCCCTTCGACACCATTGCCAAAAATGTAATGGTAGATATTTTAGCCACATCAAACGTTCCACCAAACTTAGCTGAATCCAATTGTGAAAAAAACAAGAAAGGCACTGCAGAGAACACTGAACCACTTTACGACATCATAGATGAGTCTGCTATTAGAAGCCATTTTGCAAATAAACAAACGCATTCTTACAAAAGAGTGGAGCACATCTATGATGAACCGGAGGGTTGCGGTGTGGCCCCAAATGCTCCTCCATCACTCTATGATGAACCAGAGGAGGTTAAAGGTCATGCTTGGAAGATGCTGGGCACAGTAATGGATCCGAGTGGCCATGAGTACCCATATAATGCTTCTGTTGATGACTACGCTGTTCCTAAACCTCCACGGAGAGCCTTGCTGGCAAAACAAATGGAGGGTGAGGAAGAGGACTGCTCACCATATGATAACATCATGGTGAAAGTAATGCAAAAGAATAACTAAGGACTGCTTCGGAATCGTATATAAGAATACCATAATGACTGGGGATGCTTTGAGGATAATGAAGTGAAGTACAAGTGTGCAAATGAATGAGTATATTTAAACAATTAATATGCCGATAGTGCTTTACACTTCTCCAAAAAGCTGTGATCTGCAACACCTATCATGAAATGATAGACTTTATGGAGAAATAAGATTCACTGCAACATCGTCTATGGGGCAGATTCACTAAATACTTTTTGCCTGCTGTGTGTTAAGATAAAAAAGCCTAAATCTTATGCACAGCAAACTAGATTAAACATTGTGATGAAATTAAATTAACAGTGCATTATATTAAATGTGTGAATAATTATGTCAAAATATCATGTTTATTTGAACAAGCACAGACCTTTTTTTTTATTTACAACACACATTGTTTTATTTATTCAGATTTTACAGTTTTTCTCAAATGCTTTGTCACATTTTTCAAAACAGATTTAACACTCTCTAAACTTTGAGTGCAAATCTCAAAACTGTTTGCTAGAGTTTCAGAACTTTGCAAAATGTAATTACTCCCCCAAAACATTTAATCCATGCTTCAAAACTTAATTTGTCACTAATTTAGTCAAAGCCAGCAAAACATAAAGTGTATTTGTCATTGTGTGAGACTTGCTGGTCAAAATGATTAGTTGTTTTTTTTTTCACCATGACAGTCAACCATGGAAATTAAGATTTTAAAGAAATCTGACATTTGTTGAGAAGAGTCAGTGGTACATATAAATAAATAAATAAATAAATAAATGGAACTTTGTATTTATACAGTACATTTATTTGTGTACAAATGTATTACATGCAAAGTGCAATCTTGCTTGTCCAATTACTCATCCATTATATATATATATATATATATATATATATATATATATATATATATATATATATATATATATATATATATATATATATATATATATATATATATATATATATATATATATATATATTCTTGGTGGACATTATGTCACTCTTGATGGCCTTGCCAGAGGTTACACTTCTTCCAATTGCCCTCCCACAAGCATGTTACTGCAGTTCAGGATTGTGAATGTAGTGATTGTGCTGTGGGCAATCTAGATACAGTTGAAGTCAGAATTATTAGTCCCCATTTGAATTTGTTTTTTTTTGTTTTTTTTTTAAATGTTTCCAAAAATATTTTTAACAGAGCAAAGACATTTTCACAGTATGTCTGATAATATTTTTTCTTCTCTAGAAAGTCTTTGTTTTATTACGGCTAGAATAAAAGCAATTTTGAATTTTTTAAGAACCATTTTAAGGTCAGAATTATTAACCTCTTTACAGTTTTTCCCAATTGTTTACACACATTTTCTGAAAGCTTGTCTCATATTTTCAGAACTCTACACACAAATCACAAAACACACACACACATTGGGCAAAACCCTTCAATTCTCCTGCAGAATCAAACTTTGCATTCCAAACAATGTACTTTCTTCTCAAAATGGTGTTTTGTTTTCAAATGGCACACACAAACCATCACATGAGTAGACATTTATAAGAAGCAGTTGATCACTGATGTGCTTAATGTAAAGCACTATGACCACTTCTTCTCCATTCATCATAATGACTTACTGTAAGCCTTTTTTTTCAATGTTACACTTACTACAGACAGTATATAGGTCTACATAAGTGCATTGTAACATTTTTCAGAATATTATTTTTATACAAAACACACAAATACACGGTACCTAATATATTTTACTGTATTTTTCCCACAAAAACAGTGTACACAGTGTTTATCCCAACCAACACAAAGTTGCACATAACGTGGTCTACATATGCCATCAACAGAAGTATTTACAGAATAGTTACAGTAAAAAAAAAAAAGTGTGGATTTGGGTCATACACTTTCCATCCCCAGGCAGAAAAAAATTCCTCAATAGGATTGAGAAATGGAGAATATGAGATGAGCTCTGATTTCTAAATTGTGTTTATGTGGGACAGGTGTTTACCCATGTCAGGGGTGTCCAAACTCGGTCCTGGAGGGTCAGTGTCTTGCATATTTTAGTTCCAACCACAATTAAACACACCTGAACCAGCTAATCAAGCTCTTTCTAGATAAACTAGAAACTTCCAGGAGGTGTGTTGAAGGAAGTTGGAGCTAAACTATGCGGGACACGAGTTTGGACGCCCCTGACCTATGTGATGAGTTAGTATGCAAAGTAGGACAACTGACTTTACAATTTTGAATGACAGTGTGTTCCCTGTGAAAACGAGATTTTCTGCATAAAAATTGTGCCAAATGCAGAGAATTGTGTGTAGTGTTTTGAAAAAAAGTGTGTTTTAAATCTGGAATTTGAGTGTAAAGCAGGAATTGGGCTTGTAGTTTAGCAAAATTGGTTCAGGGGGTTGGTGCATCAGTTACAGGTGGTAGTCATTGTGTCTGAAGTACAAGTAATTGTGTGTAAACAATTGGGAAAAACTGTAAGCTATATATTGTTTTTCAATTGTGTACAGAACAAACCAACTTGCCTAATTACCCTAACCTGCCTAGTTAACCTAATTAACATGATTAAGCCTTTAAATGTCACTTTAAGCTGAATTCTAGCGGCTTGAAACATATCTAGTAAAATATTATTTACTGTCATCATGGATAAGATAAAATAAATCAGTTTAAAAAAAAAATATCTCTCCGTTAAACAGAAATTGGGGAAATAAAAGAAACGGGGGGTAATAATTCAGGGGGGATAATAATTCTGACTTCAACTGTTTATATTCTGGTACCATATTAAATAGATCGCAAATTGTATTGCAACTAGAGGTCATTTACCAATTTAGCAGACATCACAAACAATGTCAATATCAGATATTTATGATGTAAACGTGTACATTCAAATGTTTGATAATTGGATAAACGAAAGAGCTCCGTCTTTCGGATGAGACGTTAAACCGAGGTCCTGACTCTCTGTGGTCATTAAAAATCCCATGGCACTTCTCGTAAAGAGTAGGGGTGTAACCCCGGTGTCCTGGCCAAAGTCCCTCAATCGGCCCTTACCCATCATGGTCTCCTAATCATCCCCATCCACCAAATTGGCTCTATCACTGTCTCTTCACTCCACCAATAGCTGGTGTGTGGTGAGCGCACTGGCGCCGTTGTCCTGTGGCTGCCGTCGCATCATCCAAGTGGATGCTACACACTGGTGGTGGTGTGGAGAGACCCCCCTCATGATTGTGAAGCGCTTTGGGTGTATGGCCATACACAATAAATGCGCTATAGAAATACACATTACATTACAAACAGTTTTGAGTGAGATGGTTTACATAATAAAAAAATGATTAAGAAGTTGTGAAGATTGAGAATTGACTCATCAGTTTTGATCAACAAGCCATATGCAATAAGTTTTTGTCCAAACTACAGAAAATTGCACTTACTGTTAGCACAAATGTGCTAAAGCATTTGCAATTTGCTTAAATCAATAAGAAATGCCACTCTGAAGTGAACAATAAGCTAATTGTTCTGAGATCTAAACGTATCGTTTTGAAAAATTACAATTTCAATCAAGAATTGAGCCAAAGCATTTGAGAATAAACTGTAAAAGAGTGTCTGAAATTCATTATCTAAATCTGGGATGTCCAAACTCGGTGGTGCAGGACCGGTGTCCTGCTGAGTTTAGCTCAAACTTGCTTCAACACACCTGCCAGGACTTTTCTAGTATATCTAGTAAGAGCTTGATTAGCCCGTGTTTGATTAGGGTTGGAGCTAAACTCTCCAGGACACCGGCCCTCCAGGACCGAGTTTGGACACCCCTGATCTAAAGGCTGTAGTGGTAATGTAATGATACGCAGAGAAGACTGCACCTTACTAATGCTTTGCTATTTGCTTGTGAGATTGTTGTTGTGTTGTATTAATGAGGTGAACAATTATTGGTTAAATTTAATTTATTCGTACAAGCTCACTTTTGGCTTTTTAAAGAGCTCCCACAATCAGGTTTAACATTTAACAATTAATAAGAAAAAAAAAAGAATAAATAAATGTGCAATAAATGTTGTTATTTAAGCAGAAGCTTGCCTTATTATGAAAATTATCTGATATATACTGCATGTTATTCACAATATGTCCTGCTATTTTTCAGTGTGATCATGTGATTACATTTCATTTCCTTCGAGTTAGCATTACAGCGGAATGAATCGCCAATTTATCCAGCATATGTTTTACACAGCGGATGCCCTTCAAACTTCAACCCAGTACTGGGAAACCCATACACTCTCACATTCACACAGATACACCACGGCCAATTTAGTTTATGCAATTCTCCTGTACCGCAGGTCTTTAGACTGTGGGGGAAACAGGAGCACCCAGAGGAAATCCATGCCAACATTGGGAGAACATGCAAACTCCACACAGAAATGCCAACTGACCCAGCCGGGATTCGAACCAGCAACCTTCTTGCTGTGATGCGACAGTGCTAACCACTAAGTGAATTGAAGTCAATACTATTAAGTATGGTTACTCATAATGGAAACTTACCTAGAGTGAGAAGTGAGAGTACATACACACACATGTGAACACATATTTGTCAGTGTTACTTATTCAGCCAAGTACACTTTTGGCTTTTGAAAGAGCACCTGTGATCCAATTTAACCAGATGTTGCATGCACTAATGAAGAAATAGCCAATGGATATTTTTGTTTATGCAAACGTGTCATTATTATCTAAATTAGGCTTATTATAGATAACATTGTAAAACAAAGAATGGCAGATTTGTTTGTGGAACTCCTTTAAATCAATCTTTAAAAGGCACTTGCATGCCTCACAAGTGCATTTGCAGTTAACTCATTTGCATTGGTTCACTTAGTGTTCACGCTGTATTTTTTAAAAAGCCCAATCTAAAAATACATGGCTTTTATCATGAATATTTTGTAACAGAACTTACAGAACATCCAAAACAAGTCTGTGTGCTCACAAGCTGCGAACACACAGAGAGCTTATAAAATAGATATAAAAGAGGCTGCTATCAATCTACACAAAGTCAATATACCAACAAAGCAGATGTCAAATTCAGGCCGAGATTCCATGCGCTCTCCACACGAATGAGAGCCTCAATGGAGAACATTGGTATCTATAGCATGCTGAGTGACACATCGATCAGAGATGGGCCCAAACCTCCACAAAACCCTCAACACTCCAGGCTGGAAGCCCCAACAGAGAAGCTTCTCACTGGAGTCAAGAGTCTAAACTTGGACACCAGGCCTCCGCCGCTGTCCCTTGGAATACAAGGCTTTAATCATGAATATTTTGTAACAGAACTTACAGAACATCCAAAACAACTCTGTGCTCACAAGCTGAGAACTCACAGAGAGCTTATAAAATAGATATAAAAAAGTCAAAAACATGCACCAGGAATTCCTTCCAAAGTTTTTTCTACAAGGAGACATGTAAAGCCCTGCCTATTGTTTGAAATAGCCAATGAATCAGTCAGTCTTTATACAGGCACTGCTCTTTGGGGGAGCAGTCTGTACAGATGTGCTTGTTTGTTATGGCAACCAATGTTATTTGGCGAAAACTGTGTGCCTGCATTCATTTTGACAGGAGGAATGACATTACAGTGCATACATCACATTTTGTGTCTTTCCAGTGTTGTCCTCTAGTTTTTGCTGTAGGTTTTGTCTTCTTCCAGTGTTTGTAACTGTGTCTGGTTCACATCGAAACAGCCATAAAGGAGATTGGTGTTGTATCAATCTTTGCACATACTGTATGCAGTAGCTAAAGCAAACTGGAGATTAGGGATGTCCCGATCAGGTTTTTTTGAGTCTGAGTCATTTGATTTTGAGTATCTACTGATACCGAAACCCGATCCGATACTTTTATAATACATAAAAAAAGAATAAAGAAGAGCGAAGAAACAGATCCAAGATGTTCCTTATTTTTTTATCTAATTACCCTTATTTTAACATTAAACGTCTCTTTTAACAAATAGAGCACTTATTTGAGGTAGCTTGAACAATCAAATAATAAATAACAAATTCTTCATTTTTGGACTTTAGTGCAACAGTAACTGTAAATAAAATCTAATAAAAAAACAAATTTTACCTCAAACACCGCAAGTTTACATGTCACAGTTTGGTATGTTGGCAATGTTGTCATCATCAACTTTATAATACCTCCAGACCACAGACATACTCGTGTTTTCTGCTTCAAGCTGCTTTCCTGTTTTACTTTGTCAGCATTTAACCATTAGCGTCTCTGCAACAAAGTGGTGTCATGCTGCATTTCTGTGTTAAGTCAAAAAAGAGGTCTAACTCTGTGCCACCGCATAACTATAGACGTGTCAAAAAATAATAAGAATATATATATATATATATATATATATATATATATATATATATATATATATATATATATATATATATATATATATATATATATATATATATATATATATATATTCTTATTATTCTTATTATTTTTTGACACGTCTAATTCCGATCAAATCTGAAATTGCGTGATTAGGCCTGATTTCCCATCACATGATCGGATCTGGACATACTGGAGATAGCATGTTTTAAACATAATTACTGCTTAAGCAACAACAATAATGGAACAGGGCTATTTTGTTGCTGATTTGAAATATGTCATTTAATTGCGAATTTAGCTAGAGGTTTTCAAGATTTCAGGATTCCTCCATTCCTGAACTACCCAGAGGCGTTGTAAACATGGCTGCTGAGAGACTTTTTAAAAAGTTTTCCTTGGAAACTGAATGTGTGATGTGTGGCACACAGTAACTGTTAAGAAAAGTTTAATCTCAAATTAGCAGTGTTTGTTTTTGCACGTGGTTAAACCAACATAGGCTCATTCTGAAAACGTAGCCCTATATACGTTTCTGGAGATAGTGAATTATGTAGAGCTACATATGGCTGCATTTCGGCTTTAAAACGAACGCTACGGGGCGATATGATGTTTTCCTTTTCTTGCTTACCAGCTGACTGCTTTAATCAGTTTGTCCGGTAGCTTAACATGTATGTCGGTGGATTTGAGATGCAGAGCGGAGTTGACCGCAATGACAGATTTCGAGTCCGGTGTAGAACGGTTCCAGAAAGCAAGACAAAAACAAAAGCCAAAAAAATTAAATAAAAAAGTAAACACCATGGTGAGAATGTCGTAACATCTGAAAACATGGTAAAAATCAGGGGGCTTTTGTTTTTCTGGATTGCTTTTCAAAACACTGCAGTTGGGTTTAGGAAAGTGGGTGGGTGGGTTAATCAGTGCTTTTTAAAATACTATTGGTTTGGTTTAGGGAAGGGGGAGGGTGGGCTTATCGGTCGATTGGTCAATCAGTCAGTCAACAGTGGCCTCTGGTGGATTTACCCGAGAACAGCAGCAGCAAATGGCAATCGTGAGAGAAATTTGAGCTCTGAAAAAGCATACAAGGTTGAGGTTAGGTTTAGCGTTAGTGTAAGTTGACATGTACTTGCAAAGAGTCTTATAGTCAGTTAAATGTCTGTTGAAGGAGCAGTATCAGTCTACTAATACTCAAGTGAACCATCAAAATAAAGTGTTACCTCATAAACTTAAAAATCTAAATTCCCCAGATCACTTGACATACAGTATAAGAGGTTATTGTACTATAAAAACATCCTGTAAGTTTCACAACTTGAAACTTTCTGCACTCAAAAAAATGCTGGATTGTCATAACCCAAAGTTGCATAAAATATTGACAAATCCAACGTTGGAGAAAATATTTTCAGTTAAATTTAAATTTGACTTTTTATACAATAAATGTAATTGAGTCTGACAGAAATGTCGCACAGGTAGCATGTTTCTATGACGTGTTCACTATTACTTGATATGCAATTCATGGGTTTTTAATCTAAATCACAGCAGCATCCATCTGAAGCATATAGGCTGTCAAACATTTGCAGGTGTTTACATCGGTGGGCTCTCAGCTGACATTTTGAACATTTACATTTACTTCTGTGTCTACAAACAGTGTGTTCTGGTGAGGGTTGTCAAAACAGGACTAAAAATAACCCATTAGTTCCATCAATCCCAGTTGTAAGAACAACAAATAATAACTTGACTTCTAGTTAATCATTTGGAAAAGTGGCAGAAGGTAGATTTTTCTGATGAATCATCTGTTGAACTGCATCCCAATCATCATAAATACTGCGGAAGAGCTATTGGAACCCACATGGACCCAAGATTCTCAAAGAAATCAGTCAAGTTTGGTGAAGGAAAAACATGGTTTGGGATTTCACTCAGTATGGGGGCATACGAGAGATCTGCAGAGTGGATGGCAACATCAACAGCCTGAGGTATCAAGACATTTGTGCTGCCCATTACATTGCAAACCACAGGAGAGGGCACATTTTTCAAAAGGATAGCGCTCCTTATACTTCAGCCTCCACATCAAAGTTCCTGAAAGCAAAGAATGTCAAGATGCTCCAGGATTGGCCAGCTCAGTCACTAGATATGAACATTATTGAGCATGTCTGGGGTAAGATGAAGGAGGAGGCATTTATGGGAGTCATGCACAATATTAATTCTTTTTCCACTGCACCACTTTATATTCTATACTGTACATTATTTCTTTTAAGTGACACTTCACTACACAATTTTACCATTAAGTGGTAAAATAAGCACAATCTAGAGGCCTTTGCCTTTCATATAAGCCACTTCTGGTACCAAATGATCAACTAGAAGTCAAGTTATTATTTGTTGTTCTAAAAACTAAGGCGATAGGTGACAAGACTTTTGTCAGGTAGTGTATATTTTAGTTACAGTTTTCAGCTTTCATCAAAATATCTTATTTCATTTTCAACAGAACTCGTAAAGATTTGAAACCACTTGAGGGAGAGTAAATTGTGAGAGGATTTTCATTTTTGGATGAACTAAGCAAACAAATGAACAACAGAAGCAGTTCATGGCCCCTTTAATCGAAACAATCAGCCAAGTGTGAATGCACCTTTTAGTGAATTGTCTTATAAGTGTCCTAATAGCAGACAAACTTACCGGCTATGACCTTCATCCATCTACAAAGGCGTAGTTGATTTTATCCGGTTGTAAATCAAAGAGTAATTTAGTGGAGTACTGCGCTAGCCTGTTTTTACTTTCTCATTTCAAGTTCTCGATTGAAGCTCACACAGGTAATTAAAGTCCTGCAGATCTTTCCCAGAATGGATGATGCCCATCACTTAATCCTCAGCTCGCTAATGATGGACAAGGGAGTTTCGCCCGAGTGTCATGGCGTTATTCAGGCCAGACTTTGACTTTCTGTCTCACAGGCTTCCTATTTTGAGGAACACATGAATAATAATAACTTGTCTTGCGGAGGGAAACTGGGGCACCGTTAGGATGCTGCTGGGCTCCTGCCTGCCACGCTTCATGAGTCCCACACAGACTCCAGACTTTTAAAAGCCAAAAGAAAAAAAAAAAAACACTTTACAGCTTTTATCAATTCAGTTTCCGCTTCTTTCTTCAGAGCCTTCCAGAACAGCATTGCACGTGATGGGAATTGTTTTGACACATTTTACTGTATAATTATCACATTTTAAATGCGCACTGCATATATGGGTGTAATTAGACTGGATACAGTTCAGAGCAAACGTGAGGGCAATGGCAAGCTGTTTTTCTCCATCAGACCGCAGAGGACAGTGAATCTGGATGTGGCGGCAGCTGCGACTGGAGTAGATTAGCATAGCTGTGCAACTCATCAAACTAGCTCAGACTTCAGGCGACGCGTGGTACACACTTATGCACTTATTCCAGCTTTGGGAGTCTGGCGTGAGATGAGCTCCTTGCTGAAATGGTGGAAAAGATGAAAGCTTTTGCTGAGCACCAACTCTCTGGCCTAGTTCCTCTGTGTGTAAAATGGGCTGTTGATCAGCAGGGGTCACTGTCTGTCCTCAATAGGGAGCTTCTGCAGAAAACACTGCTCGTTCGGCCTCATGGTGTGCGTTTGTTGGGAGAGTGTTGAAAGCTTTAGACATGTTGATTTTTTTTTTGTTTGTTTAATAAAAAATATTTTCTCTCTTATTGTTGTGCAGAAATTGACTCATGAAAAAAATTGAAAGTGGTATGTTTCAAACTATTAATAGGGAAAAATCTACTACAGAATGTGCTTGAATAAATAAAAGCTGCAAGATTACTTTAGGTGGATATCATGAATATTATGAGTTACAGTTATGATATATATGAGTTATGCTTCATGTACATGATTCCTTATTTAAACTAAACATGCCAGTAAGTTACTGTGAACGCAATTTGGAAGGTCTGAAATCAGACATTAGTTTTAGAAATAGTGATAAAGCACTGCCTGATATTGTGAAAGATTCCAGCAATCCGTTTGAAGTCTATAATACAAAAATAAGCTTAATTTAAATTTATTTATAATCTAGATTTGCATATATTATTATTATTATTATTATTATTATTATTATTATTATTATTATCATTATTGTTATTAATCTATATAATAATAATAATAATAATAATAATAATAATAATAATAATAACAATAACAATTATGCATTTAGATATATGTATATTATGTAAAATGTTGCATATCATATCAGTGATTGTTAGCATGACTTTTTTATTGTATGTGTTATTTAAAATGGTGCATTTTCATATTCAATGAATATTATATATTATAGATAATATAATATATAATATAATATAATATTAATTATATGAACATGAAAATCAATTAATTGAATATGAGCGTACACATATATATTTAGAGGAATTACGATAGACAGAGACAAACAGACAGACAGACAGCTAGGCAGACAGATATACAGACAGACAGGCAGAAACATTTTAAAAGTATAATGATAAGTACATAATAATACAACATCACTAATAATAATAACAATAATAATATAAACATAATAATAGTAATAATAACGATAATAATAGATAAACATTTAATAATAATAATAATAATATACAGAAAATAAAAATATCAATAAAATAATAATAATAAACAGACAGACAGACAGACAGCTAAACAGATAGACAGACAAATGAGCAGACAGAGAGACAAACAGATGACAGGTAGCTAGACAGACAGACAGATGATAGATAGATAGATAGATGATAGATAGATAGATAGATAGATAGATAGATAGATAGATAGATAGATAGATAGATAGATATATAGATAGATAGATAGATAGATAGATAGATAGATAGATAGATAGATAGATAGATAGATAGATAGATAGATAGATAGATAGATAGATAGATAGATAATCAAATGACACCTCATACAAGCACACCGGACCTATGCTATACAGCCATGTAAGTCTAGCAGGGTGGAACTTGCTTTTACCCTCTTACTTAACCCTAACACACATTAACCCTAAAACCTAACAGTAAACCCTAAATCATAACACTAAATAACCCTAAACTCTAAACCCTAAACCTTAACACTAAATAACCCTAGACTCTAAACCCTAAACCTTAACACTAAATAACCCTAGACTCTAAACCCTAAACCTTAACACTAAATAACCCTAGACTCTAAACCTTAACACTAAATAACCCTAGACTCTAAACCCTAAACCTTAACACTAAATAACCCTAAACCCTAGCACAAAATAACCCTAGACAATAAACACTAAACCCTTAACCCTACACCTTAACACTAAATAACACTAAACCCTAAATAACCCTCATAAGTGCCCCTGTAGGGGCAGATAGATAGACAGACAGATAGATAGATAGATAGATAGATAGATAGATAGATAGATAGATAGATAGATAGACAGACAGACAGACAGACAGATGATAGATAGATAGATAGATAGATAGATAGATAGATAGATAGATAGATAGATAGATAGATAGATAGATAGATAGATAGATAGATAGATAGAAAGACAGACAGACAGACAGACAGACAGACAGACAGACAGACAGACAGACAGACAGATGATAGATAGACAGATAGACAGATAGACAGATAGATAGATAGATAGATAGATAGACAGACAGACAGACAGACAGACAGACAGACAGACAGACAGACAGACAGACAGATGATAGATAGACAGATAGATAGATAGATAGATAGATAGATAGATAGATAGATAGATAGACAGACAGACAGACAGACAGATGATAGATAGATAGATAGATAGATAGATAGATAGATAGATAGATAGATAGATAGATAGATAGATAGATAGATAGATAGATAGATAGATAGATAGATAGATAGATAGATAATATTTCACTTTCATTGTTGTAACCATTGGTGTTCATATTGTGCTCCAGGATGAATGTAGAAGAGAATGCAGCCGCAGGCCTAATACAACACAAAGGCTACATGTACAGTCCCAGACAGCAGTGAACTGTTGAGTACTGAGTTTACACTGTCCGACTCAATCATTACTGTGCCCTTGAGCAAAACACTTCACCTCAGGTCATCCCACGGGCATCAGGCCCACTATTACTGCACTGTAAGCCCCTTTAAATGGAAGCATCTGTTAAAATGGCAAATCTCTAACAGGAATAATAAACTGTTTGCCAAATGCAAATACAAGCTTGTTTGTTTTTGTTTTCCACTTGGTATAATTAGCTATATAACATATTTAGTTCATGTGTTGTTGAAGAGCAAGAAGCGTGTCCTCCAACACGCATAACCCTACTTTAAAGCAATTGTGTCTGATCAATAAATACATGAGGATGCACGGCGTTCAGTGTCTTCGAGTGGTTAATTGGCTCCAGTGGATCCAATTTACCAGTGGCACTTTCTACTGATAAGCAACTACCTAATATAATAGACTGAACTTAACAGCCACTTCATATCCAAGAAACTCGACTTTTAAACTCCAATTTATCACCATTGATTACACTAATGTAAATGTAAAGATTTTTTTATGCAGGCTGTGAGGTTATAATGACCCTCTTTATGGTGACCCGGTTATGAGGTCACTGAGGTTTAGACTTCAGTCAATTTTTCATGTTCACAAGTCAAAGTTTGAAGTTCTGTGAATAAAAACACTGCTGTGTGAAGCCTCGGTTCCAACATGTTGCTAGGTATTGCAAGCATTCATTGCTGGACTGCAGTCTGTAATTTATTATTATTATTATTATTATTATTATTATTATTGTTTTTTTGTTGTTAAAAATTACCCACAAGGAATTGAATGATCTCCTTACCTTAGTCCAGTTCACAGTGGTAAGCTTGTAATAGTGTTTTATAATTTGAGTGGTACCGGTGGGTTTTTGAGAGGAGCTGCAGGTGGTGGATCACTTATAGCCTTTTATAATAGCAGCTCGAATAAATGGGACATTTTAAAAGAGAACAAGTTCTAAGGAACTTCAATTTGCTTTTTGGGTATAATTCCCTGGGTATAATATGAAATTCCAATGTTATGACAATGAAATATTAGACAGTGCAGAAAATTGAATTTAAATGTAAAGTTAATACACAAAAAATTCCCACAATGCTTTTGTTGTCATTACTAACAATTTCAGAACAAAGTATAAGAATAATTTGTAGCAAGTTAGCTCAATGTGAATTGAACGGGGCTTCAAAAGAATCCAGCAATCGTTTGAATGGACAGTTGACTTCAACTACAGCTATTGCTATCAAAAATAAATAAAGTTTAATAAATAAAGTTTAAGACGTTAGATTCATGCACAGGCACCTTTCCTTATACAAAAAAAAAAAAAAAGCTTTATTGACTAATCTAACAGAAACTAACACGTAACACAAACACACATTCATACAGGTTGTAGAAAAGGGTAAAGGAAGAAAAACAAGGGTTTGAGAGAGTGTAATGATGGAAAAACTTCCAATTTTGTAAGACTAATCCAAGCAAACAAAAAAAGTCAATTTAACCCTTCTATGGTTTCTTTAAGGTTACATTTAATTTACACCAGTTCAGTGATAATCTGGAGGCGTTACTTGCGTTGCTTTTGTGATGCGAAAGACTCCGTCTGTTGAGTGGAGTCTGTCGTTTCAAGTTTTGAAGCTGAGAAGCGTCCCCACGATGTTTAGCTGCTGCCATGAACTGAAGCCTAGGAGGACACTGAAGCGTATTACTCTTAAAGAGATTGATGTTGTATGATGCCTAATATGCTTTTAATTGTTTAAATTAAACTGAACTGAATGATATTAAAGTGATGTTTACACCATATCTGCATTTTGAAAATCGCGGCAACAGCTGGAGGTTTGTAGTGCACAGCATGTGGTTGCAATGTTTACAGTGCTGATCCTATACTTTCAGGTTTCTTCCCACCGCAGCCTCGCTTTCATGTTTTAAAATGGCGGCCGCGTGAAATAAGCGTATAGCACTTTGTTGAGAAGCATGGTGATTTGCATATGCATTCTGGGTGAAGGTGGATGCAGAAATGTTTAAAGTTACTTAAATGTTAATATGTTGCACATGTATTAACATATAACGATCTTCAGTACACCCGATTAGCTTCCCAGGGGCATAAAATATGAACTATCCACAATCTTGTTTAGCTGTGGTAGTATTAAAACACTGATTGCAGGAGGATTAAAACCATAATATTAATACGTGAGCAAGAGACTTGTTGCAAAACATCTGATTACGCACAAAGAGGGAATAAAGGTTTGCATTGAAGTCTTAAGCAAGTAGTATAGGAGCTTGATCATGTCTCTGTGTCCATTTCCGAGCAGGCATTCCTTTGTGTTGTAAATACCTTTGGAATCGTATTACACACTGACCATCCAGTCTTCCTGGGTAGGAGAGGTTGATGATGTATTATTTGTTGAATAAAGCAAAATAATTATGTGTTTGATCGGCCACATATGTACCATTAGTTGAATAGATTGGAGTCATATAATCACTCCCTCAATTGGTCAGATCAAAAGTGACACACTTTCCTTGTAGAGGACATCCTCTGGTGAAAATTCTTATTTGGGTCAAACTGTCAATGTAAGAATCTCTGACTCCAAAGTGCAGTATCCACACCGGTGCACTAACTGACAGCATCATACACGCACGCACACGCATGCACACACACACACACACACACACACACACAGCAAAATATTAGATTCATCCATGCTGAGGTGCTGGGCCGATGCTCAACCTATATAAAGAAATTTCTTCCACGTTGATGTTCTAGGACATAGTGGAGTTGTCTGGCGAGGATTGAAGGTTGGTTCCACCTTAATCTAATTACTATAGGAATCACCTGACTTCTCTGGACCCTTAATAAGGGCATTAACGAGTGGGAAGATGAAGTTTGGGGTTAATAATTCTGTACCGCAAAATACAGTACATGATTCAAACTTATTTTGGTGCTTATTTTATTTCTGAGGACACCATGTATAGTAAGATAAACACAATCATAATTATATCATCTGTACAAAACTATGTCAATCTATATCAAACTTTATCAAAACAGTTGCATAATAACCTTTTAACAGGTTTATTTTAGTTACAATGAGTGAGTTCTCTTGAAAAAAAGCCATAGGAGTAATCTATTTTGCTCCCGAGTTGTGTTATAAAATATAAATGAACATAAAATGAAATATAAGGTAATTATACTTGACAAAAGGAGCAGACAGAGATGTATTTATGCTGTATTTTAAAGCATTGACGTGTATGAAAACAGAAGCAGGCATTAATATTAATCTCTGCATAAACATGAGTTTTTAAAAAATGTGTTGGTGTCCTTTCACTGAAGAGAAATCATAGTAAGAGCTAAGTGATATGACACAATGCATAAATGTGCATTAACATACAGTTAAAGTCAGAGTTATTAGCCCCCCTGAATAATTGGCTCCCCTGTTTATTTTTTTCTCCAATTTCTGTTTAACGGAGAGATGATTTTTTCAACACATTTCTTAACATAATAGTTTTAATAACTCATTTCTAATAACTGATTTATTTTATCTTTGCCATGATGACAGTAAATAATATTTGACTAGATATTTTTCCAGACACTTCTATACAGCTTAAAGTGACATTTAAAGACTTAACTAGGTTAATTAAGTTAACTAGGCAGGTTAGGGTAATTAGGCAAGTTATTGTATAATGATGGTTTGTTCTATCAACTATCGGAAAAAAAAATATAGCTTAAAGGGGCTAATAAATTTGACCTTAAAATGGTGTTTAAAAAATAAAAAAACTGCTTTTATTCTAGCTGAAATAAAACAAATAAGACTTTCTCCAGAAGAAAAAAAAATATTATCATACATACTGTGAAAATTTCCTTGCTCTGTTAAACATCATTTGGGAAATATTTAAAAAAAGAAAATAAAATTCAAAGGGGGGCTAATAATTCTGACTTTAACTGCATGTTAGCAGATAGCATGTTTTTGTTGTCATATTACAAACACACTGTAAGTGGCAAATTTCACAATATACAGTTTAAAGTAAAAATGATGATGTAGCGCAGCTACAGTATGTAGGCGTTAGTCTCCCTTTGGCTCATTTTCAAAAAAGTAGTCCCATATGTACATAGTAAGGCCCAATCCCAATTCTATTTTAGTACCCTTACTCGTTCCCCTTCCCCTTGGCCCTTGAAACAGAGGGTGAAGAGAAAGAGCTACAAATTTACCCCTAAGAAATGGAACACCACTACAACACCTGCACACGTCATCATATGTCATCGTAATCTCTTGCTTCATATGAGATCAGACGATCGCGACTGCTGTAGTTATTCCAGTTGTGTTATTTTTTGATATTTATCTTCAAAAAAAATCCCAGAAGGCAACGATATCATGTTATCATAACGATATAATGTGGCAATAAGATCGTAACTGTACTGTGCATTTACACTGTGGCCATATTCATCTATGTAAACACACAGAAACAACATTAACATTATACCAGACACTGTAAAAAGTTAATTCCCAGCCACTAGACATTTCTGACAGGGTATGGGCTCTATGCACAGCTAGAGTTTTAAAGCCAACTATAAACTTCCAATGAAAGCTTAATGTGACTTTTTTCAATTTCACATGGTTGTTTTTACAGCATCGATGTTGTAATGTAATTACAATACATTCAGTTAAATAGACTTAAGCATTCATTTAGTTGTTCAAGCGTAAAATGGGATGAAAGATCGTTGTAACCACTAGCACCATCAGTAGCAACAGGCTAGCACAGAAATTCCATTGAAAATACTGGGGTAAAATGAACTATTATATATATATATATATATATATATATATATATATATATATATATATATATATATATATATATATATAAATATTTTAAAGACATGGCGGTGGGAAATCTTGTCCGATCTGAGACCAACTTCATATCGTATATCTAAAAGGCAGTGAAAATTGCTGATTTTGAAAGAAATCAGATCTTAAACGTGACAATTTTGTAATGGAAAGAGTTCACCGGAAGCCCTTGGGCTACCTGGCTGAAAATTAAAAGTCCGTGTTCATATAGCCCATTCGAGTGTCATCGAGTGACAGAGCAGGTCAACAAACTGCAAGCCCAGGGAGAGTGGCTGGCCCCTGGGCAGCTCCCTGGGGTCAGAGACCCTGGAGGTGGAAGGAAAAGCGGGCCTCTGGGGCCCAAACTGCAAGCCCAGGCAGAGTGGCTGGCCCCTGGGCAGCTCCCTGGGGTCAGAGACCAAGGAGGTAGAGTACAAGGGGGCCTCTGGGGCCCGAACTGCAAGCCTAGGGAGAGTGGCTGGCCCCTAGGCAGCTCCCTGGGGTCAGAGACCTAGGAGGTAGAGTACAAGGGGGCCTCTGGGGCCCGAACTGCAAGCCTAGGGAAAGTGGCTGGCCCCTGGGCAGCTCCCTGGGGTCAGAGACGCTGGAGGTAGAGTACAAGGGGGCCTCTGGGGCCCAAATTGCAAGCCCAGGGAGAGAGGGTGGCCCCTGGGCAGCTTCCTGGGGTCTAAGACCCTGGAGGTGGAGGGCAAGGGGGCCCTCTGGGGCCAAGACTGCAAGCCCAGGGAGAGAGTCTTGCCACTGGGCAGCTCTCTGGGATCAGAGACCATGGATGAAGTGTACAAGGGAGGCTCTGGGGCCCAAGCTGCAAAAGTGGCTGGCCCCTGGGCAGCTCCCTGGGGTCAGAGACCCAGGAGGTAGAGTACAAGAGGGCCTCTGGGGCCCGAACTGCAAGCCTAGGGAGAGTGGCTGGCCCCTGGGCAGCTCCCAGGGGCAGAGACCCAGGAGGTAGAGTACAAGGGAGCCTCTGGGCCCGAACTGCAAGCCTAGGGAGTCCCACAACAAAAGCAAAGTTTGTTGTGGGACTGCTATACAGGAGTTATTATTAGGAATTATAGATAGCAAATGTAGAGTTTTTTACAAACATTTTTAAATCATGATGGTGGAACACAAGCCCCATTATGAATGTATTAAAACATATGCTTGTTTGTTGTAAAAATTTGTAATAATGACAAAACACACAAATTTGTGTACAGTATCTCCAAACTTCCATGTGCAGCCATGCTGCCGTTGTAGATGGTGCATTGTGGGAAATCTTTGAAACCCTTGGTTTCGAGTGTGGACTTAAAAAAATCTCAGTTTCACAGGCTATGTAGCCCATTATCCCTACACCTTCAAAATAAAGAGAATTGGGATACCATGGGCGCTAGGCCTATTTTAGGGGGGCTGTAGTAACAATGTAACAGTCTATGTTTTGTTCCATTTTACCCAGAGAATTTACTTGAGAACAAGGTTTGAGGCATACATTATGCAATTTGTGATGAACTATTGTTCAGCGATGCCTTGGTATATCCGTATTTGCATTATATGTCACTTTTTAGGTTAAGTAGTTAGCTCACCATTTATAAAGTCATGCTAAAATGAATAAACATGCATATATGCTTTATAGAGAATGTAAAGTTCTTTACCATTCATACTCCAATTCTTATTAATGAAGATGATGATGCATTTGTGCATTTTTTTCTTTTTCATGATCATATCCGTCTTCATTTACTGCATGTTTTTATCCATGTGCCCGCTCTTCTGATATTTCAATCTGACTCTCGAATCGCCTGGTGCAGTGACATCGGAAAATGGAAAGATTTTCTTTTTTCTTGCACCCTGACATGGAGCGATGCTGTTCTGACAGCTTAATGTATGGCATTTAAAGCCATTTCTCAGAATCACTTCTACCCTCCGCACTGCGTGTCTTGCAGGATGACAGCAAAATAGGGGTCACTGTCACTTTAAAGATATATCGGACACATTTGCATATACGTTTTTTTTAAATAGAGTGTACTAAGAGTTAGAAGCACTTTCTGATATGATGCTGGGATTTATTTTTTCATCTCTTCAAATGAGCATGATCTACTCTTGCAGCACAGTGAAGACATACTGTACAGAGATCTAAGTGAATAACAGATTGAAACTGGACGTCGGCCAATGGCAGATAATCGTGCTCTGTGCAATCTTTGAAGTTATATGTGGTGATTAAAGTTAACAGCCTACATCTACAAGTAACTTTTCACCTCTTGATTAGCTCGGTTGGACGTTAGGCTGCTATGAGCAATGCGTGTTCTCATGTAACATGCAGTGTTTATGGAGTCTAATGGTGAGGTCAGAAAAAGGCAACGCTCTGTCCTTGTGGAACTGATGCTGCCAACTAAATCAGCTTTATTTAAGTTACATCAAAGTCCAAATAAACATAATGAACAAGACTTGCCTGACCTACCCATCTGATAAACTGATGAGGAGGTGAAAAGCAGCACATAAACAGTGAAAAATAGACCAGTGTGCCAAAGGACATAAAGAAAGCATTCACCAGCATGTGTGTATTTGTTGGAAGTATTTATAGTATGTATTAATAGTGTTAAGTATTAAACCTATAAAATATGTTTCATTTTAGTTTTTATTTTATTTAATAAAAAAAAATGTTTCTGTACTAAATATGGTTGAATATAAGGTAACACTTTATTTTGATGTTCCATTTGAGTATTAGTAGACTGTTTGCTTATCTGATGATACTGCTCCTTCAACAGACATTTAATTGACTATTAAGACACTCTGCAAGTACATGTCAACTTACACTAACCCTAACCTAACAGTCTACTTCCAATCTAATGAGAATGAGTTGGCATGTAGATGCAATGTAACTAAAATTCAACAAACGGACCATCAAAATAAAGTGTGACCGAATATAACAATCAAAATATGTCCAATTATTGGAAATCATGAAAATTGTACTGTTCTGTTAGAAGTCTGTGTGAAAAAAAAATGTATTATGTATATTGTGATTGTGCACATTGTTATTTTAGGTGAACAATTATTCTGAGCAAGTTAATATGCTAAAAAAAATTGTTAATCTTCAGTCAAAGTCTAACTATTTGCTTCTTTCTCGGTTGATGCTTCAACCACAATATTCTTTAACATGCCTCTCGTATTGGTAGTTTGCTGTGAGGGAATGATGAACGTAAAAAGAAGCCCTGTGACACAAGTCTGGGGGCTGTTCCATAAACCAAGCTTACAGAAAAAGCCAGGCTTACTTTGGTAAGTCAGTTTCATTAATGGCGGATTCGGATTCATAAATGAAATTTATGATAGTTTAAACTCGGTTACTCTGGCAAGTTATGTTGGGAAACTAGCCTGGTCTGGGGCAGGTTAATTCTCAGGCTGTCTTAAGGTCAAGCTTAATCAAAGTAATGTTAACATTCACCTGCTGTAATTTGATGCCATTTTAATTCACTTTACCTGTTAATAATGATTAAAACTTTATAGTCACTTAATAGTATTATATATATATATATATATATATATATATATATATATATATATATATATATATATATATATATATATATATATATATATATATATATATACACACACACACACACACACGTATATATATATACACACAGTTGAAGTCAACATTTTTAGCCCGTTTTTTATTTTTCTTTTTTAAATATTTCCCAAATCATGTTTAACAGAGCAAGGACATTTTCACAGTATGTCTGATAATATTTTTTCTTCTGGAGAAAGTCTTATTTGTTTTATTTTAGTTAGAATAAAAGCCTCTATAATTTTTTTAACACCATTTTAAGGTCAAAATTATTAGCCCCTTTAAGCTATATATTTTTTCGATAGTCTACAGAGCAAACCATCGTTATATAATAACTTGCCTTATTGCCCTAACCTGCCTAGTTAACCTAATTAACCTAGTTAAGCCTTTAAATGTCACTTTAAGCTGTATAGAAGTGTTTTGAAAAATATCTTGTAAAATATTATTTACTGTCATCATGGCAAAGATAAAATAAATCAGTTATTAGAGATGAGTTATTAAAACTATTATGTTTAGAAATGTGTTGAAAAAAATATTCTCTCTGTTAAACAGAAATTGGGGAAAAAAAACCTGGGGGGCGGTGCTAATATTTCTGATTCAACTGTATACACCAAACATATTTAATACATATTACATATAATATGATATTACATTAAATTTAGGTAAGGTATTGTAAACAAAACAAATGCAAACTACAACATTTCAACTACATTTATATATATATATATATATATATATATATATATATATATATATATATATATATATATATATATATATATATATATATATATTTTTTTTTTTTTTTTATGTTTCTGTTGATTTTTTTCCCTGTTTATCAAAATTTTATTTAATATTTCCCCCAACATATTAATTTGGATGTATTAAATTTTGAACTGTGATCTGAGTTTATTTTTTGTTATTATTTGTTCCAAATTTTGTTTTGGTACTGAATAATCTAACATATATGCATAAACATATTATTGTAAAGCTATAGAAAATATTAATTTAAAAGAGAGATCTGTGAGGAGCGTATATATATATATATATATATATATATATATATATATATATATATATATATATATATATATATTGTATATGATTTACAAAACTTTAATAAGGAAAATAATATTAAGAAAGCACTGACCGATATAAAGAAGTAGGCTACATTTATTAAAGAATGACTTTAAAGCTGCAAACCCTGAGTGGAATAATCGGGAGATGGATCCAGACCAAGCAGTAGCCTCACTTTAATATTAAGATATTTTCCCCATGGGGCGCGGGAAACACACATGTCAAAGGGAAAGCAGCAATTTGCAGCAGTTTCGAGATTAAATTAAAAATCCCACCGCTTGTGCGTGCACGGGTCTTTGTAGCCATTATTTTAAACTCAATGTGCTGACGTTAAGCACATTTTGAATGTTACAGTGAGCACAATTTCAATGTATTGAGACAAATAGTTAATTTAACGTTAATAGGCCTAAACAATGGCCTATATTGTAAAATCTGCATTTTCCTGTCAGTCTTCTTTTGTTGCTTTATTGCAAGCTGTAGTTTTTGATTATTATGTTTAAATTATTACATGTTTGAACTCAAAAAACAAATGCGGCTCACTCGCTGTAAACATGTAACAATATGTCTCATATTAGAGCTCTTTCTTTCATCGTAGTTGCCATTATAAACAACATAATCGATGCATCTCGACCTTCATGGTTTCTCGACAGTAACGTGCCCAAGCAGTTATCTAGATTATTTAAACTGAACTCAGATTACTTATATCAAATGATCTTCAACTTGCTGTTATGGAACCAATTTAAGCATGGACGTTAGTTCGGGTCATCGAAGTCAGGTTTTTGACCCACTTTTCTAAACGATTTTTATAAAACAGCCCCCTCGTGTGTCTGTGTTGTGTTCATAGTGTATTTATGTCATGTGATTCCCATGTGTTTATTCCATGTGCTTTTGTTTACGTCATGCGATTTCTTTGTTCTGTTTTCCCGCCATTTGTTAGTTTATTAGTTCCACCTGTATCACACCCCTGTATGTATTCAGTTTAATCATGTCTTCTCTATTTATACCCATGAGTGTGTTTAACTCATTGCCCAGTATTGTATTGTCACATCTCCTTGTCCTGACTGTGGTTAATGCTCTAGTTCCTGTTGTATGTGCCTTTTTGAAAATAAATATGTGGTTTTTGATAATTCTGAGTGAGCCCACTGTGACACCTTGCCCCTACTTAATTTTATTTTTTTTTTTCAGTTGAAAGTACATCAACATACTGAAATAAGTCATAGCAACTTTACACAAACTTACATTTCAAGAACACTGTGAAAAAATGTTTTTCTTCTCCCATTTCTTTTCCCCCCTCACATTTTATTTATACCTTTTAAATCTGAAACAAGAACCATTTTCAAACATGATTTATGTTTGTTCATCTAAAATGTGCCAAATTCCTTTACATACTGCATAATACAGCTAATGGTAATTACGTTTTAAAATCTGATTTCTGCAATTTCATCCAAGGTCTTATGCACTAAACAGCCTATTACAATACTGTAAGTTTATATGGGATGGCAACCGCCAAGTAATTGTTAAACATTTTAATAAAATAGAGTGATGCAAAAACATTGATGGGATGAGATCTAGTGAGTTAGATTCCTTAACACTTAAAAGTGATCATTTTATTTAACAACACTGTTAATCAATAATATAAATAACAGATATGATGCAATACTTCAGACAAAAAAAAACAAAAAAGTTGAAGTAATAAATAAAAAAAAAAAGTTGAAGTAATCTAAAACCCATCACCCCAAAACTCTCTAAGTGGAGCGAGCAGAGTCTAAGCAGAGCAGAGCAGCGTACAGCAGAACAGAGTCGTCCAGTCCAACAGAGTTGCACCAGCAGCAGCTGTTGAGAAGTGGAGATGCTCCACTTCCAGGACAACTCTTCTCCAGGTCCAGTCCAGCCGGACTTGGACACTAAGATGGGATGAGACCAGCCTCCAACTTCCCCATCTTCCGTTTACTCTTCTTTCTTTTCTTTCCGTCGAGAGTCTAGTTAAGTTAAGTTGTGTCGCAAAACCTGTCAACACGACAACAGTTTGGCCGTCTCCAACTTAAACTACTGGACTTCACTTCATCAACAGCCTCAGAGCATACCTGCCAACACTCCCGTTTTTCCCAGGAGTCTCCCGTATTTCAGACTCGTCTCCCGTATTGTTCTGTCTCCCGGTAAACTCCCGGAATTCCCCCGCCCCCCGCTCCTCAGCATTTTGGTACAGTCCGGGCTGAAACTTGGTGCTTGTGCTCTTCCGGTCATGTGCTACAGTTCGCGAGCCCCCATGTCCCCAAACCTCTCACCCCTCCCGCTCCCCGCTCTTCAGTTTGCAAATTGAAGCAAATTTTCAAAAAAGCGACTAGCGACAAATCTAGCGACTTTTTAGTGTGTTACTGGCGATTTTTATAGAATGTCGTTTGTCCATTAATGTACCGTCCCTACTCAGCGAGCTGCGGGTGATGATGCCGCCTGCCCCTCCCCTGCAGCCTGAGAGCAGAGCACCTCTCTGCGTACCGACGGCAAATGATTTAGAACAGGTGGCAGTTTGAAGGTATTTCCCTTGTACAGTCAAACCGATCTGCTTCTCTTTTATTTTAACAATTTAATTTGACCGTTTATTCTTGTTGCACAATCAGAGATGTTTTAAGTGAGAGTTTCAGAACTTGTCTGAGTATATTACGTCTGAGAGATTACTGCAAATTCCCTACTCATCTATAATGATAAACTGTATTCAAACAGCAATAAATTTAGTTAAATTGACAAGCTTACATAAAGCGTAGTGCGAATATAAAATACCCCATTTATTTATCATAGGCTGTTAAACAAACAGAAATGGTAGAATGCGATGACGTCAGTAATATGCAAATTTACCCCCCCTGGGTCTCCCGGAATTTACGAACCAAATGTTGGCAGGTATGCCTCAGAGACATCACTTCAACGACCAGTCAACCACCAGCGAACTCGTGTGGGAATCCAGCCCCACAGAAGGACTTCCCCACATCACTACGGAACGCAAGTACATCTCCAGATCCATTGCTGAACTGGTGTATGATCTGCTAGTCAAAAAAAGTTGAAGTAATCTAAAACCCAAAACAATCTAAGTGTAAGATCTAAGTTCTAAAACCTGAGTTTTATACGCTTGCAGAAAATGGAAGACCAAGGACATGGCAGCAAGTGCTGAAAAGGGATGAGATCTTCCATCTTGTCAGCACTAGATGTTTATGCTGATCAGTAAAGGTCAATTGAGTGTATCCATTATGTCACTAATATACATCTTACAAGATGTTTTTTTTTTCTGTCTCAGTTAGGTCAGAGTGAAGTCTAGTCATGTGGGTTGTGGTTTTGACACCCTTTGTGCAAAAGCAGCAGATCGGCACTTTGCAAATACCAGCTTTGGGAAAGAATATCCAGTACAAATTCACATGCATATATTTCACACGTCAAATTACAGAAAAGTAACTAATGTCTATGGAATGTAGATACAACACAGGAAAATAAAAAGAGTTGAATAATATGGGGAATATAAGTATCATAAGCAAGATAATTTAATATGCTGAAAAGTATATTCATAATTATTATGATGCTAATTTTGATGAATTATAACTAATGAATTAGTATAGAAAATATAACAGCATTAGCTATTTTGGTCACACTTTATAAATGTATAAACAAACATGAGCTAATAGTAAACAATACTTGTACAGCATTTATTAATCATTGTTCAGCATTTACTATTGCATTATTAAAATCCAATTTCATGCTTGTTTACATAAGTTAATGCACTATGAGTTAACATGAACTAACAAAGAACAATGCTCATTCATTCATTTCTCCCAGTACTGAGAAACACCCATAAACTCTCACATTCACACACACACACACACACACACACACACTCATTCACTAAGGCCAATTTAGTTCATCCAATTAACTTATACTGCATGTCTTTGGACTGGGGGAAACCCACACTAACATGGGGAGAACATGCAAACTCCACACAGAAATGCCAACTGGCTCAGCCAGGACTCAAACCAGCAACCTTCTTGCTGTGAGGCGACAGTGCTAACCACTGAGCCACTATGCTGCCTATATATATCTTTTTTTTTTTCATTAACTAATGATAACAAAGATTAAAAAATATTGTAGTTAATGTATTGCTCATGTTTAGTTCATAATGGTAAATACAGAGTACAAGCAAATGTTCATCAGAAGCTCTTTCTACAACATTCAGTTCTTTCCCTGCATTCAACAACCAGCATTTTTTTTATGAAGGACAAAGAGCCTTGTCAGAGAACAAAACAGCTTAAGCAGTTTCTTGAAGCTCTTCTTGAAAATACTGATATAATGAAATGGCAGCCTAGAGTCCTAACCTAAACCTTATGGAAAATCCTTGATGACAATGTTATAGTTAATAAAGACTGTGAAAGAGACTGAGGAAGAGCTGATAAATATCACAGCACAGCAATGAGAATCTAGTGATATCCTGGACATGAGAATGATGTACTTCAGACAATTTACTTGTAATTTTCATCACGCAACTGCCACTGTTGTTCTCTAAATTCATCACAATTTTTCATAAAAATACGTTTTGGTAAAGTGCCTTGGTTATTTTGTAAAACAAGTTTCCCCTAGTATGGTATTCTCCTCATTTTGCAATGCGGACTTCCATTTTACTTGCCAATGGGTAAATATCACGCAGTGCAATGCATTTTATAATTCTAAACATAGATTTCTATCAGGCTACGCACACCAGCGCCACTGTTCTTATTTCTGTTGTGCCAAAGAGCACCATCTGGATAGTTTCATTTTAAATAGCATATGAATGTTTGCGTCTGGTGTGCAATACTTCTGTCATATGTTCACTTCGTCATGGTGCATCCGGTGTGCGACCCCCTTTAGTGTCTCACCAGTGACAATATACAGCCATATCGCACTGCTACAAGTGTGATATTGTGTTTATTCAACAGTTCGACGGCATAATCATTTATATAAAAAAGAAAATCAAACACTAAGAACCTTTTTGTATGAGGAACTACTTTCTTCTGCCATTTCTTCACATCTGCAGCTGATGTCAGAACAGCAGAAACTGTTAATAATTCGCCAACGTAACTTTAGGGCTAGTATTTGAATGATTCTCTAGCGTAATGTCTAAAGTGATAATAAAACAGGTGATTTTGCTGATATTTTAAGACTGAACAGCATAAAATCAGTCTAGAGACATTTCCTAGTATTTCTGTTGCAATTGGGAGATCACAATAATTACCCCTGAAAAAGCCAAAGCAATGCAAACACTACCAGATTACTGTTGTGTTTGCGATAAGGAAAAACACTAAACACATGCGGGCATTTCTTCTTTCTTTCTTTTTACTGAACTAGTCTGCAGTAACGAAAACAGGAGACTCATTAGAAACAAGAACAGATGGCCAACCAAAAAGTAACTCGGGGTTAAATAAAGAGTGGCCAACACAAATTAAATACATTATGTTCATTATGCTGTCCAACAGCTGCAATATCTGCCAAACTGTAGTGAGTTTATTCATCTGCTGTCACTCTATATGGATGGAGTAATACACAAGGGTGGGGAGGCTGTACGAGTGCTGTTATTTCGGGAGTATTGCACGGCTATCAGCTAATCACATATATAATTGTTCATAAGCTGTTATTCAGTTTCAATTTAAAGTACTTTTGCTTTCGAATGCTGCCAAATCATAGAGCTTTTATGCTTCTTGAAAATGAAAAAAATGTGGCAATAATTCAATAAAAATCTGATTATAAATACAGACTTGGGGAGATGTTTTCTGCACCTTGGATTTTAGATTGCATAAACCACTCATACTAACAGGCCCTTATAGATGGAGTGTAATGCAGATTTTATTATAAATTGGGCCACTGTAAGACTAAAAACACTGTCCTGAGCTTCTCACTTTATCGCAAAAATAAGTGAAGTTTTACATCTTAATTTCGAGAGGAGCACGAGATAGGATTAACTACAGCTGATCCCTATCACTAATTACTAACTAGCCAATCAGATCACTTCAAATTTAGTATAAATATCCAGCCTAAACTGCATTTTTCATCTTCGTTTTGGAGTTCGGGCGACACGGTGGTTCAGTGTTTAACTCTGGTGCCCCACAGCAAGGAGGTCAAGATGGTTCAAACGCTAGCTGAGCCAGTCGACTCTCTCTGTGCGGAGTTTGCATGTTCTCCCCATGTTCAAGTGGGTTTTCTCCGGGTACTCCGGTTTCCTCCCACACTCAAAAAACATGCAACAACAGTTAAAGTCATAAGCACTTACTAAGTACAAACTGGCACAGTTGGCGGTCTATTCTCGGGAAGTTATCGAGAACTACCTGATCTCTTATCCCTTCTAATGCTTATTGACCAGGCAGGAGCCTTAGGCTCACCTATCTCCGAGCTCAGTGTTCTCTCCTGGGACAGCATGCCAAACCAGCTAAAATAGTCAAGCATTATCTAAGTGTGAACTCTTGAAAATAAAAAAAATTAAAGCTCTAACGAACTAAATGACAGAAATCTTAAAATAGATAAAGCCCTTGGTCTGTATATCTAATAACAGTTTATTTATCTGAAGCATTAAGACAATCAACAACATCAAAATCAGTGATTTCATGTCCATGTATTTATTTTTATTAGGCGAGCCAACGCTATCTCACTGCAATTCGTAACTTTTATTGTGGCTAATTGTGGCTTTTCATTGGTGGCTAATTCGTATGAATTCGTACGATCTATTTCGTACAAATTAGTACGATTTGCCCATCACCCAATGACGGTGGGGGTTAGGGGTGGGGTTAGGTGCCACGCCTCCTTTTTAAAATCGTACATTTTCGTACGACTGAACTCATACGAATTCGTACGAATTAGCCACTAAACTGACAAAACGTAAAATACTTACGTTTCCTCGTGAGATCAGGCTGGGCGAGCAGATGTCTAATAAGCAGGATCATTTTCAGTAAGTCCATCATTATCAAAAACAAATCAAATATAAAATCCAGCTCTGCTCAACCTGTTGTTTACATTGCAGCAAAGCAGATGGCTGTACAACATCCCTTACGTAAGGCAGAGACAGTTTTTCAAACTTTTTCAACACCTAAGATATTCCAGTCCTGACATTTTTAGCTGTTACAGTGATTCACACAGACATTTAAGGTCAAAGGTGCTTGATACAGCCATAGTCTTTACACTTTCCAGGAAAATCTCTACAGTCTCTGTCTTTTCAACAATAAGAAAAAGAGTTGCATGTACTGTAGATGTGAAGTCAATGGTTATCTTAAGATCTGTTTCTGAGTGACATTTACCATCCATATCATCTATTGCATGTCTAGTACTATTACTAGATTTTATAAACAAAATTTGACGTTTGGACACACAGACATAGTTTTACAATACATAACCATGCATATTTTAATACATAAAGCCCTTGGCCTTCAAAAGAGGGGGTAAAGAGTGATTGTGCTGGGACCTTGTGTGAATATCGGCTATAGTAGGGCAGCTGGGGCCACACCGTCAACTCCCCCACTCCTTATACAACACGCCAACACGACTCAAAGCACATATGAACACACACACGCACTAGCATTAACTTCTGTGGCCGACGGCATTGTGCGAGCTCTGCAGACTGACAGGTCAGCGTGGAGTGCCACTGGCTGTGTGACAGAAAAACAGAGCGAAAAAAGCAGAAGAAAAAAGAAGAAAGGCATTGTGTGGAGAGCAATGGCCGCAATTCAGAGCCCACGCAGCATGAGGACAATTATCCCCATTTTTCAACCCACCCCCTCCCCCCCCCCCCTCAGCAAAGTCTCCTTCGGCTAGATGGAGCACAGGAGGAAAGCGGCAGAACGGGCTGCGTGACACCTGCATCTATTACGCCACTGCAGTTCTGCTCAGTGAGACGATGAGTTCTGCACTAGCAACAACATGACTGGAGCCACAGCACTGCTGTTTGCATAAAGGTCTGTGTGTGTGTAATGGGATCCAGCTATTTTCTCCAAATGCTTGGATAAAAAGGACTAGAGGCGATTTCCAATCAGAAACGAGAACACTCGCTTTGAACGGCAAGAAGCCTTGAAGTGGGGATTTTAGAGGGAGCAGGGCACTTGACTGTCATAAGCCATTTGGAACAGACTTGGCAAAGAAAGTAATAAAACATGTCCAGATATTAGAGCTGTGGCAGTACATATATATGTCCCGAACCGTCACGGTACAGGCGTCGAGGTTTGATTCATGTACTGTGATGACAAATACAGTCAGTCCAGTTGTGTCAGTCACTGGAGTTAGGCAAAAAAAACAAAGCAATGCAAAAGCAAAGAAGTCATTCAAACAGAATATGTCTTTGCGTCTGAAAACCGTCAAATAAAAAGTTGTCAGAAAAGCTACTTTGAAACTGATGAGCAGAATTGTTTCAAAGACTATAGAAAACACAATATTGTTCACTCGTATAGTTTTGAAGTGGGGAAATATAACTGGTCTAGTGAAGGAAACTCTAGTAAAGTATAGCCTTCTATTAAAGGAGCCAATCATCAATTACTATTGACTGCTGACTCTCCGGTGGAGGGGCTCAGTCCAGTAGTGTGTTCTTTATGACAGTTTCTGCAGCTTCATTGTTATGAATCCTCTGGTGTCTGCAAACGCACTGGAATCTCAGCAAATACTTGCCTCACAGACATGAGAAATATATCAACATAAAGCTTGAAATCTCTACTTTTAAACTGCACTTGAAAACATGTGTTCACTGTTTTTGTAATCTATATAAAACTGAATGTTACAACCAGGGCTTAATTTGTGCCGGAACACGCCGGATCCGGCACCTCTGAAATCTGATCCGGCACCTCATTTTACCAATTCCCCTCCTCAACTTCCCTTCTGCCCCATCCGCTGTCGACTTCCATTTTCTTCCGCGACTCCCTAACCCTCCTCACTGTCGTCCGCAACACCCCCGCCCCGCTCTCTTTCGTCCCCGACACCCCTCCGCCATCCACCTCACCAACACCACAAACCACTCCCCGCCCTGCTCCCCACTTTCGTACGCGACACACCTCTCCATCCTCGGGTAACATGCCGGATCCGTTCCCCCGACTTGTACCGGGACCTCGCAATTCACAAATTAAGCACTGGTTACAACCACTTGAACGACCACAAACTCTCTTTCGTCCCCAACACCCCTCCGCCATCCACCGCACCAACACCACAAACCACTCCCCGCCCTGCTCCCTACTTTCGTACGCAACACACCTCTCCATCCTCGGGTAACATGCCGGATCTGTTACCCCGACTTGTACCGGGACCTCGCAATTCACAAATTAAGCACTGGTTACAACCACTTGAACGACCACAAACTCTCTTTCGTCCCCAACACCCCTCCGCCATCCACCGCACCAACACCACAAACCACTCCCCGCCCTGCTCCCTACTTTCGTACGCAACACACCTCTCCATCCTCGGGTAACATGCCGGATCCGTTACCCCGACTTGTACCGGGACCTCCCAATTCACAAATTAAGCACTGGTTACAACCACTTGAACGACCACAAACTTTATGTATTCTTGACCACAAACTTAAGTCATTTTGGCAGGAGATTTCTCATCAGGAATAAAGTTGGGAATTATTTATTATGTCATATGTGTCACGTTCAAACAAGGGAGACAAAGCAGGAATTACTTCAAGGGTTTATTAGTGCGATGCAACAACAGTAGAAAGATGTCAAATGACATTGATATTTGGTTGATTTGGAAAGTGACCTAAATCCAATGTCGAGCCAACATCTTAAACAAACGCCATATTGACGTCAAATACTGACATTTATTTGTCAGGTACGGCAACCAAAATCCATTGTCTGATAGACGTCATAGTGGTAATGTAGGGATGGATTTTAGTCAGACCTAAATGTGCCATGTAATAAAACATCAAAAACTCTGAAATCAGAAGATAAAGGCCCAGGATCGACTTTGCCCTCTTTTCTGAACTTTCCTTCCCCTCTGATATTGATAAATACTCAGGTGTGACTGGTAACAAGGTGTTGTTCATGATCTTTGATCAATTTTGATTAAATCCCAACAGAAGAGTAAATCTTTGAGTCCCTGTTTAACTTTGACAAAATAACCATTCATTGCTTCCATAGGGTATTTAAAGAGAAGAATGAAATGTCTCGTGTCGCAAGTCTGTATCCAGACCGGCCCGTAGTGAAAAGCTCTCAAGCTCATCACTATGTATAATTTGGACTTTCATCTATACTCTTAGATTTATATTTGACTAATTGATGTTGAACATTTACTTCTGAATTGGCTTTTATTGTTTGATTCTACAATTGGCATGATACACTTGTATCTGGAAAATAAATGTTAACCTTTTTGATTAATTCTTAATTCTCCTGAAATCTTTTATATCCAGTAGATTATGTGGAGGCTGGTGCCACCTTGATCTGTGTACATGATATCCAAACGAATGGCACGAGACTGTTTGGAGCAGTCGGCACTTCAGCTCGAAGACTATTCGATTTCTGGTTATTGCTGATTTAGCAAGTTGGAAATGACTAAATGAACCACACTTTTAGTATGAGTGAGCAGGAGGCAACTGGACTAATTGGGTATTAGTTAACCTTACATCCTTTGACGAAATGTCAGAATGTCGAGATCCAGTCGGTGAGAAACACTCTGGGGCATGAAAACTCTGTGCGGCACTGGGTCCCTAATGAACATGTAACTGAAGAGTATGAGATCAGATATACAGTGCATCCGGAAAGTATTCATAGCGCTTCACCTTTTCCACATTTCTTTTATGTTACAGCCTTATTCCAAAATGGATTAAATTAATTTATTTCTTCAAAATTCTACACACAATACCCCATAATGACAATGTAAAAAAAATTATTTAAATTGTTGCAAATTTAAAAAAAAAATAAAAACCTGAAAAATCACATGTGCGTAAGTATTCACAGTCTTTGCCATGAAGCTCTAACTTGAGCTCAGGTACATTCTGTTTCCACTGATCATTCTTGAGATGTTTCAGCAGCTGAGATGTTTAATTGGAGTTCACTTGTGGTAATTTCAGTTGATTGGACATGATTTGAAAAGGCATACATCTGTCTATATAAGGTCCCAGGATTGACAGTGCATGCCAAAGCACAAACCAAGCATGAAGACAAAGGAATTGTCTGTAGACCTCCAAGACAGGATTGTCTCGAGGCACAAGGCTGGGGAAGGTTACAGGAAAATTTCTGCTGCTCTGAAAGGTCCAATGAGCACAGTGCCCTCCATCATCTGTAAGTAGAAAATGTTTGGAATCACCAGGACTCTTCCTAGAGCTGGCCGACCATCTAAGCTAAGTGATTGGGGGAGAAGGGCCTTAGTCAGGGAGGTGATCAATAACCCGATGGTCACTCTGTCTGAGCTCCAACTGAAGGGATGTTTTTCAGCAGCAGGAACTGGAAGACTAGTCAGGATAGAGGGAAAGATTGATGCAGCAATGTACAGAGACATCCTGAATAAAAACCCGCTTTAGATTGCTCTTGACCTCAGACTGTGGCTTTGAATACTAGTTTTTATTTTCATAAATTTGCAACAATTTCAAAAACTCTTTTTTCACATTGTCATCATGGGGTATTGTGTGTAGAATTTTGAGGAAATAAATGAATCTAATACATTTTGGAATAAGACTGCAACATAAAAATATGTGGAAAAAGTGAAGTGCCATGAATACATTCTGGATGCCCTGTAAATCAAAACACTAAATTGATTCATTAACGAACATTGTGACCCATTTCTGATTAGAAATGCAGTCTAAATTTGACAGTCACTTAACACAATTGTTTTTAGAAGCGCTAGAAAGGCTTACATTCCTTTAACCTTTGACTATTCATCGGATTCCGTCGTTGGGCTGATAGAATGTAATCTTACAGTAACGTCCACACAACGTCAAGCTGTAACATAATTGGACATTGATATTTGGTTGATTTTAGGGTGGACGTTGGACACTGACGTTGGACTGACATTGGGTTCTGATGTCAACCTGATTTTCATTTCCAAACAAAATGCAACGTCCCTACAACGTTGGGGTACAATTTGACATCATATTGTTGCCCTGTGCCTGCTGGGAAGGTTCTATGAGAATTTAAGAAACAATTGCAACTGCTGATTCCAAATACGAAATTAAATTGTAAGCTTGGCAACCGAGATGTGATTTGGAGGATTTGATGTTTCCCCATTCAAAGAGATGGTCGTTTGCACTTGCATGCCCAAGAGGTGAAAAATGAATGAAAAAAAAAAATCCTTTATCTTGACATGGTGTCTAGAATAGCATGGTGGTCATGTGTGAGGAGGTACAAGAGACACAAATGAATAATGGTCACACACGTCCATCAAGCGCATGTTTACATAGAAAAACAATGGAAATATAAGACATTGTCCCATCTTGTGCTCACACAAGCCAGTCTGTCTCGCCTTCTCACACACAAGAGCATTGATTGAACATGAGTTGTTGCATTAACAACAGATGGGTGGACCTCCCATGCTAGCATTTTCATTAAGAGAGATTTTATTTTGAAGCTTACTGAATCTTAAATTGAATGCACAATTAATATTGTTCTGTTTTTTTAGGAAAGTGTTGGGCTCAACCGTTGAAATTTTAATACACAGTCTCCTAATTTTATTTATAAGTTTTTATTTTTCATTTATACTTTTGTATCTAATGAACTAGACATCAACACCATGATCAAAAGTGACAAAAAAGGCGCAAGCAGTGGGGATTTGTTGTTTTTTACTGTTGTACCAAACTCATATCAAACTATGACCACAAAACTAAGGTACATACTGAACTGTGAGATACTGTACCAGGTTTCTACTTTTCTACTACAGCTGATGAGAAAAGTTTATATACACCTTGCAGTCTCATTCACTCACTATCCTTCAGCTTATTCGCTGATATATCAGGGAGCGCCACAGCAGAATGAATTGCCAATTACTCTGGCAACAGGTGTTTAAACGTCTACATACGACTTGATTCTTGATTGTTGTACCTGAATGATCCACAGATGTGTTTTTGGTTTATGTTTTTGATTGTTGTTCCATCCCCCCCAGGATTTTTTTGGGGGAGATTTTGTGTACTTGAACCAATTCAAAAATTGCAGTTTGATTTTAGATGCATTTTTTCACACTGATGAGAACGGATGTATACAACTTTTTTTCAAAGTTCAAATGCTCATTGAATCTCCAGTAGTAAGAATAAAGCAACAACAGCTGGGGTGAAAACTCTTGAACAAAATTAAGATTTTCATTCACATTTGCACATTTCTATTATTTTGCCTAAATATCAGATTTTTCAGATGCCAAAAAACACTCCAAACACTCTTACATCGGCTACAAAAATATGTCAAAAATAAATTAGTGTAGTCCTGCAATCTACTTTTGTGCTGTTTTGTTGACGCCAATTTTAGATGTCAATTTGATGTTGTTTGAGCAAGTTAGTCAATTGCCACCAAATCGATTATCAATTTTGATGTATTCTTTGACATGTTTTTTTATATAGTTTTGACGTTTAGGTGCCCGCTGGGTTATGGAGATTCAAAAATTATTTGATCCTTCTTTAATACTTGAATATGAGTCTCTCAGTTGTCCTCAATCATGCCCTTTGCACTTTCCCCCTTTATCTCCAAACTTACCACACTGCATTGCTTTGGATAGTGTAAACACAACTTACTGTATTTCTACAATAATGGTATCCATTACTGCATTAGCTTTTCTTACAACCTTCCCCAAAACCTTAAACATGTTATCTAAGAACAGAAGAGATGTTGTTGTAAAAATAAGGTAAAATAGTTTAGAATAAAGATTAAGAAGACATGTGAACTTAAAAAAAAAAAATCTGTTGCTTGTGTACCTCTTGAGATCAGCTGAGTGATGTTTAAGCCTCATTCACTTGCATCAGCAAAACATCAAACGACCATTTATTTCAGCGGAGAGTGAGCGACTTCCGGTGACCACCATCTACACAAGTGACATCGATCATTGGCGACCAGGTTTTGAGCAACGCAATAAAGTTAAGAATCCTTCAACTTTATGCAAATAAAGAACAACTTTTTTGAGCAACAGCCAATAGGAGCACCAGTGGAGCCCACGTGATCAGATCTCAGCTCGCTCAGAGTTCGGTTGTTTTCTTCATGCTGTAGACCAGGGGTGACCAACCCTATTCCTGGAGATCTACCTTCCTGGATATTCAGAATCAGAATCAGTTTTATTGCCAAGTGTGCTTCACACACACAAGGAATTTGTTTTGGCAACAGAAGCTTCCAGTGTACATAAAGTGACAAGTGTCAGCACAAAATTAAATATGAGAAAAGGATGTTGAATTGTATGTACAGATATGTTGTAAATATACAGGTTATAAGGTGCTATGTACCTATGCGAATGGAGAAAGTATTGCATTGTATATTGTTATAAGGTGCTGTGTACAAGTGCTTATGAGAAAGTATTGCGCGTTTATTGCCCAGTAGGGGAAAATTTAACTGTTCATGAGGTAATTTAACTGTTCATGAGGTATTTCAGTTGCAACCCCTATCAAACACACCTGCCTGTAATTATCAAGTGCTATTTAGGTCCTAAATAATTGGTTCAAGTGTGTTTGATCAGGGTTGGAGCTGAACTCTGTAGGAACCCTACTGAAAAAACAGCTTAAACCAGCCTAGGCTGGTTGGCTGGTTTTAGCTGGTTGACCAGCCTGGTTTTAGAGGGGTTTTGGCCACTTCAAGGCTGGTTTCCAGCCATTTCCAGCCTGGTCTTAGCTGGTCAGACTGGAAAATGACCAGCTAAAACCAGCTTGACCAGCCTGGTTTAAGCTGGACAAGCTGGTTTTGGCTGGGCTCCCAGCCTGGCTAGGCGGGTCAAGCTGGTTTTAGCTGGTCATCTCCCAGTCTCACCAGCTAAGACCAGGCTGGAAATGGCTGGAAACCAGCCTGGAAGTGGCCAAAACCCCTCTAAAACCAGGCTGGTCAACCAGCTAAAACCAGCTTAGGCCAGGTTTAAGCTGTTTTTTTCAGTAGGGAAGGAACAGGGTTGAGCACCCCTGCTGTAGACCTACACAGACAGCAGCAGTTTACAACCCAATGTGACAGACAGCTACAAAGTCGCTGCTAGTGTGAATGAGGCACATCACTTACTACCTGGTTTGTTGAACTCAGCCCCCAAAAACTTCATTGTCGTTTGCGTCACAACACTAATATCAAACCCTTGCTCCAAGTGATGCTAAAGATGCTAAAGTGTTGCTGGTACACCTATTGAGATCAGATGGTGAGGTGTATCTGCACAATCTCCCCTGCTGAAAAAAACAGCATATGCTGGTAGGGTATGTTTTGATGCTGGTATGCTGGTCATGCTGGTTTTAGTGCAGGTCTTGCTGGTTTCAATGCTGGTTTTGCTGGTCTCGATGCTGGTCTTACTGGCCTGAGTGCTGGTCCTGACCAGCATTGAGACCAGCAGGACCAGCATTGAGATCAGCAAGACCAGCATTAAAACCAGTAAGACCAGCAAAACCAGCATTGAAACCAGCAAGACGAGCATACCAGCATCAAAACATACCTTACCAGCATATGCTGGTTTTTTTCAGCAGGGTTGCTAGCTACCCTTCATTACACTTAAATACGTTATTTCCAAAATACTGCAGCATGATAATAAAATATAAGAGTTGGCAATCACTTTTATCTGCACTGCAATCAGTCACATTTACATTTAGTATATGTGTGGAAGGCTCATATATGCTTCCATTCATATATGTCTGGCATTCTAAATACAATGATAGAATGTCCAACCTCCCTATTAACCATTGTGTTTGTTTCCTAAAGTGGCCAAGAGAGCTCAAATGTGCTGCAAGTTATAAAACACATGCTAATAGAAAAACATGTTCATCAATTTGAAAACACACACACATGCAAATTCTCACAATGCATACAAATACTGAAACCCCCCGCAAATAGAGCAGACCACAAGGTAAACATGTTGGAGGATTGAAAAAAATGACAAATACCCAGCTGCGTCCTGTTTAGAGTTAAAATAAACAAACAACAAAACAAAAAAATCACCTCTCTGACAGATCTCCGACAACACAACTGACTCTAAATAGGAAGCAGCCGTGGTTATCACTTTTAGGGCTCTGAAATATTTGCAGCACCTTTCTGTATTTGCATGCATTGTGTGAATTTACATGTGTGTGTGTGCATACATGTGTGTTGTCAAATTGATGACGTTTTCCTAATTTGTTAGTATTTTTTAAGTGCAGCACATTTCTGTATTTGCATGTGTTATGGGAATTTGTAGGCATGTGTTGTCAAATTGATGATGATTTTGATGATTTTCTTCATTAATATTTTCTGTCAGCAGAATATTATGACATGTGGTTTTGTTTTAAAGGGTAGCACACTCTAGCTGGTGTAAAAGTAATGACTCTGGTGTTGTCTATGTCTTTATGAACATAGGCCTCAAACTTGATTCCTGGAGGGCCGCAGCTCTGCACAGTTTTGCTCCAAACCTAATTAAACACAGCTGATCCAACTAATCAAGTAGTTCAAGACTACTAGAGACTATTAACCAGGTGTGAGTTGAAGGTAGTTGGAGCTAAACTATGCAGAGCTGCGGACCTCCAGGAATTGAGTTTGAGACTACTGCATTCTGAAAGATGTATAACGGGTGTTAAAATATAACTTTGTTTAAACAAAATTGGTTTAAACAAAACTTTTTAGAATGGCCGCTTACCCCCTATTTTAGCAACACAACATTTACATCCACACATTTGACAGAGGCAAATGTAAACATTGTCAATAGCATTTTAATTGTGTTCTCCAGGATTAAACACATGATTGTTGTGCTACTTTAACACACTGATCCATCAATTGAGCTACACAAATACACAAGGCTGTATCATATACAGTACATGATAGCAACTACAAAATTATTACCAAGTGGGAATTGTTTTGGGAAAGAATTGCAGATCAAATAGTATTGTCTGGTGAGATAAATTTCACTTAATGTTCTTTCATGGCTTGTATGTTTTCCCCTTAAATTCCTGTAATTAATGTCTGCATCAAGAAATAGCTAATATCAGAAATAACAATCATTGCTTTCCATGCCAGAGACAACTGTAACACTCAAAATGCAGTTTTTAGTTTTTTAGTTTATTTCAATGGCTTGATTTGATTTTGATACACTTTTTTTTTTTAAAAACGTAACAAAGTTGATCTTAGTTTAACAACTTTACTAATTGCTAGGCCCACACAGAATCTGCGCATGCAGAAATCCGGAGATTTCCGCAGATTTTTAGCCCATCATTGAGTCTATTTATTTACCTGTGTAAATGTGTGTACATTTATATTTATTCAGTTTTTTTTTAATTAATTTTAGTAATATTATTAACTGAATTGAAAATGTTCATATGATTTATTTAGAATACAGTTTATAAAGTCATATTTTCCGTCTTTTAGTAGATATATTATATGAGAGACTTTTAGGCTTTGACAGGCTTTGTTTACCACATGAGTGAATCTAATTGATTTGCATTGTACACATTAAATAAAAGTTTAAAATGTATTATTTTCTTATTTTATATATTAAGTTTTTAAGTAACGATACTCCCAAAATCATTCCACATAAATCCACAGATTCTTTACAAAATTCTGCGCAGAAATAGCAAAAAAGGTCCGTAGATTATGTCTGGCTCTACTAATCACACATAGGGCAATTAAGGTAGGGCAGTAGCATCATGTGGAAACCATAATACAAACATAATAAGAAAACAATACAATAAGAAATAATAAAAACTCAGTCCAGCATGCTTCATAATTGTCACATTCAAGAGCATGTACACAAAGGTGGAGTTCCAAACATAGCTTTTTTTTAAAGAACGGTCAGACAGACAGGGTTCAAAACAGAAGCAAACATCAATGGCACTGGTACATGCCACAAAGTCTAATTCAGAAATCAGGTCAAGGCAGACAGCAAACAATCAAAAACAAGAAACAGTGGAAGATGAAAACCACAGACAAGGCAAGGGACATGGAAAACTGCTCAGAATGCACTTAATAGTAAAAAGACTCCACAAGGATGTATGCAAATTGGCTGAAGGTGTTTGAGTCATCAAATTCACGAGAATCAGATGTGAAGTGTAAAGCATTGTGGTACATGTAGTCCAGGTGAGTGGCTGATGTGACATAAAGAGTTCCATCTAATGTGTCTAGCAGGGACTTAAAAAAAAATAAACCAAATAGCCTCTGGAACAAAAGCAAATTTGTTCCTACAATATTAGATGAACATTTAATTATCCTAAATCTTTTTCCAATTGGCAATGCTTTAAAATATACTTTCATAGGATGAGAGTCATCTCACTCTGGCCTTTTCTTAGTATTTTTGCTCATGGAACAGCACAATAATTTTGAAGCAAATTCCAACTAATCTCTGTAAACAATTCTTGTTTCTAAGATGAATTGAAAACTCCAAGATACTGTCAATACATCTATTGTAAAATGCACTTTCCTTCCTTTGCCTCTGTATTCTGCTAATGTGATATCAAAGATTGCACCAAGACACTTATACTCATGTACCCTTTCAACTTCTCTTCCATAAAAACACACAGGTTTCACCTCTAAGGGGTTTCACCTAAAATCAATAACCATGTCTTTTGTTTTAGTAATATTCACTTGAATTCAACCAGGCGACATAGCTCAGTGGTTAGCATTGTCGCCTCACAGCAAGAATGTCGCTGGGCTGGTCCAGTTAGCATTTCTGTGTGGAGTTTGCATGTTCTCCTCGTGTTGGCGTGGGTTTCCTCCGGGTGCTCTGGTTTCCCCCACACTCTAAAGACATGAGCTTTATGTGAATTGAATAAACTAAACTGGCCATTGTGTCTGTGTGTGAATGAGTGTGTATGGATGTTTCCCACTATTGGGTTGCAGCTGGAAGGGCATCCGCTCTGTAAAACATATCCTGAATAAGTTCAATCCGCTGTGGCGACCCCTGATAAATAAAGGGACTAAGCCAAAGGAAAATGATTGAATGCATGAATTCAACCATTCAAAGAATTCATTGTGATCTTTGCATTCCATGCTAATAAGGATAAGCAAACTGTGCTGTTAGCAGTGGTGTAAAGTACTTGAGTAAATGGACTTCGTTACTTTACTAAAGTATTTTTTTGGCTACTTTGTACTTGTACTGAGTATCAAAAATTTAAGCAACTTTTACTCTCTACTTGACTACATTTTTGATTGAATATATGTACTCTTTACTCCACTACATTTGAACAGACGCTTACCGTTACTCATTACATTGTGATTGTGCATGACAAGTCAGCATCTTTATCAACCACGGCTAATTTGTTGGGCGGATGAGGCGATATCGCCATCTGCAGGGTGCTGAAGGTACTGTATGCTATTTATGGGCTAGGTGTTTAATTAGCGACATGGCTGCAGCCAGTGATGAAGCTGAAGCCGGCACATCAAGCAGTGCCAGCACTGATGATCATCCATGGCCTTATCTGAAAGAAATGTTTTCATTTGCCGATATACAGTATGGCTCTTACAGGATGCAGTATCTACTTTGTTTGCCACGAACCACGAAAATAAGTGCTTTAAGAATTTATCTTCAAATTAAAAAAAAAAAAAACACATTGAGGTAAGAGTCTATTTAATGTGAATTTAGTCAAATTATGTCTGACTTTACAATGGTATTGTAAGTACAATGTTACCAAAAATTAATAGTTACTGATATGGCAAAACCCACTGCAACATGACTATATTTTAGCTTTTTTTTTTTTTTTTTTTGTGCAATGTGAAGAAATGTATCACTAAAATTATACATTTTGCATCAAGTGCATTTAGCTGTGAGTTTGTGTTTTATTACATTCAGTATGAGTAAAATACTTAAGTTATTTTAAAATCGGATACTTTAATACTTTTACTCAAGTCTTATTTGAATTGGTGACTTGTAACTTGTAATGGAGTAATTTCTACAGTAAGGTATCTGTACTTTTACTCAAGTATGGTTTTCAGGTACTCTTCAGGTGTTAGCACATATAACTACATCAAAATCTCCTTAGTGCTGCGACATTTGTTTGTATAAAGTATAAAAAGAATTGAAGACAATACGCATGCAAATCATTGCTGTTAAAAGCATAAAAAAACATAAAAATCGAATACAATAAAAATCTCTACAAATAACCTAAAAATAGATTAGTCGTCAAATATACTGTAGACAGTTATGATTGACTATACATGTCTAACGTCTCTGTGTGATGACTATTCTAGTTTCGGACTATTGTTAAATGTCTATTAGATTTTTGCAAACGTACCAAATTTAGCCATGTTTTAGCCAAGATCTCTATATTTGGCTGTTTGTTACACCCTACTAAACACACAAAATAAAACGCTTTATAGGATTTGCGCTGTCATTGTGCTGATTTGCAGAGTCTGGCTCTTCATGAAGAGATTCAGTGGATCGCTTTCAGTTGCAATATCCCTACAAATAGTTATTCCTTCTCAAATTGCCCTTCAAAGTGTGCAAAAACAGTGTGAAAATGTGCTGAAATCAAGCCACTCAACATGTGCGCATGACCAAATGATGAAAACAGGATGGATTTGGCTACGTTGGCAACATGGCACATCTCATTCCCTTTCATCTACACACCTTCTGGGAAATGATAAAAGTGAGAAAGTGGGGGGACGGAAGGCTGGGGGGGGAAATACAGGTATTTCACCCTGCCTCCTGCTGAGGCTTGTCATCATAAACACAGAACAGGTGTCAGTTCGCACCTGTTGCCTGTGTGCAGTCTGCTCCCACAGCCAAACCGTACCAACCCTGCTGGAATGCCAAATTGATTAGTATTTCACGCTCGCTGACCGACCGCGGGACTTTGTGTATTCTGCACAGTACCTGAGCAATGCCTCATGGGCAGCACACAGTGATGTCTATCTCAAATCTGTGGTGATATTTACCATGCAGGGTGGATTAGAATAATGTTCAGTACATTTGTGGAGAATATGAGCTTTGTTCAACAACCTGGTAAGCTGTCTTTTTTTCTAAGGTCTGTGTTATATAGAACATATTTGGTATGCAAAATGCAATCAATCAATCAATCAATCAATCAATCAATCAATCAATCAATCAATCAATCAATCAATCAATCAATCAATCAATCAATCAATCACATTTGTGCCATATCACCCCAGGACCAGTTACTCACTGAAGCTAAGCAGGGCTGAGCCTGGTCAGTACCTGGATGGGTGACCACATAGGAAAAGGTTGCTGTTGGAAGTGGCGTTAGTGCGGCCAGCAGGGGGGCACTCAACCTGCAGTCTGTGTGAGTCCTAATGCACCAATAAAGTGAAGGGACACCATACTGTTTCGAATGAGATATTAAACCATGGTCCTGACTCTCTGTGGTCATTAAAAAATACACTTCTTGTAAAGAGTAGGGTTGTAACCCCAGTGTCCTGGCCAAATTTTCCCCATCATGGCCTCCCAATCCCCATCCACCTAACTGGCCTTATCACTAGGTGTGTTCAACTTCATGCAGCACTGCACAGACCAATCGAAATCTGTCTTGACGCTGCATGCCAGCTAGAAATTTTGTCCAGCTTGACGCAGAGCCATGTAACTGTCACATGTGGCATCAAAGTATCGCGGAAGTGCTCTGAGATCTAATGATTGATTCAGCCAGTTCAGCCTTAGAAGATGACGACACTGATATTGCACGATTGGCTGAGTTCACTGCATGACAACTTCTGTCTCACAAACTTCCAAATAAACAATTAACTGTTTATGCCATCTCTATTTTGTACACATCATGCTTATTAAAATACTACAAACATTTTACTACAGTAATCATCTTATTTTTTGTTAAATAATTTGTTTATAAAGGCTAGATTGTTTGCATAGGTTTGTTTTATACATTTTTCATAAAGACCATTTACTGTATACAGCTCCATATAAGATTTAAATTATACAGATGTGGCCTTTAGAAACACTCATCTCAGGGAACAGAATACCATGACCAACTGCGGTTAGCCGCAGTATTCAGGGAAATTCTCTGACCCAGGAGATACATTACCAGTAGAGAGCAGCCGAGCTTCATTCTCAGTAGTGGCTAGTTCTGAAGGTGGAGGACGCGATGCCGCGGTTGGCTGTTTCCTCATGGAAGGTGGAGGTGTTTTTTCTGTTTTCTTCATATTTGCTAAAATCTAATATAATGATGCCCCTAGAATAATTGTGTTTATTGTTTTCTGATAAGAGAAATAGTTTCATTTTAGACACAGTATTGCCGACTCGCCACAGCCATGGCTCTAATAATATATTTTTGACTGTATGTATGTATATTGTACATACAATATATTTTAGTCAAAAACCAAATATCAACTCAAATTAGTCTTACAGACGTGTAATATAATAGTCATCATTGATCCTGCCACCCCCATAACATTTTCTTAACAAATTGAGATAATTATTTTATAAAATAATTTATATGTTTATATAATAATTCAATCCTGTCAAGTAGGTTGCATCAACTAATCAATTAAATCGCTAAAAATTGATTACCAAAAGAGTTTCATAATCGATGCGTTGTGTTGCGCGACGTGGGGACGTTTGAATATTTTCAAAAATAACATTAGTTCAGCGCGGAGCGGAGTGAACGCAGTCACTCTTGCGCACTGATGCAGAGTTCCGTGCCTCATAGACAGGGATGAGGAGGAAGGGAGTTCAACAGCAGGGTAAATCACAGAATCCTACATCTGTTCCATTTTGAAGTGAGGAACGTAAAGTCCCTGGTGCTGGTGTTTAGTCTTTATTCAGCTTGACAAGCATCACAAGTTAGCGTTAGCTCGTTACTGAAAACTTCAAACTGAGCTTTGATGCGTTGGCTGGCGCTGAGCCAGAGAAAGACTTATCATATCACAATTTTGCAGTGTTTTAACCACCCAATGCTTATTTTATGAATTAGACATGTAAGAACACACAAGTACTAGTAAAACAATACATGTAGAGTTTGTAAAACACACAAGAAAGTCTATGGAAGTTAACAATCCATTCAAATATAATTTGCCGAAGTGTTTTATTCATATCAGATACACATAATGAAAGTAACTATAAAGTTAAAGGTATTCTTCTCTAATTTCACCAGCCACTTGCAGGATTCAGCATGTAAATTCATCACTTACTCCCCAAATACATGCGTGTTCCGCTTTAATGAATGAGGCAAACGCGCGGCCGCAAATAAGCATGGCGTCGCCCATCTCTCATTATAGATCACGATCATTTGTACCGTCTCTTAAAGAACAAAATACACTCACTTACACGTTTATGTGAATTGGAATATCAGGTAGTTGATGACATGAGCAAGCAGGTGAATATGTTGAATTAAAAAAGAAAAAAACTAAATAAAAAGGGATACATCTGTCATACATTGCTATTGTGGCTGGGGTGTGTCATGTCGCCATGAAAACATTAAGGTTGAACATTCAAAAATGATGGTCGCCTAAAAAAAAAACCTTACTCCCGGTTCCAGATAGATCGATCGAAATCTGTCTTGAAGCGGTGCATGCCGGTTAGTAATTTTGGCCGAATTGATGCTGCACATGTGGCATCAAAGTACCGCGACCGTGCTCCGAGATCAGACGATCTGAAGAGCGCCTGCTGGAGCTAAGATGATGACACCAATATTACATGATTGGCCGAGTTCACCGCATGACAACAACCACGTGTGTTTCACGTTTATTATTGGACAGATTCTGTCTCACAAATTTCTAAACAAACAATTCATTTTTCATACCCTCTCTATCTTGTACACATCATGCTTTTTAAAAGACTACAAATATTTTACTGCAGTATCATCTTTTGTTAAATAGATTGTTCACAATGTCTAGATTGTTTGCACAGGTTTATTCTGCCTTTTTATACAGACTATACTGTATAGGTCCCACTTTATATTGTGTCGCTTATACCTGTGAACTTACATGGTAATTAGATGTGTAAGTAGTATGTAACTACAGTGTATATACACACATTTACATAGTATTTACTTTTGTATTACTGGTGTAACTACACTCATGTAACAACTCACTGAATAGTATGTGTAAGTACAAATGTGTAACAGGACATTGGTAACAACAGTAGGAAAGTACACATCTGTAACAAGAATTATGTAAGTGCATTGTGTAACAACATGTACTTGCAGATGTTTTCCCACTTCCACACCTTTTTGCAGATCATGCACTTGTGAACACTGTAATGCAAGTTTTTGTATAAACCTCGTTTTAGTTGTTGGAAAGTTTTATATCCACAAATGTAAATAAATGTAAACCCATTTTTACCATATTCAAACAATAACTGGAACAGTATTGACACCATTCAACATCTAGTAGCCTAAAGTGTGATGTTTAAACTCCTAGAATTTGTGCTTATTGCTTTGTGTTTAATAGGCCTATTCATTAATATTTATTTCCTTTGTTGTTGATAATATATAGTTTGTAGAGACTATTCTGTTTTATTTGTACTGTAACTCTTTGTAGTTGTTGCAATAAATAAATAAATAAATCATTAATCTCGCCATGTGATCTGTCATCATCATGTAGCAAACTATGAGCCCCGAGGTGTCCGACCTGACAGCCTCGTTTTCAGCTCCGTCCCTATCTGCACTCAGCTAATCTCGTTGATTGCTGGCTGCAGCCCTGGTTCAAGTCTAACGCACCTACTATCTCTCCACTCCATCTATAGCTGGTGCGTGATGAGCGCACTGGCGCTGTTGTCCATGTGGATGCTGCACACTGGTGGTGGAGTGGGGAGACCCCCTCAGTACTTTGTGTGTATGGCCATACACGATAAATGCACTATATAAACACACCTTACATTACATTGCATTACATTATAATAGACTGCATTACCGCAGTTCACAGTGCTGGTTCTGGATAAAAAAAACATACCCCAGTATAACATGATAAAAGTAATGAGTTAAAAATGTACATGGCGGCCTTTAGTGGATTTGTGAAAACAAAAAACTGCAAGCACACACAGCCAAGAGGACTTATTTCCTGGTTACCAAAAATGTAGCCCTGGGAACATATTCCCAATGAGCCTGTGTTGTCAATATGACCACAACTGCAAATTGCAAATATGAAAAATAAACATGATGAGATAATGAGAAATTAAATTTGGGCTGCTACTTTGATTGGTATTAAAGGTCAAAGGTTATAGGAATTTGGCACCACAGCAGGGTTTACACTTTACAGAAAAATCATCAAACAAATGACCTACTTGTAGATGTCACAGCATATTAAAGTCCAAAAAAAGTATTTTAACACAGTAAAAGCACACACCTGACTTTTAATGTGAAGAAAATTGCTTATTCCACATGATCTGCAGTGTTTATCACTTGAAGTTGATTAATTTTGAAAGACTGGACCAAGGGCAGAGAGAGAGAGAGAGTAAGAGAGAGAGCGCACAATAAACTCTTGCTAAACAAAAGAACAGTCTAACCAATGGCTAAAAATCCATCTAAATTCAAGCCAATGCATCCCATGCTGCCGTTCTACATTCCCCAGCATCTGTTTAAGATCATCCCCAGGCTTTTGCTCTTCATATGCAGCCAGACCTCGTCTTGCCTCCAGTAAAGCCAGACCTCAAGCTCACTAACCAGAGACAGATCCAGCATGACAGCAAACTGATAACTTTGGTCCGTTTCACTCTTGGCCTTTGGCAAGACTCTTAAGCACAGAGCTCCGTCCCAGCCTTATTTGTTGGACTGGGCCTGATTTTTATCAATGACTTGTTATCCCTCTCCAACAAAGGACAGAGGGAAAGAGGACCATGCCTCCTCATCCCTGTTTACTGAGAATAATTGAGCCCTGGCTCTTTCCCGGTCTTTTCCAGCGGATTCTCCTCAAGCTGCCCTCAAGGGAAAGCAGGCAGGAAATGAAATGATAACATCCATCCGCACCTGACCAACAGAGGAGCGGTGGAGAAAAAAAAGGACAGAAAGAACAAGAGCAGGAAAAGAGCGAGGCGTCTCATAGGAAATAAAAATCGCAAATGAGATCTCTTTAATATCTCAATTGCTTATCTTGGACAGGTGTGAGATGAAGAGCAAATGACGAATTCTGCTTAAATTTCCTGCTTCTTTTGAAAAATAGACTTTATTATTCTCACACAAGTCCGCCGAGAGGTTTCTACTTGATCTCACTGAAAAACATGGTATAAGTAGCACATTTACTGCCTGCTACTAAGGGTGTGTTATTTGTAACTGTTTGTGATTTAAAAACAAACAAACAAACTCTGGTGGGAGTTTTCTGTCAGCGCTGTTTATTTCACTTAGGCCCCGGGTCAGATCACACGATTTTTATTGTCGGTTACGAAAGTCAGCTTGTCAGATAGTCAATGTCAGATTATGCGATTTTGTCTTTATAAAAAAAAATCTTCACTTGTCGTGGGTAACAAATGTGCCAGACTACACGTTCCTTCACGATCAGTCATCCCGTGACGTCTACGATGAGCGTTATTTCCCAAAGCAGTCACAAGTCTTGCTATAACAATATTTCTTATCTTAATTTTTTGAATCTTATTTCAATCCCAATAAACACTGATGCTTGCTGATAACTAGGCTACGCTATTTAAGGGCATTCGTTATGACATTGATAGGATCAAACGTACATTTCCTTTTTAATATTAGGATATTTTCTTTTAAATCTAAACGTATATTTTCCAGCAAGAGCTGCTTATTAAGAACTCCCTCACCTGAACTCGCCACGAGAGAGACAGAGAAAATGAAAGCACATCAGCACAAGAAAATCAGATGCTCAAGACAAAATAATAACATATTAAAAAAAAAGCAAATATATGACAGAGGTGTCACGTAAGAAACAGGGAGAATCCAACTGCGAGTGCAACAGTGAATATAAGTCTTAAAGTGCTCAAAAGGATAAAGAGACAAGTAGAATGTCCAGGACAGAGAACTACCACAGGTCCAACTGAGCACGTCATCCAACCAACTCGGAGTTTAAACTTGAACTCTGAGTTGAATTACCGAGAGATTAAAAACTCAGAGTTTTCGGTTTCAGAAAAGCTGATCTGAGTTGGGTCAATCAACTTTGAGTAGACCAACTCAGAGAAAAGCGCACACACTGAGACTGTAAAAAGGCATTATCAATGGAGCGCAGATATTACGAGTCACCAAGGCAACATCTGAAAAAAGAGATCAGCATTTCTTTCTCCAGCTGAACTTGATGTGCTCATGCAAAGTTATAGCAAATATGAGCATATATTTAAAAAAGCAACACCACTTCATCAGTGAGACAGAGACAGTTAGCGTGGGAAAACAGCTGCTCAAGTTAATGCATAATTTTACATTTAAAGTATTTAACTATTAAGTGTAATAAAATAAGTAATGTAATGTGTGACGTTTATAAAATTTGTACACATGTTTCCACTTTTATACACGTTAATCAGTTTTGATAGATTTAAAAGTGCACTTGTGTGTCTGCCTCTATTATTGATCAAGTGATAGAGGTTGATATGACATTTAAAATGTAAGCAGAACTAAAAAATAGTTTTTAAAACGAATAATAATCCAGTTAATCTAGTTACAGTACATGTCGAAGGTCTGTGAATTTAAGCTAATTATTTATTAAAAAAGGACAAGCCACTCTCGTACGTGACTTTGTTCCTTGTGTGACTGAAATGTAGCCGATAGCTATGTTTCCATCCAAAAATATTAATTAAATTTATGTGCAAAACTGGAATATCACATAAAAGATATGTGAATAAAGCAGCGTTTCCATCCAATGAATCAAAGAGAACAAAATTGTCACTTCCTGATTAACTGGCGCCAAATATCAACAGTGAAAACAGAATTTACTGCGGTAGAAGAAGCTGTGTCAATCTTTTCTTTATTTAATAAATGTACTTGCGCCTCAGAAGACAATGCTGACACACAATGAACACGTGGGGACATCTGAAGCCATGAGTCGCGGAGAACAGACGCTCTTGACACGCTCCAAACGCTCTGGAGGTCATTAATAATATACAGTAATACTGAAACGGTTAAGGCGTTTTAGAATGACCAAAACAACATTTCAGATGTTTTACAGTGTGCTCAGCCTGCTGCTTTGTCTATTCACACACATTTTCATCATCATATGATCTCTTATAACAAACCTTTTTAATGCACATACTGGAATTTGTTCAGTATAAGTGTTTTCATCGCAGTTTATGCGCATCTTTTCTTATCAAATAAAAAGTTTATCCTACTCATTTATGCGCATGTTTTTTATGAGCATTTTCAAAAGTTATGTGCATCATGACGTTTCCATCAATCGTTTTTATGCGCATATCCAAAATGAGCATTAAAATATGTGGGTGGAAACGTAAGGCTAAGGCAAGAAATACCGTTTCGTCTTTAAAAAAAGTGGAGGAGACCGACAGAAACTCAGAGTTTAGAGAATAAAACCTGCTCTTGACCAGGTTAGGTTCACAGAGTAAGTTATCACAGTAACTGACTCTCAGTTAAAGTTACCTCTTTTTCAGAAATAGGCTTGACTTACCCTGCTTTCTCCAGTTTGACAAACCTGCCATTTAGTCAGTTTCTGTCATTTAGGGGTTAAAATACTTCACTTAACCTCTTTTCTGAAACGGCCCCTGGTCAGCTGATCAGAATGCACGCTACCATGAAAAGGTAAACAGACACACCCACCCACGCACGCACACCGAAACACATACAGTACCTCATAACACAAAACATACAGGAAGAACACACAGACCCAGAAACCGTGACAAGAGGTGTGTGATTAGCCTTAATTTGATCTTTATTGGAACAAATCAACAAATTGAGTAGTGCACGGCATAAACAGAAAATAATTTGTATATTTTTCTAGTAAAAAATATATTTTTGAAACGTATTTCATTTGGTATAATTTGTATCTTAATTTTATTTTTTGTTGGTCAGTTATCTACTAGATAAAAAAAATAAAAAATAAACGAATAACATTTGAGGTGACATGCTTCAAAACCAGTCCGCTATGCTTCAGCACCAAAGCACAAACTATTTTGTTAAATCAAATCAAATCTAGTCTAAATAAAATTAAAGTGAAAAATTCACAGTTTCAGAGAAACAAATATTAAACTGTTTTCATTGTTAATGACAAAATCATCCATTGCTGGTGAGTTTCAATTTTACTAGTTTAATCAAGTAATTTGAATAAGCAAAATTGCCTTTAAAATGTATTAGCATCACTGAACGTGTTTTTAGATTACCTTGAAAGAACAAACTCAGTCGGATGGCTGAGACAACTCTGAAACTCGTTAAACGAATGGAGATGTCTGCATATTTGTGCCAGTCTGTCAAATACAATTGCTTAAAATACTGTAATATTTTAGAGAAAGTAGTTAAAGTTTGCATAACCAATGATTGATCTTATCCACTCGTGACCCACCCATAAGTAAATAGGCAGCCTGTTTTTGGATTACCTGACCTGTGGATTAAAGGCAGCACATGCAGAAATAACTGAACAATTCTGTGCTCCTATTGCTCAGTGTCACCCATGTGACAGAACTCGTTGCGAAGAACAGAAAAAAATTAAACATCCTAGACTTTCTGCAATGATGTCGTGAGGCATTGTAGGCATGGTATCGGTCATCGTAAACTACAGTATGACACATTACACGAGATGAAACTTGTATCTTGTGTCACAACACCCATTTGTCGTTTACGCCTCCCCACGACACCCTAGATGTCAAGGAAATCTTGCCGTAATCCTGACAAAATCATATGATCTGACCGGGGCTTTAGTGTGACCTGAAAGGATGGGTCTCAGACCACTTACTTACAAATGAAATTTCAGCACAACATGGACCAACAACACATAGAAAAACAAAACAATATATATTATTTCTATTGAAAGTATCAATACAAGTCATTTTTGTTAAAATATACAGTACATTTTTTAAGATTAAAAGTTGTTGAAGCAGAAATTAAGGTCTAAAAAATTTAGTTTTGAAAATTTTTTGAATAATCAGAAAACATTAGGGAAGCAAGAGAAATGGGCTCTTACTTCTGTATTATAGAAAATATTGAAACTATAATGCAGATTTTTTATAGGTGAACAATCAAGTGGAACCTAATGTAAAGATTTTAAAAGAACACTCCACTTTTTTGACAATAGGCTCATTTTACAAGTCCCCTAGAGTTAAACAGTTGAGGTTTACCATTTTTGAATCCATTCAGGTGATCTCCGAATCTGACGTGAACAATTTTAGCTTAAACTAGCATACAACATTAAATATCAACCTAGAAAATAGTAACTGCTCATTTTTTGTCTGTCTTAGTGCATGATGCAACTACAGAAGGGCAAAGCTTTAAATAGGAAAAATAGTTAACCTCTTTAATAGTGCTGGGCCGTTATCGGCGTTAACGTGCTGCGTTAATGCGAGACTCTTATCGCGCGATAAAAAAAATATCGCCGTTAATCTATTCTCAAAGTTGGGTGAGAGCTGGGTCTTTTCTACGCTATGATGACTTTCACCTTGATAGTTTAGCGCGGATGTATACCTGAACGATGAGCCGGCTGGGAAAGAAGTGCCCTTCTGAATCAAATCAGCAGGATGCCTGAGTAACGGCAGTTGAGCAGTTTCACTTTAACTCACGAACATTTAATTCATGCCTTCGTGACAAAGTGGGGTATTAGACGCAAATAAATGAGTAAGGACAGGTGAGAGTGTTATGGAATTTAATAACGCACGCCAAATGAGAAGAAAAAAAACTTCCGCATTTCGCGATGTGTGTGTTTGTGTGTGTTTGTGTGTGTGCGTCTGTGTGTCTGTGCAGTCCTTTACTGACAGCCGCCTGTGTGGATCTTGTCGGAAAATATGCTCCACGTCTCAATTCCATTTCTGTTTAGTGCAGTTATGACTTTAGTCGCATTAAGTAATCAAAAATCACTGTTTACATGGTAGACTCTTAATCAAGAGTATTGTTTTAATCATATTAAAATCGTATTAAAGTATTGTTGCCCATGTAAACATACTCAATGTTTGACACCGTCAGGGCTCCGTGAACTTGCCTTTACGAAGCGGCATTTTCTGTATGTACGTACATCAAAAGCAAGTATGAAATCACTGTTTGGAGCTTATGTAGGCCTACAGTTCAACATTTATGTTTAACTGAATAAACAGTTAGTAAACACAAGTACATGTTTTGAACATCATTTATTTTCATCACCAATTATCATAGTAGAACAGTTTCTCAAGCAGTTTGTGATGCATTTTTGAAACAGGAGATAAGCCCCTGGTCTAATGCGTCACCTGGCTTGAGAAACCCGTTCTCAAAGACGTATTATTTGGGTAGCACACATATTCTGAATGCCTTCGGCAGAATTTAAATGAGCCATTTTAATCTAGATTAATCTAGATAAATTTTTAAATTAATCTAGATTAATCTAGATTAAAAAAATTAATCTATGCCCACCTATACTCTTTAATAATTTTTGAGCAAGTGGCCTAATCTGATTCAATGAAGCTAAAAGTACTTCCGCCAGACCCTGAGATCTTCTAAATGGTTTAAGAATTGGTAAAACTCAACTGTAGGAGAGTTGTAAACTGAGCCTATTTTCTAAAAGTGGAGTGTTCCTTTAAAAGGAGAAGAGCAATAAAACAAGAAACCTCTGAGTAACCCAACTTTCCACTTGACCTGAAACCAAACAGTCAAGAAAGGGAGGGAAAAAAAATGAAAGCAAGTGAGTGGGAGACTTGTTAATAGCTTTAAGAAGAGCTACCAAATGGGAATGCAGTCACGTAGAAGGAAAGGCTTCATTTGCCAAAGAAAAAGAGTCAATGTGAGCAGAGAGCCTGCAGACTCCAGGGTCTCGACCCGACAAGACTTGTGTCTAACTTTTGTAAAAAAGTTAGCAATTTCCATCCGTAATTTGCATTTACATACATCCCCACTATTAATAATAGATATTAGTCCCATTAAACCCTCATTTCACTCCTCACTTCAGAAAACCACTTTAACTGCTCTCCTGACCGTTAAAGCTAACGCTCCTTTTGCTTCACTCTAGCAACCTTTCTTTCTTTCTCTTACACACACACACACTTGCTTTCCCTGGAATGGAGCTTGAGAAATTGTGTGTGTCTGTGTGTGTGTGTTCGGGTAGGTGGCTTCACCATCGACACATCCTCTCCATCTGGCAGCTCTCCTGCATTGCTCCTTGTTCATGGCTATTTAAAATTTCAGTAGCCTGTCGCCTTGAGTAACACACAGCAGTGCTGTAATGAGGACATGAGGGAGGTTGTATTGATTTACTCTCTTGCCTATTGTCAATCACTGAGGCTGGGAGATGTGCATGCAGTAGAGGAACCCCAGACTTGTCTCTAATGCTAAATGGCATTGTCCATACCGGTTTGCCTATTAAGCCATTTGTATTATGAAGCTAACATCGTTTGCTGGTGGTAAAACTGCAGTGCATTTACAGAACAGTGCTTGTAAATGACCATGCTTTTGTGCATGTGAATTTTCATTATGCACTTCAGACTAACATATGCACTATGCTGGTGTGGATTTGTTTGTGTGCATAATGCAAATACATAGAAGTAGTCATGGGAATATGTGCCAGGAGCTGCCTGCAGTCTTTGAATCTTCTGTGGTTCCATATTGTACTTTTTTTTTCCTGGCTGACATATATTTAAAACATATGCTAAACAGTTTTAGTAACTGTTAAGCTCAATAAAATGGGGTTTTGTAATCAATTCTATACCAATATATACAATAAAAATAAAATAAATGAATAACCAAATAAATAATGATTTTTTTTCAATCAATTGTAATGTTGGACATACAGTATACTGTAAAACCCAATAGTCAACTTTATCAAATAAAATGAGTGTAGTTAACTCAAAATTTACGGAAAGTTAATTCTACTCATTTGAAAAGAGTTTTGAACTTAGTGTTGAAGGTAGTGAGTTATTTAAATACCTCATTACTTCAACTTAAATGGAGTAAGTTCACAGTACTCGTATAGATTTGTTAGTTTTTTTTACTCAAAAGGTTTGTTGCAATCAGTTTCCTCAAATACTTTGAGTAAGCTATTGGGTTTTACAGTACTCAGTTGGTTTGAGTTCTCTTCATTTATTGGGTTTTACTGTGCACAAATTACGTCGTTTACTCAAATGAATTAAGTTTACAGTACTCATTGGAATTAGTTTTTGAACTTAAATGGTTTGCTACAATCGGTTTCCTCAAATATAATATACGTATATATATATATATATATATATATATATATATATATATATATATATATATATATATATATATATATATATATATATATACACAGAGATGTATAGTAACGAAGTAGAACTACTTCACTACTGTACTTAAGTACTAAAAGGTTGTATCTGTACTCTACTGGAGTATTGTTTTTTTCTCCTACTTCTACTTTTACTTCAGTATATATTTTCGATGAGCTTAATACTTTTACTCCAGTAGATTTTTTATGTGTTGCATAGTTACTCGTTACAATTATAAAAATGTTACGAATCAATCATTCATTGATCAGACGATCAAAGAAGACAGTGCTGCCTGCCTGCATTGAGAGAATTTTAGTTTGTTTTAGACATGGAAAACCCAGAAATTCCACCTTCAACTCCTTCACTTTCAACTGTTCGTGGCTATGAGGAAAAAGACCACCCGTGACCCTATTTAGAGCCAATGTTTGCATTTGTCGGAGTGAAAGACAGTTCAAATAGAATTAAGTGCATACTCTACCATCGGATTTGAAGAAACATGTCAAGTTAAAGATAATATAATACACAAAACAGCAGTTTGAGCTATCCATAAGAGCTAGATAAGTTAACTACCGTTAGCTACTCGCGGTTCATATCATGCTGCAATGTTCACATAACGTTAACTGTCTATCATAAAGGCTGTCACGCTGAATGGTGTTTTTGACCCATCATATATATATATATTGTAAATCATAAACCATGGTTCTTTTTGTTCTGCTTAATCCTGTGCCCCCAAAAAGATATTTAAAGTAAACAAAACAATATGTCTTTTGACTGCTATTTTAAAATAACGTAATACTTGTAATTTTACTTTTAGTACTTGAGTAGTACATTTTTAAATAAACTACTTGCAATACTTAAGTACAAAAAATGTTGAATACTTTAGTACTTCCACTTAAGTATTTACAGTAGCTTAAAGAGCACTTCAACTTCTACTCAAGTCACCTTTTGATAGAGCACTTGTACTTTTACTTAAGTCTGGGTCTCTAGTACTTTATACATCTCTGTATATATATATATATATATATATATATATATATATATATATATATATATATAAAACAGTTCTGTCTGGTTCTCAGACTGATTGGCTGATAGCCGTGTGATACAGCAGCTGAGGTGACTAATATTATGGGTCAAAAGGTAGAATGTGTGGAGAACTACAAATATTTGGGTACCATTATAGACCGATCTTTAAACTTTGAGGCAAACTGTGATGCTGTGTGCAAAAAGGGGCATCAGCGCCTATATTGTCTCAGGAAGCTATCACGTTTTCACATTGGCCCTAATATGCCCTTTTTTTATCGTGCTTTTATTGAGTCTGTTCTGTCCTGCGCTCTGGTGGCATGGTTTGGAGGTCTGTCTCTCAAAAACAGGAATAGACTGACCTAGGTTGTTAGGTGGTCTAGCAGGTTGATTGGTAAATCACAGCTGAGTATTGAATCCCTGTATAGTAAGCAGCTTTTACGTATTGCCCAGAACATTAGTATCTGTAGCTCTCATCCTCTGTCTGAGGAGATTATCCTGCTCCCTTCGGGTCGAAGGTTTCAGATGCTTTTTAGTAGGACGAAACGGTTCAGGAATAGCTTTGTCCCATCATCAGTTGTCACTCTGAATAAATTGTAATCTTTTATAAGGTACTTTGTATGTGTATGTGTGATTTAATTGTTTGTATCAAATGCCAAGCTTTGCTGTAAAAAGAATCTACCTACGGGTACTAATTAAGTCAACTACTACTACTACTACTACTACTACTATATTCCCATAATAACAGCACTCATACAGCCCAGCCTCCGTCCACATAGAGTAACAGCAGATGAATAAACTCTCTGCAGTTTGACAAATATTGCAACTGTTGGACAACATAATGTACTTTTATGGCTTTTCAGATGAGAATGTAGTTGTTTAGATTGCAAATATGCAGTTTATTTATAAGAATAGTGCCTATTTTAAATATTTATAATTTTGGAGATAGAGTGAGTCGACATCTATCAGCCTGTCACACTGAGCAGAGCAAAGATGGTTGACATTGTCCATCCACAAGATGAGACAGAGACAGAGACTACATAATAAGCATAATAAACTAAGTAAAACTGAGTGTAATTTTAAATTACAGCTGATCAAATCATTAAAAAACTGGTAAGTGACATTTTAAGTTGATCTCTCTCTTTTGTATGTTGTAGTGCTGTATTTGTATGTACTTTTGTATAAACACAATATCTTACTCATAGCAGTGTAATATGGCAGTATATTGTCACTGGTGGGACACCAATGCACGCCTCCCACCAGTGCCAATATACAGCTATATTGCAATATTGCACTGCTATGAGTGTTATATTGCTCATATATATATATATATATATATATATATATATATATATATATATATATATATATATATATATATATATATATATATATATATATATATATATCAGTGTGAAGAAAATACATCTCCAACATTACAATTGATTGAGAAAAAATCATTATTTATGTTTAAAAAATTTTGGTGAGGGAGAGAGTAGACATCTTAGAGACAATTTCAATGCTACTTTAATGTATTTTCTCATTAAATGATTACTGTATTGTTTTTATTTATTTTTTTATTTTTTTTTACATTTTTTAAATGTTTATTTTAAATTTTGCAAATATATATTTTTAATGCTTTTAAATGCATTTCGATCAGCTGCATCCAAAACCGATCTCGGCTGGCACTCAGTCTTTTCAAAGACTTCCTCGCAGTGCTGAACATTCATAAAGAATTCATGCAGAAAGATGAAAATGCAAAAAAAGTGAGCCATAATGAAGTTGTGACCAGGGCAAGTGAGCATCTATGGGTGTAGGAGTCAGTGGCTGTATTAAATATAATGAGTCTATTTCTCCTGTATGCTCTTGAGACAATGGAAATAATAAAATATATGAGACACAATAAGAAATGTGCCTTGTGTGTTCAGCAGATGAGAAACCTTAATAGAGATATTTACAAACACACACACACATATATACATATACAGTAGTCAACATTTAAAGTAGGTCAAAAACGTTTTTCCAAATTGTCCTAAGACCATAATGAGTGTTGTTGAATAGTTTTAGGACAACTTTGATCAAACATTTGTTTAGTCAACTAGTTGACAAATGGTACAACTCCTAGTTGACTCTAAAAACAGTAATCGACCACACAAGATTAATCATGTTTCAAATTACCATGATTTTAATGTAATATTTAACAAAAAACAACTTTCATACAAAATAATGTTTTGTGTGCAGTGCCCTCAGTTCAGTCTCTGCATCTACATGTTATGAAGGCTCACTCTGTGATGGCTGTAGGTGCTTTTTAAAAGTCTGTCGGCTTATTCGTTTATACGCTTGCAAATTTATGTTCCTGCTGACTAAACATTTTTAAAGTCCAGGTCAAAGTCCCCAAAACCGACTATATGCCTTCAGTGTTTCAATCAACCCAGGCTCATGATGAGTAGTATCCAGGGCTACATTTTTTGGGCACAGTGAAATACATAACTGGAGGTATGTCTGATAGCAGTTTTTGTTTTTGTTTTTGCAAATCCACCAAAAGCTTTTTGATGATCTCAAATTTCTCTCGCACATCCTCTTCTTGCATAAATTCACTAGAGGGCGCAATATACACTTCAGCCGACTAGGCCAGCTTGCTGTCGACTGACTGAATGACTGACTGACCGACTGACCCATCCACCTCCGTCCCTAAACCAACCGATAGTGTTTTCAAAAGCAACCTAGAAAAAGAAAATCCGTCGCTGTCATATGATTTCATCACATTATCAACCAGATTTTTTATTTATTTTTTCTTTTGCTTTTGTTTTACCTGGTTTCTGCAACCGTTTTTTGCCGGACTCAAAACTTGTCATTGCAGTCAACTCAGCTCAAATCCATCATTGTATGCGGCAAGCTACTAGGCAAACTGGTAAAACCAGAAAAGGAGTGTGTATGGAGGTAAGGAGTCACCTGGTAGCGCTAAAAGGAACTGAAGCCGTCAGCGGCGTTGTACTGCCCCATAACATTTATTTTAAAGACGACATGCAGCCATACATACCTCTGGCTATAATTCACGCTCTCCAGACATGTAGACAGGGATGCATATCCACAATGAGCCTGTGTTGGATTCAATTAGAATATTATCAAGCTACGGGAATATTTTTATGTGCACATCAAACAAAAATAACTTTATCCATTTATTTCTTCTCCTCAGTGTCAGTATATTGCGCATATTCACGAGCACTCCACAGTAATGTATAACCATTATTTTTTTCAATATGCATTAAATGATGTTGGCTGATTTCTTCAGACTTTTTTTCTTTTTAACGACCACCAAAAATTGATACTGATGATAATGTGGGTCCAATGCACCCGTGATTTTAGCAGAATTCACTGATGTTACGCACTCTCTAGGAATGGTTCACAACATGAAAGACAAGACAAAGAAAATTAAATCAAAGATTTATTGGGGTTTGAATTCAGGAGCTGACAAGGCCAAAATAACAAACAAAAATTCCTTTATTTTAAATCTCTAACTTACCTGTTCAAAAATGAAAGAAAAGAAAATACAATTCACTATCCTAACTACCTAACACAAAAACAGAGATCAAAAGGTTTTACAAATCAAATGGCGTCAAACTCCTTACTATCCCAATATATATATATATATATATATATATATATATATATATATATATATATATATATATATATATATATATATATATATATATATATTTATATATATACAGTATGTATGTATATATATATACAGTATGTATGTATGTATGTATATATATATATATATATATATATATATATATATATATATATATATATATATATATATATATATATATATATATATATATATCCAATTTACAAACTATTTACAAAACAGACAACCATATTTAAAGGACAATCCAAAAATCATAGTCAGGAGGCAAAAAGGTCTAACAAGCCAGTGGAACAAAGTATAAACAAAGCAAACACAAAACAAACAGTATTCACAAATCTCTAGTCACACCAAAACAAACAGTACTCACAAATCTCTAGTCACACCAAAACAAACAGTACTCACAAATCTCTAGTCACACCAAAACAAACAGTACTCACAAATCTCTAGTCACACCAAAACAAACAGTACTCACAAATCTCTAGTCACACCCAAAACAAACAGTACTCACAAATCTCTAGTCACACCAAAACAAACAGTATTCACAAATCTCTAGTCACACCAAAACAAACAGTACTCACAAATCTCTAGTCACACCAAAACAAACAGTACTCACAAATCTCTAGTCACACCAAAACAAACAGTACTCACAAATCTCTAGTCACACCAAAACAAACAGTACTCACAAATCTCTAGTCACACCAAAACAAACAGTACTCACAAATCTCTAGTCACACCAAAACAAACAGTACTCACAAATATCTAGTCACACCAAAACAAACAGTACTCACAAATCTCTAGTCACACCAAAACAAACAGTACTCACAAATCTCTAGTCACAACTTTAACATTCAAAAACTCTGCACTATACCACAAACAACCGTTTTAACAAAACACAAAGCAAGTGACCAAAACAAGATGGCCGCCAAGGAAGTTGTGTCATGGCTTTTAAAACACTGGGCCAACCAGGAACTAGCAATCAGCTGGAAGTGGCCAATCAGATGTATTCTAGGTAAAGCAGAGAAACAGATGAGACAAGAGAATAATAGGCTTGTAACACTGAGGAGTTTGAGAATGTATTTTAAAAGGCTATTGTATACACAGATACAACATTTTATTTATTTTTTTTTCTATCTATATTTGGGGGTTTTGAGATTTCCACTAGTCCACTTTCTCCACAAGTCAGTTACAAAGCTTTAATTTCAAATTAGTTGCACCTCACTTCTCTAGAGCAAATGCTTTGAATTTTAAAACAACTGCTAAACCAATACAGAAATGAAGGTACTGTAAATCACTAACTCGATCTCTCTCTTTTCTATATTGTACAAAATACAGACAAACCTGTTGATTTATTGACACTGTTTTATGCTATTGGGCAATATAATCCTGATTTGTGAGCTAGACCCACTCTTTTGTCATCATGAAGACACTACACTACACACTGCAACGACATAATTCAAATACTTGTTCTGAAGTGACACAATGTGTAAATAATGTGTGAAGTAAATATAATTAGAGAAAATGTATAGGCATTTTAAAAACCATGAACCAGATTTATCAGCTAGCTACTAAGCACTGTCAAAATTTTCGGAAAGAGTATTTATATAAATCCGTTGGTAGTCAGTTAACCTTTACATTTTTTATGTAATTTTATTATTATTTCTGCTATTATCATTTATTATTTTTTTTTTACTTTTTACTATTTTATTTTATTACTATTTTATTACCTTTTATATAATGTATATTATTATATTTCACATATACATTATAATTAACATAAAGTGAATTTATTTTTCATTTAAATTAAAAAGTGGCGGTTCATTCTGCTGTGGCGACCCCAGATTAATAAAGGGACTAGGCTGGAAAATAAAATAAAAGGATGAATGAATGAAAAAGTCTTAATCCTGTTTGTGCCACTGTTGTTAGCAGATTACATGTGCCTTATTATTATTTATTCTCCCTGCTTGTTTGTGATCTAGATGTAATTTGCACTTTTATGGCTCCGTTTACTAAATCAAGCCCATACATGTTCATTATGCTCAAACGGATTAAACAGACTCTTTCTGACATGGATAAAACTTGGCATCAAAAACACAGTTTGGATTCAATTATGTACATGTAACACGCCAGACGACTTCAGAAGAAGTTTATGACATGGTCAACTTCAGAACAATCCTGCTTTAATTATCTTTTACAAGGACAGAGTCATAAAGTTGTAAGATTTTCACGAGAGCTGTGCTTAGAGTATCAGTAAATAGCGCTGATAGACTTTTAATAGTGTCCTTTTACGCTGACCCTGGTTTTTAAGTGTTATAGACGAGCTATAAAAAAAGAATAAATAGGCGGATATGATTAATGGTGACAATAAAAACATCTGTGTTGGACAGTAAAAGCCAGAACAACAAGCTGGACATATCTGTTTGATCTTGACTAGCAGAGGAGACCCATTGAGAGAGTTTTATTTTTATTTCAATCACTTAATAAAACTACACTATTTTTAAAGAAGCCTATTATGCTCACAGAGGCTGCTCTTATTTTTTTAAAATCTTCTTTATTACTATTATTATTATTATTAGTAGTAGTAGTAGTAGTAGTAGTTAGTGATTGATGATAAATTAATGTTATTAGTGTTGAAAATTGTTGAGTTACCACTCAAATGTACCATTAAATACCAATTAAACACTTTTATTTATCAATGACACACTAAATTGTTCAAGGGAAAGACATTTATGATGTAATGTATTTAACTTTCATTTAATAAAACAATCATATAAGCTAAAAAATATTATCATTTACACAAAACAATTAGGGGAAAAAAATAATAATTATACAAATTATAACTATAATAATCATTATTAATAATTGAGAATCAATAAAATTTGTCATAACAGAACAGTAAATCAGCATATTTAATGATTTCTGAAGGATTATATGACTCTAAAGACTGCAGTAACTTTGAAAACAATTACATTTGATAGGAATACATACAATTTTATTTTAAAATGAAATATCTTTTCACAATTTACAGATTTTACTGTAATTTTGATCAAATAAATCCTCACTTAATGAGCAGAATAGACTACAAGGGCTAGTTCACCTAAAAACAAAAAACACCTCATCATTTACTCTTCCTCAAGTTGTTCTTTCTTTCTTTCTTTCTTTCTTTCTTTCTTTCTTTCTTTCTTTCTTTCTTTCTTTCTTTCTTTTTCTTTGTTGAACACAACACAAGGAAGATATTTAAAAGAAAGTTGAAACCTGTAACTATTGACATTTATGTATTCCGGGCCCAAGCGCTATATCAAACTGTATGGGCAGACTCAACAAATGGTAATAATAAATGCTTACAAATCGATGTAGTACTTTGGAAAATCATGTTCGCAATATATACAGTCAGGGTCGCTGCTGGCCAAAATGGTGCCCTATGCGAAATTTTACTGTGGTGCCCCCACAGAGGAACAAAAACACACAAACGTATGTATTTAAACATGTATTTATTTATTTATATACATAAATATGCATTTATAAAAATAAACACTGACATGTGTTCTGCAGAAGCATTCCCATTTTCAAACATTTACAAAAGGTAAGGAATAAAACCCTCTCTGTACCTGTAGAGATGGACAGTCCTCAGTGCTGCATCCTGTGTCTGTACCTGTGCAGCTGCTGATGCCTCTGGAGCAGTGCTGGTCACTCCACCTCATCTTCTTTTGTGACAAATTTCAGCATTGAACCTCCATGTACAATACAGAATAAATTAGTAATTTAAAGAAAAAAACACGACATATCATTAAAACAATGAGCTAGTCAAGCACTCTTCGTAATGTGTCTAAACTACAACCAAAATGTGGATTTAACTTGCACTATAATCTATGGTGACAAACACTGACCCTTGCTGTCAGTATAAATCAAAGACTTTTGTGGTTTTTAGGAATTAAAAAGTGTATTAAAATGATTGTATTTTTAAACGAAAACTTTAACATTTAGAAAAAAAATCATCATTAATGAATTCATGCAATAAAAATGGTTTATGGCTTGTGGCTTACAGTAATTTGACTCATTTTATATTATTGAGCTTTCAGAAATCACAGAATGAGTCAGTTTTGTTATTTCATATTGTAATGTACAAAAATGAAAAACCACCATATTAAAAACACACAAATCCACTGATATAAAGATTAAAGAGACTTTATTTTCATTGCAGTGATACAAGCAATAACAACAGCTGCAATCAAAAATGTGTAAAAATAGACAAAACAATAAACAATGATAACTGCAAAGAATTATATAATATATAATTATATAATATAATAACTATATAATAATAAATGATACATACAGTGAAATAATTGTGCAATGCACAAGCTGTTGTGCAAACTGAATTGTAAACTATTGCACAAGTTAATAAACATAATTGAGTTTATGTATTTATCAGCAACATGGGGAAGAGGGGCAAACGCGAAAAGTCATAGAACATGTCTTGTCATAGTTTAAGCACAATGCATAGCCGCAAAGCAAAATACTGAACGTAAACAACAACAAATAAGGCAGATTTGGTGCAGTTGTGGAGAAGTTTAAACGTTAGCCTCACTAATTTACTTGAACAACCAAAATATGTTTTATGGATATAAGTTACCTGAAGGTGATGCACGCGATTCATCTTGTACTGTTTTTCTCTTTTCGGCTCCAGACTGCTGTTGTCTTTTCCCGGGCATAGAGCTGCAACTTGCATCAATTATAATTACTTGCTGCTAGCAGCAGCTACAGTAAGTGGACCAAACCGCACCGCGCGCACGCGTCTATGCATGTACACAGAAAAAAAATACGTCACATGTTTGTTTTTACGTTTGTCATAAAATGATTTTTTTAAGTGTATTTAACAACCTATTATCAATATATATTTTATTTACACTCAGTTAAATTTAATATTATTAAATAAATGCTAATAATTTTTTTTGGAGCAACTGAGATGGTGCCCCCCTCCAGAGTTGAGGCCCTACGCAGCCTGCGTACTCTGCGTATAGGGAGCGGCGGTACTGTATACAGTTAAAGGGCGCACCGGGCCGAAGCATGCTTGTCCCCCCTCCCGTCTCCCTCGACAGCCCGCACTCATATTGCATTCGGGCCTGAGCACGCTTACGTCATCGATGATGCGCTGTTCAGTTTAAGAAGCACTTTCGCTCAGCACAGTGAGGATTTCTTCATATCGTTTTAGTCGTTTGAGATGCGGTGACACGCAGTCAAATATTTCGCCGAACAGATCAGGCACTTTTAACGCTCATAAACAATCATAATGTCCTCGTGCTGCAGGAATTAGGAGGTTTGCTAAAAGTGCAGCTGGCGTGCAGTGAGGGGTTTGTGTCTTTAATAATCTACACCAGTTTGTGTTCATTAAACAGTACGAATGATTAATAAATTCATATGAAACAGTTCCTTAAAAGTCACGTCCCGTCTTCAGTTTCGGGCTCAGGTGCGCTTTGGACTCACACTACAAGTGTACCGTGCCAAAGCCCAAGTGAACCATGCTTTGGCACACCTCTTCCAACCAGGCCAGGGCCGGCCAACTGAACTGTGCCTGAGCCCGATTCAGAGCACTCACACTTCTCAAACGATCCGGGAAACGAGCCTGGGCACGGTTCGGATAGCATAGTGTGAGTACGCATAAAGTCAGAGTTATTACCCCCCGTAAATTATTAGCCCCTGATGAATTTTTTTCCCCAATTTCAGTTTAACGAAGAGAAGATTTCTTCAACACATTTCTAAACATAATAGTTTTAATAACTCATTTCTAATGATGACATGTACATAATATGTTACTAGATATTTTTCAAGACACTTCTATACAACTTAAAGTGGCATTTAAAGGCTTAATTAGGTTAACTAGGCAGGTTAGAATAATTAGGCAAGTTATTGTATAATGATGGTTTGTTCTGTAGACTATCGAAAAAAAAAAATAGCTTAAAGGGGCTAATAAATTTGACATTAAAATGGTTTAAAAAAAAAATTAAACGGCTTTTAATCTAACCGAAATGAAACAAATAAGACTTTCTCCAGAAGAAAAAAATATTATCTGACATACAGTAAACATTTCCTTGCTCTGTTAAACATCATTTGGAAAATATATATATAAAAAAGGGGGGCTAATAATTCAACTGTATATATCCATGCCTAATATCCACTAACCAGAACACCATGGTTTTATATAAAATTCACTTAAATGTGTGAAATGACTAAAAAGTAGTCATAAACAAATATTTTCTCAATTAAAATGAGTAGCAGCTTGGACCCGGAAACAGTATTCCATATGTCATGAGAAAAAGAAAAAAAAAACTAACAAACTATGGAAGTCAATGGGTACCAGCAACCAGCATTTTTCAAAATATCTTCTTTTGTGTTCAACAGAAGAAAGAAACTCAAATAGACTTTGAACAAGTGAAGGGTGAGTAAATGATGACAGAATCATTTCACTTTGGGCTGAACTGTCTCTTTTAAAAATCTCACTGTATTGAGCTTTAGTGTAGATAAATCAAATATTTCTGCCATGTTAACTAAATGATGCAGCAATTTAGATTCAGAGTGATTTCAAGGCTTTTCACACACTCAGAGGCTAACAGCTTTTTAAATCCAGGATCATAGTTGTTTATAATACCACTGGGTTAACAGTTTTTTAAGTGTGAAAAGGCCATTACAGTAAACTACTTGCGGAGATAGCCATAAAGCGCTAACCTTAGGTTAAGTGTCTTACTCTTGGGCATAACATTGATTGAGCACAATTATGTTCTCTGTCGCCTCAAGGATTGTTTGCTTCAAATATAAGCAAATGGAACTTTGTGGAATCTCTCTCTTATTGCCCCCCTCGCTGGAGTCCTTTCCCCATCTTTTTCTTCTCCTTATCCCTTAGATTTTTGCCACTGCCCAGATAGTAAACAGCTATCGGAGGCTGAATCATCTGCTGCAAAATTGGTTTTCATAGAGAGCCAAGTCTGGCAGCAGTGCTGGAGCGTCTCTGTGCCCTGCAGCCAGATTTTGCCTTTACTATTTCAGGATATATATATATATATATATATATATATATATATATATATATATATATATATATATATATATATATATATATATATATATATATATATATATATATATATATATGATTTATTTTATCTTTGCCTTAATGACAGTAAATAATATTTCATTAGATATTTTTCAAGACACTTCTATACAGCTTAAAGTGACATTTAAATGCTTAACTAGGTTAATTAAGTTAACTAGGCATGTTAGGGTAATTAGGTAAGTTATTGTATAATGATGGTTTGATCTGTAGACTATGGGAAAAAATAATTTAAAGGGGCTAATAATTTTGACCTTAAAATTTTTAATTTTTTTATTAAAAACTGCTTTTATTTTAGCTGAAATAAAACAAATAAGACTTTCTCCAGAAGACTTTGCTCTGTTAACATAATTTGGAAATATTTAAAAAAGAAAAAAAATTCAAAGCGGGGTGAATAATTCTGACTTCAACTATATATATATATATATATATATATATATATATATATATATATATATATATACATACATACACACACACACACACACACACACACACACACACACATTTTTCATCAATTTCTGTTTAACGGAAATAAGGTTTTTTCAACACATTTCTAAACATAACAGTTGTAATACCTAATTTTAAGAAAAAAATGGCTTAACCAGGTTATTTAGGCAAGTTAGAGTAATTAGGTTATTAGTTAAAATGGTTCTTTAAAAAAATTAAGACTGCTTTTATTAGCTAAGTACTTTTTCCCAGAATAAAAAAAAAAAAAAAAATATATATATATTATCGGATATACTTTGAAAAATTCCTTACAAATAATTACACATTTTTAGTCAGATATATACAAAATTATTTAATCATCATATGTATATGCTGGTGCATAAGTATGCTAGCTACATAATTTTGGTTATTTAGCAAAAACGCATTTAACTTACTTGTATACAGAAAATGTGTAATAATAATAATAATAATATATATTTCACTTAAAATTACATTCGTTTCTTCAGTTTTGCTGAAACTGCTTCTATTATTATTAAGTAATTTATGGCCCAGTTTCACAAACAGGGCTTAGATTAAGCCAGGACTAGGCCTCAGTTTAATTAGGCTATTTAAGCCAAATTTATAAAAATGGCCTTAGAAAAATACATTACTGGTGTGCACCTGGAAAAAGGAAATGACACTGATGTATTTTAAGACATCTCACTGCAAGTTATTTTGAGTTGAGACAGCTCAAACATGGAATTTAATCTTGACTAGCCTTAAACCTTGTTTGTGAAACCGGGGGTATATGTTTTGTTAGCTTAAAATATATCATGCATTAAGCTTGAATTAATATACATTTTACATATGTAATGTGAAGTGGACGCTGACAATGAAATTCGGATCCAAATGCAGGGTTTATTAACAAGAATGGTCAGGCAAGCAATGATCAACAAAGGGGCAAACAGATGTATACGGGCAATCCAGAGTCATAGTCACTAAGCAGGCGAATGGTCAGTACAGGCAGGCAGCAGGCAATGTAAACAAACAAACAAGGCGAGGGTCAAAAACACGACAAGGCAAGGCATGGAAACCACGTTGTAATGTTCAAAAAGTTGAGTCTGACGTGTAATTTTCTTGTGAGCAACAGTAACTTTTACTTTCAGTTTAGTGTTAATTTGAACAGTTTTTGTCTATATATTTACACCTTTTGTGTATTTTCAGGAGTCTGGACCTCACGGGTGGAGGGGCTCTTCAGTATAGACTGGTGTGGGACACTTCTTTGAGTGATGTTGATGCTGAGTGGGTGAAGTACACGGTGGTGTGTATATAGAGTGCTGCGGATTTATTCTTTGGTGTTCACTCCTCCTGGTGAGAGCCCAGTTCCTGGGTTAAGTGTGGTATAATAATAATAATAATAATAATAATAATAATAATAATAATTATTATTATTATTATTATTATTATTTGATTACTGTTGCTCATAGTGAGGAAATGTGCTTTTATTTGCTCTTGATTTTTATGAGAGTGCACACTACTGCTTGAACTGAATACATTTTGTATTTTTATAAATTGTTTCTCACGTTTCTGCCTGCACTTATTTTCGAGGGAACGAACCTGTGTCCTTGTTGGGACGTGTTCCCCATTAAGTTGGGGTGGCGCAGTCGCTACAATTCTTTATAAAATCACACTGATTTTGTGTGTGTGCTGCTCTCTCTCGAGTAGCTCCTCCCTTAAGCAGCAGCCCTCACGCGCCACACAAGCATAGATCACTAGTGATTGTCCCAGCATACAAATATGAGCATTTGAGCAAGTAGTTTTATTTTGCTGACTGTCTTGCAATGCAGCAGACTTCTGTTATATTTTACTGTTTTCAAGTTGAGGAAAAACTGACATTAATTATTAACAAACAAACACATAAAAAAGCAACATGTACAAAATGATACAAAACACAACAACAAGCAAAAAGAAAAAAAGAAAGAAAATACTGCACACAAACTAAGGCGAACAGCAGGAGTCACTACATCTATCTAGCATAATCTCATTTTCAGATATTCACTGAAGTGATAACAGGCTACAGCAGATTAAATTAATTGACCAATTTTGTTCATGAAGGAGCCCCTGTCTCTTTAAAAGAAAGGTTTTACATTCAAATTCATCTTGTATATTAACTCCTCATATCAGACTTTTCCCACTATTAATTCCTCTGTCCATATAAAAAAAAAAAAAACATTCCTGTAAAGTCTTGCTCTATTATTCAGCTCTTTATTAGTTCTGTTTTTATCCACGTATTTTGATGTGCAATTCGGACAATGCCAAGATGCACATACAGTTGAAACCAGAAGTTTCCATCCACTGTATAAAAAGTCACATAACTATTTAAAAAAAAGTCAGTAATGTGACTACACTTTTTCTCTTTTAGGTAAGTTCAAATTATCAAATTTGTTTCTGTTATGCTTAATAGCTTTTCTTGAAAGTCAAGTTTACATACAATAAGATTATTATGCCTCTGAAAAAGCTCAGATGATGGTGTCAAGGTTTTGGAAGTTTCTGATTGGCTAATTGACAACATTTGAGTTAATTGGAGGCACAACTGTAGAATAATATTTAAGGAAAACCTCAAACACACTGCTTCCTTGTGTGACAACATGGGAAAATCAACAAGCCAGAATCAACAAAAAAGCCAGATTACAATTTGCTAAATTACACTGGGGGAAAAAAAAATGGAGACATGTCCTGTGGTCTGATGGAACTAAGATTGAACTGTTTGGCCATAATGACCAGTGTTACATTTGGAGGACAAAGGGGAAAGCTTACAAGCGTAGGAACACCATACCAACTGTGAAGAATGGGGGCAGCAGAATCATGTTGTGGGGCTGTTTTGCTGCAGGAGGGACTGGTCCACTTTACAGCTTAGAAGCCATCATAAAGAAAGAACATTATGTAGAAATACTGAAGCATCATCTCAAGACATCATCCAGGAAATTAAAATTTGTCCACAAATGGGTCTTCCAAACCGACCATGACCCTAAGCATACTGCCAAATTAGTTAAAATGTGCAATAAGGACAACAGAGTGAATGTTTTGGAGTGGCCATCACAAAGCCCTGACCTAAATCCTATAGAAAATTTGTGGGCAGAGTTGAAAAAGCTTGTGCGAGCAAGACAGCCTACAAATCTGATTCAGTTACACCAATTCTGTCAGGAGGAATGGGCCAAAATTTCTTCAAACTATTGTGAGAAGCTTGTGGAAGGATACCCAAAACATTTGACCAAAGTTATGCAGTTTAAAAGCTAAGCTAAAAAAAATACCAAGGAAATGTATGTAAACTTTCGACTGTCTAGAAATTAATTAAAAAATTCTCTTATTATTCTGGCATTTAGCAAATATAAATTATTTAGGTAATCCTAACGGACCTAAAATAGTAAACGTTTAGTATGATTTACCATCAGACATTTAAAAAAAAATGGTTATGTTCCTTTTTTAGTGTATGTACAATGGCAACACATTTACCAAGTAAATTATTTGATGCACATCAAAAAAACAAAAAACAAAAAGAAGTGTGATTTTGTGTAAACAGATAACGAGATTAATCAAATCTCAAATGTTATTTTACTAATTCTGCAAACCTTTGAATAAAAGTCCATCTCCAATAATTTTGTCCATAAACCCAGCTCACACTATGCAAGTTCTAATAATCCTTTACAATTGTAGCTTGTCGGACTGCATGAACACGATTCCCATGTCACACTGTAAGATCTCAGTTTTCATAATGTCAGACTGAATGACAATCAAGATGTACTAAACATCGAACAGCGTTAAGTAACCTGTATTCTGAAACTGAACTTGCATAAACAATCTGTCATGTTACTCATACAATCAAGTCTCATGGCAGTTTTTCACAAAATGTAATCATTTAAAATCTTTTCAACAACAGCATTAAAACAATCATGTTAAAATTCAAACGTTTGTGATTAAATCAACAAATGTAGCCTTGGTTAAATATAATGTGGATTGTGATAATGACACATGACATGTCTAAAGCAAGTCTGACAACTGAGCACTTTCTATACACTATTACAATGTTATATATGAAAATAAAACAATTGCAGATGGTGCAGGTGGAGTTTGAGCTGTGTCCTTGCTGGAAAAAGATAATCTTTCGAAAATCACATTCTCTCCATTTGTTAAATTTAGCATTAAATTCATTGATGCAGAATCTCAATATTCTGGAGGGACACAACAGCTGGCCATTTTTCTATTCATTATAAATAGGGCCAGGCGGAATCTGCGGATGTTTTTTGCAATTTCTGCGGAGAATTTTGGTAAAAATCTGCGGATTTCTGTGGAATTATTTTGGCAGTCTCATAACTAAAACCTTAATATGTGAAATATGTGTAATTTAAAAACTGAATAAATTCAGATTTATACACATTTACTCAAGTAAATAAACAGAATTAATGATGGACTAAAAATCTGCAGAATTCTGCGGAAAATCTGCGGGCCTAATTATAAGTAATGGGAATTCAGATTTTTAGTTAGTGAAAGTAAAGAATTTTGATAGTTGGTTTGGACTTGGAACCTTGTAGGATGCATTTTTCCTATCGTGGGTGATGCTGACCAATAGGTGTGTATGTCGTAGTTGCCAACCTTCTCATTGCTGTAGTTGCCGACCTTTTCATCAAAGAGACACTATCAGACTGGAGGTTTTTGGATACCAGAAAGTAGACTTTATTCTCCATAATAAAGCTGAGAAAGTGCAGAGCAGACCTCAGAACATTCTGAAATCTTTCCTGGACAATTCCTAAAGTTTGTGTTTTCCACAATCTTTATACAGATTCTTTGACACACCCCTAGGTCTCTCGTTTTAACTTCTAACCATCCTTGGGTACGTTTTTCTCAGGTGTTCCTGTTATTTTTGGCTCTCAGCCAGCTTGCTCATAAGCAGCTGTTTTGACAGCCGAGATGTCCCTACATAAATGCAACTTATGCAAAAGAACTAAGTGTTTACATTATGGTACATTACCTTAATAATATGTTACTCTCCTGAATACTTCTCACACATATAGCTTCATATGAATGTTTAAACATATTCAGTGCTTTACATATTCAGTTAATCTACATAATCAGTCATTCTTCAGAATGGCCTTCTCATAGCAGGCTCCCATAACGGGCTTCAGCACCTCTGTGGGCTCATTTTACACATATCCAACTTAGCCTAGCTCATGTCTATGTTTATGTTTACTGCAGACGATATCACGTTTAGAGAATAAGAAATTAAAATCTTCTTCACGCATTATCTCTATTAAAATGCATAAAATGGCCAAATAAAACAGAGCGGATTCCATTGTTAGGTAGACATGAAATGGACGAAAACTTTGTGGAGCTATAGTATGCATTCCTGTATGATGTGTCATCGAGAACCACTACTATGACAGAAATAGCTGATAGCTGAGGTGCTTCAGCAGACTGATGAGTACCTGAATAAGCATGTGAACTACCAATCTCTTATTATGTTCTCATTCACAATGCAGTGCGCTAAATCTCTATATGAATGTGTCTTAGCTTTGTTTGCAGACATTTCTGGGAAACCACTTCTTCAGCTGCAAAAGCATCTCTTGCTGGCAAAGAATGAATCTATCTACTATTTTTGTTCAGAAAACACACACACATATATAGGAAACTGCCATCAACGAGGAACTCTCAACTGACAATTGCAGAGATATTTGTAATATATGCAGTTGCTTGATGACAACATGCGCCACATGATGATTGATCGCAAAGCAATGTATAGTCTGGCATATTTGATACCCACCAGACAAGATATTATGTAGACAAAATCAGAAAAGTGTAGTCTGAACAGGGCATAATTTGCAACCTTTGATGCAAACATTACTATTTAGTTTGTTTATGTTTTGTATGAAGTCAAGTGAACTAATTTTAGATTCTGAACAGCATATTTTTATCAGACTACACAAACTTAAAACATGAAGGAAATAAACGGAGCTGACTCTACTGCACACACACACACGCACACACACAGTGTTACACAGCTCAGAGAAGGATTAGAAACATCATCCACTGAGCCTATGCTACAAGCCGAACAGCAGAGAAGGCCTCGGGACATCATACCAGCTCTGAGTCCTCCATTGTTTTCTTCACACTAGCAATAAAACTTGGAGCTCTATGGTTGCTTCTCAGTACATACATTCCTCGGCTTACCTTGAGGAGATGTACTTACAAAAATATCATAATCTCAGCATATGGATATTAATCTAATCACTTAAATATGTTCGAGGCTGACGGTTGGGTTGTTGCGTGTTAAGGGAATAATTTTGCCTCAAGGCAAATCAAATAAAAATATCTTCTAGGCTATTATGATCAATCAGTGCTGCAGTGAATCACCACCTGATTCACCGCAATAACAAGAGAGCTTATGTCTGTTTGTTGAATTTGGCCAGAGTTTCTCTACACAAGATTGCTGTTCAATCTCGCAGCCAAAAACAGCACTGGATGGCTCGATGGACTCTCTGGAGGCATACACAACACCATTTTTGACTGAAAACTGAAAACTTTTTAATGAGTTTTGGCCATTAATTTACATTACAACAGCATTTTTTGGGCCTGAAAATGCAGACTTTAAAAAATGAGTTTGAAAGTGGATACTGTTATTATCTCCATGTAAACTACTTTTTTTTTTTTTTGGAAAATGTGATGTTATGCATGTGCGTATTACTGTACACGTTATGTCTGCTTTACAAATGGGATGAGGACTTGGTAACCAAAACAACAATAGCGATGTTTCCATCCTAAGATGCGAGTTAAATTTATGCGTATAACTGGAATATCGAACAGATATGTTCGAATGTTATCACTCGATTGAATGGGCATTATCAGTGGTTATCAGTTGATACATATGGGCCAGTAGGGGCCTCCTGCAGGTGGGCTCAGAAGGCTGTTATCATCCATCCACATAGTTAATCAGCTATACTAATAAAGAAGACTCCAGATCCAGATCTGTTTTTACATTACTGTGACGGTTGGGCTTAGGGTTTGGGTAGATGTTAATTAAATAAATTCATTCATTATTTTCTTTTCGGCGTAGTCCCTTTATTAATTCGTGGTCGCCACAGCGGACAGCCAACTTATCCAGCACGTTTTTACGCAGCGGATGCCCTTCCAGCCACAACCCATCACTGGGAAACATCCACACACACTCATTCACACTCATACACTACGCACAATTTAGCCTACCCAATTCACCTGTACCGCATGTCTTTGGACTGTGGGGGAAACCGGAGCACCCAGAGAAAACCCACGCAAACGCAGGGAGAACATGCAAACTCCACACAGAAACGCCAACTTACTCAGCCGAGGCTCGAACCAGCAACCTTCTTGCTGTGAGGCGACAGCACTACCTACTGCGCCACTGCCTCCTAATTAAATACAATTAAAGGGAAATTTAATAAATAATATAAATAAATAAAAAAAACACATACAGCCGTATGTGATCTATAGCTGATTAACCATGTGGATGGATAATAATAGCCTTCTGAGCCTACCAGTAGATGCAGAAGGCCCCTAATGGCCCATATTTAACAGCTGATAACCACTGATGACGCCCATTTAATCAAGAGATAACATTCAAATTGGCCGACATAAGATATGCGAATAAGGCAGCGTTTCCATCCAAGTAGTCAAAGAGAACAAAATCGTCACTTCCTGATTAACTGGGCCAAATATCAAAAGTAAAAACAAAATTTGCTGCGGTAGGAGAGGGAGAAGGTGCGTGAATTTTTTCCTAATTTAATAAATGACTTGCGCCTCAGAAGACCGTATGCCAACAATGAACTCGTGGTGGAGTTTGAAGGCGTCAGACACAGAGCACAGACATTCTTGACAATTCTGGAGGTAATTAATAATATAATAACACTAATACTGGCATTTTAGAATGACCAAAACAACATTTCAGATGTTTTACAGTGTGCTCAGTCTGCTGGTTTGTCTATTCACACACTTTTTTATCATCACATGATCTCTTATAACAAATCACGTGACTTTTTTTAATGCACATGCTGGAATTTGTTCGGTAAAAGTGTTTCCGTCATGGTTTATGCGCATCTTTTCTTATCGAATGAAAAGTTTATCCTACTCAGTTATGCGCATATTATACGCATTTTCAAAATGTATGCGCATCTTGATGTTTCCATCAACTGTTTTTTTATGCGCATCTCCAAAATACGCATACAAATAGGTGGATGGAAACGTAGCTAATGATGTACTACATGAATTTCATTGAGACCCTTACCTCTTAATTAATCATTGTCTACATCAGGGGTTTCCAAACTTTTCAGCCTGTGACCCCCCAAAAAACAATCCCAGTGACTCGCGATCCCCACATTCCTCATACTGTAGGTGGTTTATAAATATACAAATGTTGCTTGTCACACGACAATTGTAACCAGTGATGTGACACTGACAATGGAGGTGAGGATCCAAATGCAGGGTTTTAATAACAGGATGGTCAGGCAAGCAATGATCAATACAGGAGCAGCCAGATGCATAAGGGCAGTCCAGAGTCGTAATCAAAATAACAGGCAGATGGTCACAAGGCAGGCAGAAGACAGGAGTAAAACAGAATAAACTAGGCGAGGGTCAAAACACGGCAAAAACAAGACAAAGGAAACGCGTTGTAATGTCACTGAAACAGATAACAAGACTCGGCAACTGGGGTGAGTGTATGTGGTGTTTAAATAGAGTGTGTAATCAGTCTTTGACAATCCTTCGGTGGTGTGTGTGCAATCAGTCGAGATGAGGAACATGTGTGTGTGTGTGTGAGTGGAGTGCATGTATGGAGTTGTAGTCCATGAAATGGCGGTTTTGTAGTCCGTTAGTGTTTGTGCATGTTTACCAGCGATCTATGAAGTAAAGATCGCTGGTGATCGTGATAACAATAGGCCTGAATAAACATGAGCATATTGACAACACAAAAAAGTGCAAGAGTCTAACAATCATATCATTTTTATAGTCATTTATTAATTTGTTTAATTTAATATTAACCTCATCTAATGAGACTGGTGGACACAATGTTTTCAGCACAAGTCTATTCTTGGTTTAATTTTGGAGACCGCCACTCAGAGATCATCCTCAATGTAAAGTTGTGGCCTGTATTCATTTTTAATGTATTTGATTGCAATAAAGGTGTCAGAAAGTTAAACCTGGTGCTATAAAATCCATATGCTGCATCTGACGCTATTGCTGTGTTGTTAATCTAACGTAAACACACCAATCCTGAACAAAAAATGCATAACGCATTTAATTTGCATTGTGTTGTTTTTTATGTAACTATTAACTACTATTTTATCTTATGTGGGTTATGGATAAAACATAGCAATTCTAATAGTTTAATAAAATTAATTTAACTTTTGGAAATCATCAAGCGACCTCCTGTTATTGTCCCGACTCCCACTTTGGGAACCACTGGTCTACATCACTTTGGAAAGTATGTTCAGTTCACCATGAGTACTATTCAATAAACTAACCCATGGAACACAGCTTACAAGTGACAGGAAAAGTAAGTGATATGGATGACAACTATTTTGTTTGTAATTGCATTGTTTTGTTTCACAAGTATACAGTGGAGATCAAAATTAGAGAATTACCTACGATTCCCTTCATTTTAGGGTCACTGTTAGTCATTTTTGAAGATTGAACAGGAATAAAAGAACACTTTCAGATCCTCATGGTTATTGGGGTTAACATTGCACCTTGATTATATCCATAGATATATGCACTAGATATCACATAGGGACCCTGAGCATGCGTCAATAGCGCCGCCACATTGGTACAGTGCTCCTAGGACAAATGTCATTCAACCGCACTAGACAAGACAGTGCACCAATGTGAAGATGCTGGACTTTAGCGCTGTGTACGGATGTAGTAACGAACAAACAAAGAAAACAAAGCACAAAGGCTGAACATTTCATAGGTAAGATTTCGTTTTTTATTTTTTGTATGTTATGAACTTTTGTGCTTAACAAGTAACATTATTGATGATAATACAGTCTCTTACTGCACTGACCATAAGGCAAAGTAGCACCAACTCGCACTAAATTCTAAGCTTATGCTAGTTTTGTTGAATAAAAAAAGCAAACAATGTTATGAAATATGACAAGAAGACGCTGCGGTGCCAGAAACTTGTATTATTGTCGGCTGAGTGAACGTCGTTCATAACGGAGATTCATTCACAAACGAATCGCTTCCTTCGTCAGAATGAGACGTGAAAGCAGGAGTATGGGTGTTTCAGGACATGGATTAGATCAAATTAAACAGGGAAGGAGGATAATGCATTTCCATGCACACAAACACTCACTCTTTGTCGGCAATGCCTGTGCGGTCACATCCATCAATATAGAAAAGTGATGTAAAATTGTAATATTTCGTAATTTAAAAAAAATATTTGCATACTGACCACCGGGGAAAACTCCCGATCATAGATATATGTGTATATGTGCATTTCTCTGGCTTTGGATGGCCACAGTCCTCCACTTCACCTTGGTCCCGCATTCATTTCAAAGGAGCGCTACCCTGTACTAAAATGGCGGCTCTATTGACGCATTCGTTCTAATAGACAACAGCAGGGTAGGCGACATCTAATGTATATATCTATGGATTATATCATTCATTCATTCATTTTCTTTTCGGCTTAGTCCCTTTATTAATCAGGGGTCGCCATAGCGGAATGAGCCGCCAACTTATCCAGCATATGTTTTGCGCAGCGGATGCCCTTCAAGCCGCAACCCAACACTGGGAAACACCCATACACTCTTGCATTCACACACATACACTATGACTAATTTAGCTTATTCAATTCATCTATTACAGCACATCTTTGAACAGTGGGGGAAACCGGAGCACCCGGAGGAAACCCATGCGAACATGGGGAGAACATGCAAACTCCACACAGAAATGCCAACTAAACCAGCCGGGGCTTGAACCAGCAACCTTCTTGCTGTGATGCGATCGTGCTACCCACTGCGCCACCACGACACCATCATGATTGTCTAACAAAACCAATTTAACAGGTAGCCAAACTGTCCAGTTTTAATTTACTTTGCAGGATTGTGAGCTGTTCTGAAGTGACTCAACACTTCCGACAAACAAATGAGCCAATCAGCCAGAGCAAGAGAGGTTAGTCTTTACAAATCTGTTATGTTTGGGATATTGTATCGTTACCATGTCACTAACTCATTTAAATCCCCCCCAAAAAAGCTGGTCATCCACAAAAGACAAACACATTCGACCACATGAGCATTTACTCTATAAAAGAAATTCAATGGAAGGTGCTGTCTACAATTTTTCCATAGTAATATTATAATACTACTGTACTGCTGGGAATACAAGAAGAAAATAATCTGGAGGAAAAGAAACAACAACAGCAAACTCAAAATCACAAGCTTTGCTTGTGATGTCCTGATACAATACAATTTCTTGTTGAATTGCTGATTACCTCCTCTATTGTAAGTCGCTTTGGACAAAAGCATTTGCTAAATGATTAAATGTATTGTAAACGTATCAATAAAAACTCTAACATTATTTTCAAGCTGGATGAAAATGAAGCTCAATGCCAAACATACCTCTTACTCTGTTGTCAGGATGGATATTAATTATTTGTAGTGAAATCTTATTATATTTTTTAGTTCATTTGAATGGAAGTTCTCCAAACCGGAAGTACAACGCATTATTCCCCTTTTTTCTGCATGTGTTGAGATACATTATGTAAAGATGTGACACTATATTCCATGACCCCTTTAACACCTTAGCTTATTTCAGAGAATAATTGTAAATTTTCCTATACAGTTGCCTGTGACTGACACCGTCAGAGTGTTGATTGATTTGATCTGAAGGCATGTGTTTGCTTAGCCTCCAGTAGAGCATAAATAATCATTACCTTCTGCGGTTCCTACATCTCTGCCATTGCCATTTGTACTTTCGGTGTGTCACATTGAACAGACTCACGTCCTGGTTGTCATGGACACATACTCTCTGCTCTTTGTTTTTTGAAAGATGTCTTTTAAAAGTGCACGTTCAAAGAGGTGAAGCCACCCACAAGCGGTAGAACAAACCGAACTTTAACAAAGACGGATGTGCATTCATACTGGCAAAGATGGGTTTCTTTAGACGGCTGAAAAATGGTTCGAAATGAACTTTTAAAAAAGATGGTCTTGAATGAATAAAAGTGAATTATTATGTATAACCTGTGAGAGGCCAGTAGAGCTTTTATAATGAGTAATCCAGATCACAGATCTCTGAACTATTGCTTTATCAAGTCAGTGAAGTGCATGCGTTATTACTCTCAGTAGACCCACATCTCATATACAGGAAATAAGCCCTTTATTTGTAATGATAAAAATGTGCATTGCTATGTTATAAACACCTTTAATTCACTAACTCTTTTTCTCTTATGGTTATTATTGGTTTTAAGGCTGATATGTTTATTAAGCTAATACTATTTTGACTGGAATCCCAACATGGACATCATTTCTTTGACATATAGCCTTGATACATGCTTTAAAGTGCTTCCTCAGGCTACTTTGGTTGTTTATCTGTCTCCCCCCACAAATACAATGTGTTATTTATGTAGAGGGCTTGTGTTTTTCCATGTGCCTGTTCCTGTGCAGTTCCGATCCCCAGTCATAAATGAAAAAGAAAGAGCTTCAGAAATCAGATATAAGATAAAAGAAACTGAGATGTTTACTTCTGTTTTCCTGGCCACTTTATAACTCCCTACTAAATACCTTCATACTTATGTTGAAATGAAATTCTGGACACATACTGACAGAGAAATGAAATGCTCTTGCTGCAGTGTTAGAAAGAGACGTAATTTTAAAAGAGAGCTCGAAACAAACAAGCAATTAGAACAGCCTTAATAACACAGCCAGGCATCATCCGATGCAAATCTAATAAGGTTATGATGATAGCAAATAAAATAGTTAGATATGTTTGGCAGAAGAAAAGGGTGGTTAATTTATAAAGTAATTTCAAGAGGATCTAGTGCTTATGATTGACCAAAGCTGGTCTTGCATCAGCTAACACAAGATGCACTAATCAGATGAATCCTAACTCACTATAAATAACCAGATTTTCTTACCTGAAGAATTCCTCCTTCCACCCTTACTCTTCCTCCCTTTTCCTAAATTGGGCGGCACGGCAGCCCAGTGGTTAGCACTGTCACCTTACAGTAAGAATGTCACTGGTTCAAATCCTTACCAGGCAATGTTTCTGTGTGGAGTTTACATGTTGTCCCTGTGCTTGCGTGGGTTTTCCCAGTGTTCCGCAGTTTCCTCCCACTGTCCAAAGACATGCGAGATAATTGAATTGACTAATGGTCCGTTTTTACTGTCAAAAGGTACCAAAAAGTGAACCATACCAAACAACTATTTTAGGTACCCTTTCTGAAGGGTACCTAGCATGACAAAAGGGTACCAAAAGGCGGAGCTAGACATGCAGTTAAATGCTATTGGTTTACAGAAAAATGTCACCAGCGCATAGACAAGCTAGGAGAGTGAAAACAAAGGAAGCACCATTTTTAAATACACAGACATTACATCGTAGTACTATATACATATAATAACAAGCCATGGTCAACCCGAGCTCAAACAAACCTTGTCGTCATCTCAATGAACAGCCACAAAGGCAAGAAGAACAAAATCTGTGGTGTCCTGTTGTTGTCTGTCTTAAAGCGAGAGTGGTTTCACTTTCTTGAGAGAGAGCTCACGTGCATGTCTCTATTTGAAATAATGAACTTCTTGAGCTGATGATAATAACGTGCACGAGATTAATGAAGTGCTTCTGACATCCAATCCTTTCAGAAACGGATAAATGCAAGAGTGAAGCGTGAAAAAACAAAGAAGAAGCTGGAAAAAAAACAAAGGAGCAAATGATTCTTTCAGCAACCTAAAAGGTGAACAAACTGCCATGTTTAACTATTATCATCACCTTTTGGACTGTAATGAACTCGGAATGACGGAATTACTTTCTAACAGCAGGTTACATGTGCTTTGATGTTTGCACTGACTGTGGTCTATATGTTGCGTCTTGTTTTTGAATAAAATAAGGACTAAATGTATGCTGTGTGTAGATTTTCTGTAATTGGTAATATATCAGAGACTGTAAGTGTCTGTATGAGTTTATATATGTTGCATTTAATTATTTATTTTATAAAATTGCAGATGTTACAGTAGGCTATTTTGCACTTTATCATTGATCTGCAGTTATTATCAAGTTATGTTCATAGAAAGGTTAGTAATGAACATTTATACACAAGTATTTATGTGTATAAAGCATCTGTTTTGTGAGAAGTGCTTCTCATATGATATGTGACAGACCCGTACAGCTTTACTTTGATATTTCCTCGAGCAAGAATGACGTCGACTGAAACTTTCTGTCATACACCAAATATGACCCATACCATATCGAACAGTACCACTCAGTAGAAACAGGTCATAATCCAAATTGGCACTATAGATGAACTCTTGAACTCTATATATCTCCCATAGCAATTCCTAACTTGTCATTAGCCATAACAAGTAGAGGAATTCTTGAGACCAACCTGAGCTCAAACTCTCCTCTCGTCCTTCGGAAGGGAGCCCTTTCTGAGTTCAGGGCTCTCTCCCGGGACAGCATGCCCAACATGCTTTATTATCAATCATCAACTAAGTGTGAACTTTTGAAATTGTATTTCAGAGTGAAACTGTTTAATTTAATGTAATCATTTACATTTAGATTGTGGTTGATAGATCAACTGATCAATTTACTAAAATAATTTGTGCTTAAAAAATAGACTTAATAAAGTAAATGATTCAAATGACTCATTTATAAGGACATAAACTGCATGACTGCTTGTCACCTCTTTTTTGTCTATAATTGTAACAATTTGCAGTTGCACACAGTTTGGGTTTGAATTCAGGCTTTGGTTTTATCACAAAATGAGTGATGTTTTATAATGAACTTATGGATTACTTGTATATTACTTTTGACCTAACTTATTAATAATAGGGGGTTTATGAATTTTAGTTTATGCAAAGCTATAGTGATTAAAAAAAACTATATGGTGGGGTTACTGTAGGAATGATTCAAATACCAATTCACTTGCTTCATTCCTGGATGAATCAGTCTTTTTTGGATTAATGGCATGATTCGCTTAGTTTATAATCCCAAATCAGAAAAAGTTGGGACAGTGAGAGAACTACAGCACGTTACCACAATGTAAACACCAGGCCACATGCTTTAACACCAACACAAACAGATCACAAGGCATGAATACACAATAAATAAAAACACTTGCCGTGCACTCACACATGCAGCGTGCATGTTCCATCTCAGCGCCAAACAGTGGCGGCTGGTCAATAGAGGGCGCTGGGGCGCCGCCCCCCCTTCAAGTTAGACCCCTTTAATATGTTAATGTTTATTATCACAAATATTAACAAAATAAATTGATTTAATTATAACATTCTAACATTTATTGTAGTCATACTAACATTTATTGAAAAAAAAAGTATGAACAATATTTTTTCATATGTGTGCGGGGCGCCGGACTAATGAGTGTCTATGTAGGTACACAAACTTTTGCAAAGCATGTGATATGACGATAAGCTCTAATTGGCCTGTTTTAAATTGTCTTTGGGGCGCAGCGCTCTGCGCCCCGAACCCTCTCAGTTTTGTTGTTAGAACGAATCATATTTGTTTTTATATGATTGGCCTTATGTGATTGGACCATTCTCACCAAAGAGCTTAGAATGTAATTTCTCGAGATGAAGGAAATTTCCGTTGTATCTTTGCTAAGATATCCGTTCACAAGGCGTTTGGATGAAGAAAAAAAAAGAATCAAGAAGCTTGGACCCGTCTTTGCAAATTCACCAGTAGTCAAGTGATGGCGAGCGCACGAATATTCGGGGCTTTTCCAGCACTTGTTATGACAAACGGAGTTGGCCGGCAGGTTCATGTAAGTCATACCTTTTTTTATTTCCGTGTTTGCTGTTTCAAACAGCATGACGCAAGAGAGGCTGAATGCATTGGCTATGCTGTCAATAGAGAAGACACTGGTGACTGAGATGACTGACTTTAACGGTTATTGAGAAATTTGCAAGCCAGAAGAAAAAAAGGAGAGCATAATTTATTTTCAAGTAGTGCTACTGGCCAGTGATTAGGCAACATTTGTTTGTGTGTGTGTGTATGTGTGTGTTTACTGATTATCTTGATTACTTCATTACTGATAATAAACCCAAATTGAACTAAAATGAACTGATTTGTGATGCATTTATTGTATGCTTTAGTCATATTTTTGTTTTTTGATACATCACCTGAAAAATGGCTTTTACACTCTTACTTTACCAACAGTTAAATTTTTTTCTGGTGTTTGCGCCCCCCCAAAATTTTTTAACACCAGCCGCCACTGGCGCCAAATGAAACCAACTAGACGCTGAGAATGAAACACTGCTGACAAAACAAACACATCCACAAGAAATAGCTCGCTACAAAGACACGAACGCGCAGCTCACTCAAGACCACGCCTTCACAACAACGACAACAAGAGACACAGACCAAGACAGGATGAGTGCCCGGCCCAAGAAAACTTGAGCCAAGCATGACAAGACAGGACTAGTGTCTGGACTCCAAAACAAGCCACCAAAACAAGAATTAACAAGACCGAAGTGGCAGAATCCTAAATCATACGCTGTTTAAAACATATGCTGGATAAGTTGGCAGTTCATTCCGCTGTGGTGACCACTGGTAAATAAAGGGTCTGAGCCGAAGGAAAATGAATGAATGAAAGTCTACGATTATGTATCTCTTGTTCCTGTAGTTTTCAATACAGCAGTGTAAATCAAACACTAATCCTTCAGCTTAGTCTTTGAATTGTTAGGGTGGAATGAACCACCAATTATTCATGTTACCATTTACATATGTTTTATGCAGTGGATGCATATCACCTATACCACATGCAAACACAGGGAGAAAATGTAAACTCCAAAAAAGAAATGTTTCATTTCACAGCTGGGATTTGAACCAGCTACCTTCTTGCTGTGGGGCGACAGTAATTTTCCTCTACAAGGCAGGACTTATAGCCTGTTACACTATGGTGATAAAACTAAACAAAAACTGAGACAAAGTATTTAAGATTTATTGCACGCAAATCACTGAAAAGTTGAAAATTTTTATTAGAACAGATTTTTTTAAATCATATATTTGGATATAACCTCTTATTTAAATATTTGAATGCTCAAATTATGTGTGCAGGCTTTGTTTAGTCACTATCCAGAAAGAAAAGTGAATAGGTGAAGCACAGATGCATCTTAAGTTACATTTCAGAACTAAAGTAAACACGAAAGAATCGACTCCCACCCCTGCTTCTTGTATGAGGTTTTGAAGCTACAGGCAAACACTAAATCGATACACCTAAAACAGGTGTAGGATTTATTTTCTGACCTCTTATGATCAATGTTTTCTAGATGTGTGGAGTTATCTGAATTTAACTGTTCGCACTCCTTCCAACAACAAAATAAGATTAGGTGTCATAAGAACTCGCACTTCTCTTTCTATGGTTCTTGTCACTCTTTCATCATCCTGAGAGGAACATGAAGACGTGTTGATTATTCAGACTGAGCAATGCACAGTGTTCACATCCTATGACCGTCTTCAAAGAAGGATGAAAGAAGGATGGCAAACTTCCAGAGAACAAGCATGCGGTACTTTTGTATTGCATCAGTGGTGAACTGCTTCAGGACACAGATTTTACACTGGACAAAGACTAGCAAAAACAAATACATGCGAATAAAAGTTTCAAACACATTAATATATTAAGTAATATTGTAATGCTTAATAATAAAGTTAAGACACTTGATAATAGATAGAGGATTAATTGGATCATGTTTCCTTTTCATGTGTAAAAATAGTTTTGAGATTTTAAGATGGCAGTAAGGGGCATTACTTGTTTTATTTAGCTAATTTCTTGTACTAAAACTGTCCCCTAAATTCAGCTATTTCAACTATTGTAAAAAAAATGAATTGGTTGATTCTTTGTAATTGTTCATGAAATAAAATCCTTTTTTTTTTTTTTACACAAATCTGACCAATTTTATGAATCCTGCTCAAGCCCTCAGCTCAAATTGTGCCTTTTCTTTTGTACAGAAATGTAGAAGTGATCAAAATAAAATAAAAAAGTTTCAAAGCAATTTTTTAGCCTTTAGGCAAGTCTACTAGGCTCTGTTTGGTCGGATGGCCCAGTCTTTTGTATTTAGTCTACTGCATTACTATATCTAAAATTTCAGCACACAAAGCTTCATCAATCCTCAGAGCTTCAATGGAGGACAGTACTGATGACTTTGATTTTATAATATCAGATAGACCACAAATCTGTTGAAACCAAAACCTCCAGGATGTTATATTTGAGATATTAGAAGATGTTTTATCTGTACACTTCCTTTTCATCAGCATTAACAAGAGCATACTAGCGAATCTGTCACGGGGGCAGTACCTTTTCAAATACATTGTTGTTCTTAACAGGTTCTTAAAGGTACATATTATTCATTAATTCATTAATTTTCCTTTTTAATTGATATTCATTATTAACAATATAATGAATCATACAATTTTGACTAGGTTATGAAAAAATTCAGTTCATCTATCCGCTTGTTAAGTGTGATTTCATGTGAAGAGGCTATATCAAACTGTATGGGGACACTAATTCATTTTCTTTTCAGCTTAGACCCTTATTTTTCAGGGGCTGCCACAGCGGAATGAACCGCCAACTTATTTAGCATATGTTTTATGCAGCACATGCCCTTCCAACCGCAACACTGTACTGGGAAACACCCATACAGACTCACTTTCACACACTAAAGCCAGTGGCGTAGCGCAAAATGCGGGGGCCCCCCTGCAAGAATTATTGACGGGGCCCCCTGGTGAAGTGGCCGGGGGGGTGTGTGTGTGTGTGTGTGTGTGTGTGTGTGTGTGTGTGTGGGGGGGGGTGTTACTATCACAAACGTAATTTTTTTTCATGCATGACTGCAGTCTTCATAAACAAGATAATTAATTTATATATATAAACAAGATAATTAATAGTTAATTTATTTGACTAGTAACTTTGTATTGTAGTGGATAACACATTTCTAACATTCTAGTACATCAAGGCACATTTTTACACCTGTAAACTTTGAAGTCATTTTTTTTTGCCCTCCCATTAATTTAAAATAATGTTTTCTAAGTGATCTTTAACAAACCAAGGACATTTTCACAGTATTTCCTGTAAAAAAAAAAGAAGTAATAATAATAAATAATTTTTCTTTCTTATAGTTTATTTCTTAAATAAAAGCAGTTTTTTTTTTTTTTTTAAAAATACAATTTTAGGTCAGTATTATTAGCCTCCTTAAGAAATATTTACTGTATATTTTTGATTGTCTACACAACAAACCAGTTATACTATAGCTTGACTAATTATTCTAACTTTCCAAGTTAACATAACCTAGTGAAGTCTTTAAATTACACTTTAATTTAAATACAACTATCTTGCAAAATAACTAGTAAAATATTATGCACTGTCACCATGGGAAAGATAAAAAATGTAGTTATTAGAAATTAGTTAGTTAAACTATTATGTTAAAAAAAACGTGTTGTAAAAAATCATGTGTTGAAGACTCGTATGTCAGTACTGACATCTAAAACGAATGAAGGCAAAACTAAACGAGCTGAATATTACTTTCAACGTGACTGAAAACTAAATTTAATCATTGTGTTACATCTGTTCTCCTGTTCTTGCCGACTGTTTGTAAATTCAAGACTGCATTTCCTAACGTAAAACTATACACACTCAATTTCTGATTAATAATATGCAGAGCCGAGGACTTCCTATATTAAAAGGTTTAAAATCGCTATTGAAAACAAAAGTCTAATATAATCAACAGTGGACATTTTGATAGTGTTTCACAACATGAACATGACTCAGGTGAATCTTTTTTTTACCTGTGTCAATTTGGGGGTTAACTTCTGAATGCGGGGAACTAATGCGCACAGCGCCGTTACAGAGAGAGCGCGCGTGAAGGCAGGGAGAGAGAGTGCACGTGAGAGCGAGTGCGCGCGACACCTAGAGCGCGCGAAAGAGGCCCCAGTCATTTCTTCGCAGTTTGCCGCCAATGGCTGATATCACTTCTCCGTGACGTTTTGACACAAAAATATCCCGCGGGGGCCCCTTATCACGCGGGCCCCCCCCCCGCGGTGCGTGCCCTGCGGACCCGTCCGCTACGCCACTGACTACAGCCAATTTAGTTTATTCAATTCAACTATAGTGTATGTCTTTGGACTGTGGGGGAAACCAGGGCACCAGGAGGATACCCATACATACCGTGCACCTCATAGTACCTTAAAGGTCCAAAAGTGTACCCTAACGGTACTAATTGAAAAGGTACCACCCCAGTGATGTTGTACCTTTATTTCAGAGTGTACAGTTTATAAGCACACCTGGCATTCAGATGTGTTTAGATTAGTTTAGATCACCACTGAAAATAAGACTGAGTGTTTCCTACATGTGGCTTGTCAAGCCCACTTACCTGTGTGAATCACACTCAGAATTGCACAATGTTATTCTCAGTGGTTAGCACTGTCGTCTCACAGCAAGTAGGTCACTGGTTTGAGTCCCGGCTGGGTCAGTTGGCATTTCTGTGTGGATGTTCTCCTCATATTGGCTTAGGTTTCCTCCGGGTGCTCCAGCTTCCCCCACAGTCCAAAGACATGCGTAATAGGTGAATTGAATAAACTAAATTGGTCGTAGTGTATGTGTGTGAATGAGTGTGTATGGATGTTACCCAGAACTGGCTTGCAGCTGGAAGGGCATCCACTGTGTAAAACATACGCTGCATTAGCCCCCTTAGCTGCAGCAGGTGCAATGATATTATATAGCACTGTAGTTATCTTGCTTGGGGATAATAGGTAGGCAAGCTATTACGCAATATCATTAATTCTGCTGCAGCCATGGTACGACAGCAAAGTTCCTTGATTATTATGCTGGAATGAGAATAGAGTTCCCATCTACAGTATATTGACTTAAAAAATAGCAACTTTCACAACAAATATTGTCAAAGTTTGACTGACATCATCAAAAATAATCTCATATTTTATTTCAGGAATGTTACATTAACACAGTATCACCGACCACCTATAAACTATTTAATCTCAACATCTCTTTCATCCTTAAATTCTTTGGCCTGTGCAAACTGGTTGTGTTTGGCCCTGCAGTTACTGATTGCAGCTCTATTTTTGGTCTGTAATTAAATTTAAGCAACGATGATCACCATGTTCATGTTGTTATATATTATTAGTAAGTAAGTAAATAGTAAGTTGTCATTTAGCAGCTGTTTTTCTGTGTACAGTTTATTCATTACAGGTGAAGCTGCCCTGGAGCAGCCAGAGATTAGCTGCTCAGCTAAAGGGCACAGTGGTAATTGCTCATAGACCTTGTATGTAAAATTACTCTCAACATCTAACTGTATCCACAGGTAATGTTAGATGAGTATTTTAGCACTAAACCGCCTCAGTTTAAAATTATTCACATATACTTACAATTAAAATTTGGCAAATGAAGAGTTTCGTTGCAAAACGAGATATCCATTTTGAGTAATGTTGGTTATTTGACATTATTATGTAAGACATCAACAGTCAAGTTCCTTCACAATTTTTGTACATTAAACTATTACTTGAGCTCAGTGAAGGCCAGGAACACAATATTCTTCAAATCCAGGATATTTTTTATTAAATTTTATGTCCATAAATAGTTCATAAATAAGTCAAAAACCATGCCAAAATGCAAAATATTTTTCTTGACATTGTCAAACATCTTTAATTGGTTAAAAAAAACAATACACCATAAATATATGGAATAATATATACAAAGATTGATTAATAATAATACGATTCTGAGTTAGTTTTGGCCAGAACGTACACAACACAACATAACTTTTGCAAAATGCTATATATCCACCTTAGGCTATATTCTACTACTGTAATACCATTAGGAAAAGCTAGTGAATCAATGTTTTGTTTGATAAGTAAGATTAACCGATCACACTAGATGCGTTTCCAGGCACAGCTTCATGCAAGTATACGGGAGCACGCACGCGTTTTAAACAGTCGCGCGCATCACATCAATTTTTTGGCTCGAGTGATCATCCTCTCGTTCGGTATTCACCTGCTCGCGCGAACACAGTTATCTTTGTCAGTCGTGCTGCTTCTCGATTCTAAGATCGCATTTGCCATCCTTATTGTGAACCCTGCTTTTAAAAAAACTATATCGAAATCCATGCCGTTATAGCTTGACTCCGGAAGCTTTGATTCCCTCACTGACAGACAGCAGCTGATCAGTGATATGTAGCCTACGTGACTGACAGCTCGCCTACAGTATAAACAATTAAATGGTAAACGAGCTAAGCTCGCGCAGCATCCTGAACGTTCTATATAAACAGGGCCGCCGCGTCCATAGAGGCTACCCAGGCGGCAGAATAGGCGGCGTCTGCGACAATCTTCCCACCGCCCCGGTCCTCATTGTCTTATGCGCAAACACACCGGTCTCTCGTTTTCGCTTTCAGTTTGAGGGCTGGCATGATCATCTTTTGCCTAGAGCTCCAGTTCAGTTTGCTCCGGCCCTGTCTATAATCGTTATATCGCACTTTGTAAAGAAACTGGTCTGGCGGATATCGCATTTTGTGAAAAAATACATTTAAAAGTAGGCCTAAAATGTACATTCTTCAATGTACAAACATAGATTAAGGTACATCTGAACAGTGATTTCCAATAATAAAATCCAAATGTCAAAAAATGGTGTTTATCGCGTTTTGCAACCAAACTCTTCAAATATTTGATTAGAATGGAAACTTTAATTGTGACATTTGTTAACATAAAATAACTGCGTTTGGGTCACAAATAGGAGTGGCACAGTGGCTCAGTGGTTAGTACTGTTGCATCACAGCAAGAAGGTCGCTGGTTCTGAGTTCCGGCTGGGCCAGTTGGGATCTCTGTGTAGAGTTTGCATGTATGCATGGGTTTCTTCTAGGAGCTCTGGTTTCCACCACAGTCCAAAGACATGCACTATAGGTGAATTGAATAAACTAAATTGGTCATAGTGTATGAGAGCATGTGTGAATGTGAAAGTAGGTGTTTCCCAGTACTGGGTTGCGGCTGGAACAATGCAATCTCACGGCAATATGTAACTTTTGATTTAGTGGCTAATTCGTATGAATTTGTACGATCTAATTTGTACAAATTAGTAAGATTTGCTCATCACCCAATGACGGTTGGGGTTAGGGGTGGGGTTGGGTGCCACGCCTCCTTTTTGAAATCGTACATTTTCGTATGACAACTCGTACGAATTTGTACAAATTAGCCACTAAACTGACAAAACGTAAAATACTTACGTTTCATCGTGAGATCAGGCTGGCTGGAAGGACATCCACTGCAGTTCATTCTGCTGTGGTTGTCCCTGATAAATAAGGGACTAAGCCGAAGGAAAATTAATGAATGGTTAAGAAATAATATTAGGAGTTGAAGGATACAGTAGATTGCTATATGGAGACATTGTGACAATGGTTGGATTTGGCCTTGAAAAAAAGTGAATAAGTAAAATGTATGATGTTTCAGTTAAAATGTCTGTAAAACCCAAAAGAAAAATAAATCTGTTGTATGCTGCACCACATACTAAATACACCAAGTAGTAAAGCTCTAAAAAAAAATGGCATATTATGTTTTAAGTACAGATGAAAATAGTCAAGAACTGTTTAATAATGGAGTTCAGTTTGTTTATTTTAGGAGGAAAAAATTGCAAGGTACGTGGTGCATGTACTGTTGTTACATGCTGATACAGCTATACTTCTCAAACGCATACAACAATGTATCGTATCTGCAACAATAGACAGTGTTTAACTTGTTGTAATCTTAAAAAAGTCAATACATTTGTAAGTTACTCAGGAATTTAAAATTTGATACATTATTTATTGTTGTTCAACAACCAATATGGTACACTTTCCTGCCTCTCTGGTCCTCAATATGTGGGGATGAAGATTGTGTTTCAATGAACACAGAAGTGGCATAAATAGAACTGAAAGTACATCACTTTTTTTGTCTGAGATTTCAACAAGTTAAATTATTATTCTCACAAATATATTATTGATAATTAACTAGTAACTATAACAACTGACTTTTTTAAAGTAATGTTCTCAACACTGATGGTCCAACAGCTCCATTTATCATACTATAACAAGTTAAGTCCTCAGCCATGGTACTCACTGCAGGTAGATGATGCAAAGATGAAGAGGCTGGAACAGTGCTTTAATGACTAAACTATTGTACAACTCTAAGCCAATCAGATTTGAGAACCAGAAAGAACCTTGTAGTAATATTTAATGATTTATATTACAATAATTTTTTTAATGTTTTTTTTTTTTTTGTATATCAATTATACAAAGAACATTCATTAATTAATTAATTCATTCATTCATTCATTCATTTTCTTTTCGCCCTTTATTAATCCGGTGTTGCCACAGCGGAATGAACTGCCAACCTATCCAGCACGTTTTACACAGCGGATGCCCTTCCAGCTGCACTACATACACTACGGACAATTTAGACTACGGACAATTTACATACACTACGGACAATTTAGCTTACCCAATTCACCTGTACCGCATGTCTTTGGACTGTGGGGGAAAACGGAGCACCCGGAGGAAACCCACGCGAACGCAGGGAGAACATGCAAACTCCACACAGAAACGCCAACTGACCCAGCCGAGGCTCGAACCAGTAACCTTCTTGCTGTGAGGCGATAGCAGTACCTACTGTGCCACCGCATTGCCTTATACAAAGAACATTATAATAGATTTACTATTATCTGCCATATGTGTTGTCATATTTATTATTTTCAGCAACTCATCACAATAAATTAATATCAAAATTATTAAAAATAGCTTTATCATTACAAATTGTACCTTATATTTTTTGGATATTACATCAAATTAAAATAAAAATTAGTGGGCTGATTTTTCGTTTGCAGTTCTGCTACATTTCAATATACAGCCCAATGTTCATTGCACACAATGGAACCAGAAAGGAGAGGGTAAAGGGAAGGCCTTTCAGATCCAATTAGGTCTGTGATATGATGTGGGAGTACTATAATCCACAGAAACATTGTCCCCACCTCCATAACCTCACTATACACTAGAAGACGTGCAGGACGGAAAGAGGGAGAGAGAGAAGAGAGAGGCTTATCAAGAGGAGAGTAATGGATTTGCTGTTGTGTATTCTCTCTGCTCTGCTCTTCCCCCCCCCCCCCTGCACACACATTAATCTCTGTCATAAATGCTCATTTTGTAAGCGGCTGCTTTTACTACCCACCATGTGTGGGAGAAGAAAGAGAACGAGAGCATGAGGAATACTTCCAGACTCACCTTCTACTGTGACAGTCAGGGTTGTGGCAGAGGAAAGATAGAGATGACTTCTGACAAACTCTGAGAGAGAAAAAAAAAAAAGAAATAAAATAAAAAACTTTCCAGAAACACTCTATGAAGCTCCAAAGAAAAAAACATATGTGGGGAAAGCCGCTACATCCCTGAGAAAATGTTGAAATTTTCATTTGACTTTCATGTTCCATCCAGCAGATCACTGAGGAAGTATGTAGTCATCAATCCGCGTCTGCGCTTCCCGTATCTGGCATTTTGCTGTTACCGCAAATGTATGGCGAATAATAGGAATTTGCACACCATCTGCTGTTGATGTAAAGTGAGTAAATGGCAGATATGTGGAAAGCAACTGTAAGCAAAAAAATCCACTAATACAAGCTCTGCCTCTTTCTTCGGTTGTACTGTAATCACTTTTTTTGCTATAGACGAAATAGCCAACATTTAGTTTGCGGCTACAGAAAATACCTTTAGATTCATGACAAATAAACACATTTGAATTATCTTTAGGATGCACAGCTACACGAAGACGAACAGCTGACTTTGCGATCCACAAATGCATTCTGGTCTTGAAATGCTGAAATATTTGTGAAACTGCTGCATATCGAGATGATCAGTGCTTTGTCGTTTATGACTCCTTTTTTTATATTCTTATTTGTATGACTGACTGCACAAGTAAGCTTGTGCAAGCTTGAAAATTCAGAAGTGGATAGTAAAAGGTCAAAGGCTTGTCCAATAACTTTCCCTTCCTGCAGAAACATATTAGGCTTACTGACATGAAACCAGCTGCACTTGTCCAGAATTACACTGAAGTGGAAAAATGCAATAATGGTCTAAATAATCGCTGCACATGGAAAGCTAGCGCTGTGCTCCTAAAAGGCCACTTCATAATGAAAGAAAAGGTGCCGAGCTGACCTCCTGCTAAAGGTCAGCGAAGCAGGCATTTTTCCATTCCATACAGTCATCTTACTCTGCAGATTGGTTTATTAAACCTCGATTTGATCCACCTGCTGTATGCGCATGGGTCCCAATGGTAATCCCTGCATCATATCCTGTAATGTTTTCTGAGATTTCTATTCTGTGGCTCTTGATTCTAAAGCAAAGTTGAGAAAGCAGTTACTGCTGCAGATTTTTATTGTGAGTCATTATGTTTATGGGTAGATGGCAAGGCTGTTCATTTCACACTTTTAAGAGCCTTTTCCAAAAATTGACTGCTGGTAAAATGTAATTTATAATGTTTAAAAGTCCAGGGTCTGTACCCTCCCTCTTATACACTTTTCCTGTCACATTAAATTGATCCACAGTAAATTTCTGTTTTGCAGATGAATTTTATTATTCTTTTAACTTTAATTAATTTGTATACTTCAATTCAGTTCATGTTTATTTCTAAAGCGCTTTTACAATGTAGATTGTGTCAAAGCAGCTTAACATAGAAGTTCTAGTAAATTGAAATTGTGTCAGTCCATTTTTGAGAGTTGAAGCTCAGTTTAGTTCCGATCAGTTTAGTTAAAATTTCACTGCTGAAAGTTCAAACACTGAAGAGCAAATCCATCGATGTGCAGCTCCACAAGTCCCAATACAAGCAAGCCAGTGGCGACAGTGGAGATGAACAAACTTCACCAATTGACAAAAGTGAAGGAAAAAAACCTCGAGAGAAACCAGGCTCAGTTGGACATGAACATTTTTCCATTGACCCAAACCTCTTGTGCAGAGCTGCAGTCTAGGCACTGGAGGCTGGAGAACACTGGACATCCATCATGGAGAAGCTGCAGGTGTGAGTAGGTCACCGGTGGGTGTTCAGGCTGGCCCACGAGATCAATGCGAAGACTCGTCTGTCACTGTGGTCTTTCAGGCATCAGCTTCATGCTCTCCGTTTCTCCATGACCACCACAGCATCAGCTCAGGATATGGCATGGACCTGGATTATGGATACCTTGGCATTATTTCTTCACAGGTCTTGGATCGCATCAACGATGCTGCATAATCTCTGTAGGCCTCGTGATGAGTATCACCAGGTGGAAATAGAGAATATTTATTCATTCATTAATTTTCTTGTCGGCTTTGTCCCTTGCGGGGTCGCCACAGCGGAATGAACCACCAACTTATCCAGCACGATTTTACGCAGCGGATGCCCTTCCAGCCGCAACCCATCTCTGGGAACTTCCACACACACACACATTCACACTCATACACTATGGACAATTTAGCTTACCCAATTCACCTGTACTGCATGTCTTTGGACTGTGGGGGAAACCGGAGCACCCGGAGGAAACCCACGCGAACGCAGGGAGAACATGCAAACTCCACACAGAAACGCCAACTGACCCAGCCCAGCCGAGGTTCGAACCTGCGACCCAGCGACGTTCTTGCTGTGAGGCAACAGCACTACCTACTGCGCCACTGCGTTGCCCCGGAAATAGAGAATAAAGAAAATAATTCGCGTAGCTGCTGTTCAGTGTATTTAAACACGAGATGCAAAAATGAAGTGTTATAAATGAAAATAGTAGTTATATAAAAAATCATAGAAACAAACATGTAAAGCATATGAGTGTTTCTAACAAAATGTCTGGTGCATTAAGACAGCAGGAGTGTATCCTACAGGTGGTTTGTCAAGCCCACTCGCTTGCATGGAGCACGCACTCTCATGCATCATACTGTTTCACACCGCAAGCGAAAGCAGTGCGTAAGCAGCTCGTGCGCAGCGCGTATGGAGAGCAGAAGCAGCACGCAGGCATATGCCTTTCAAACCAGCTGCGTCTGCAGCGCACAGTTATTCGGCAGCTGCTGTACTGATCAATCTATTTCTGTCTATTCTGTCTAGTTACCAATCTAAATACATTTTTTTTACTTTTCATCAGCACCAAGGCCCACGGCAACTTCCTCCTATGCTGTTTCTTTAACCTGCAAGTCTTTATTTTACAAATTATAAAGATCTTACAGCACTGTATGCTTCTCACGCTCTATGAGGAGTGTCATTCATGTCTGGTGCACTCAGAAGACAATCGCCTGTGACATCATGTCATTTTGTTTTTGATTGTCAGGATGTTGTGGGCCTAGTTATAATAATATTTATACAATATAGTTATAATGATATTTATACATGATCAAACTAGTGTTACTTTCTCTGCTTCAGCGATGTCCAGCGGCAGAGTAATAAAGGCTCGGTAATTCATGCTCGTGCAAAGGATGAGACGGACAGAAGTAATCAATGCATGCCCTACTTTTACTTGTTTTCGTGTTGTCAGGTTCACAGTGCAAACAGCTCCCGGGTGGAATAACTTGAGTGAACATAAAACAAAGCTGAATAAAACTTTCTTCCTCTGTTCAACTTCACAGCACACAGCGAGCTCACATCATCCAGCATGCGTGTCGAACTGCACTACCCACAATACACTTCGCTATGAACTAAAACTCCTGTAAATAGCAGTCTTAAAGCGGCCACTTCTGTTTCCCCTCTCCTGCAACACTAGTGTGCAACTTAAGCAAAACTAATACTAAAATTGTTTTAAATTCGGTTTGCTAAATAAATATTTGTTGCAGTTTTTAATCGTTTAAGTTCATTTGATTGACTATATAAATCAGTTGATATTATTGACGCATTTATTGGGTAAAATTGCTACTATTTACTGTCATTCAATGTGTTTTGGTCATTATCAATGCACTGTCACTTTAATTGAGCGTGGCTTCTGCATGCGGTATGAAAGCTCTAATCTGTTAACATGGATGCCGAAAAAACGCGCTCTGCTCACGCGCTGCTGACGCTTGCGGTGTGAAACAGGCTTTATGTGATGCATTGCATGTATATGTTTTACTAAAACAATAAGTCTTTAATCTAGTTTTGAACTGAGAGAGTGTGTCTGAGCCTCGGACATTATCAGAAAGGCTATTCCAGATGTTAGGAGCCATAAATGAGAAGGCTCAACCTCTTTTAGTGGACTTTGCTATTCTGGGTACTACCAAAAGCCCTGAGTTTTGAGATCTTAAAGAGCGGATTGGATTGTAGCAAGACATAAGGTTGGTTAGATAAACTGGAGCTAGATTATTATACCTTAACAATACAGGAATAACTTTACATTAAGATTGTATTAGTTAATGTTAGTTAGCGCATTTACTAACATAAACAATTCACAATGAACAAACAATGAACAATTAACATTCATGTTAACTCACAGTACATTAAATAATGTTAACAAGCATGAATTTGGATGTAAAAAATACATTAGTAAACGTTAAACTAGGATTAATAAATAATACATTTATAGTAAATACATTAAGTAACATTAACTAAGGAAACCTTATTATTTTAAATGTGACCATATATTCAGCCCAAAATTTCTTACAGATTCATACCTTGTCTGGTATACCTTGAAACTGCATTATTGAAATGATTGGCCATTAAGATTATCTGCCTAATCCTATGCATTTGTGTTTGATGACAAACCTTTTTAGGTGACTTGAATTGAGTGATTTGAGTTATTGACAGCAATATTGTGGAAAGCTAGCAGTTGGAGGGTTTCAGTGATGTTAGAACCAACACATTCTCACTCCAAGCTCATCACATGTTGATCCCTTAGTGTCACCCCTTTAGTGTCATTTTGTGTCATGATGTAACACATACTGTGTAAACATTTACGATTATTGCATAGCCTATATTGGTATGTGGGGCGTACATTTTTTCAAAGTAAACAGTGAAAATCATTGTATAATTGCATAAGTGTATTTACATTACACTATTTAGCACATAGCACACTGCTACCCATAAATTTAGCCATTTGTAAATATAAAAGAAAATATATAGCAGGCAGTTACAGTAACAGTCACAATTTGTTTTAAAAATATTAATATTCCAAGACTTCTCAGGCAAAATGATTTAGATATAGTATGGCTTCAGAGGACTTAGAGTGTAACACGACTTGTTTTTAATGCTTTCATGCTTTTGGTCATTCATTCATTCATTTTCTTTTTGGCTTAGTCCCAACATATGTTTTACGCAGCAGATGCCCTTCCAGCTGCAACCCATGACTGGGAAACATCCATACACACTCATTCACACACATGCACTACGACCGGCCAATTTACCTTACCCAATTCACCTGTACCGCATGTCTTTGGACTTGTGGGGGAAACCGGAGCACCCGGAGGAGAACATGCAAACTCCACACAGAAATGCCACCTGACCCAGCCGAGGCTCGAACCAGTGACCTTCTTGCTGTGAGGCAAAAGCGCTACCTACTACTATTTGTTTTTTTAAAAAATACCTGTGATTTTAGTTTTATTAGCATGCTATATATTTTATGTACAAACCATTGAATCCAATGGAATGCGTAGGGGGTGAGAACCAGTGGTGTAGTCCTTGCTATACTCACGTATACTCAGTATACTTACTTTTTTCCATGAGCTGTTTGGGTATTACCACTTCTGAGGATCAATAATTGCGTATACCCTCGGTATACTCACTTGTTTTTCTGATTAAACTTCCCTAATTTATGTGTTTTCATGTCCCCTTTAACTGTATACCAAAGGTTTTTTTTAAACTCGCATCTTAATTTGTTGCATTTTTGTTGCAACTGGTGCATTTTTGTTTAACTTGCGCTGTTCCCCGCCCCTGACGACCACAGCAGCTGCATGTGAGAAAATATCGTGAGAGTTTTTCGAAGACCACGACAAGTCAACTGAATGATGTCTTGCTGAAAAGTTAAGGTAAATTTATGAATCAGCATGGGTGTCGCTTTTACCCTCCTATATTTCTATTCAGCCCCCTTAAAGGTTTTGCGATTAGCTCATGAACTGTACACTACTAAATGATCGCCTCAGTCCCCTTTAATTTTGATATAAAAACGGTGGCAGACCTCTGCCGCTCCGTTTTCAGCTCGTTTTTCATTTAATCAGCAAACCACATCTGTTCAGGGTAAGAGAAATTCTAAAATCGCCACTGTAAAACTTGTATTTCACATGTCTTAATCGAGCCTACCGCTACAGGGAACGACACTATATATAAAACACTAAAAACGATGAGGCAAAGACTACTCATAAATTGCATAACAACATGCAATTTAAAAGGGTAACTACTAGTATATAATAGCAACAGCAGAAGACAGACTCCTAATAGTTTGGTTTAAAACAAGCATGTACGAATGTGACAATCAAAAATAATGGCTGATTGATGTTTAAAGGAACCTATTAAATGTAAAGTAATAAGCCAGTAAAGAAAGTAAGTTAAAAAGCTGTCTTTCCATGTCAACTAAATTGTTGTAACTATCTTGATTGACTTTATATTAAAATGATTAAATAAGCTACATACTGTATAAATACAGCCAATCTCAGAGTCTGCTGGGGGGGGGGGGGGGGGGGGGAGCACTATTAGCTAAACATAAATCATTAAATAGGATTAGACTATTAGCATCTCCCTTTAAAACGAACAAATTTGTTTGATTTTTTTTCTTTTTAAATTGATAGTTTACGCTTGTTGAACACAAAAGAAGATATTTTGAAGAAAGCTGGAAACCTGTAACCATTGATTTACATTGACATATAGTATTTGTTTTTCCTTTTGTGGAAGTTAATGGTTACAGGTAACTGATTTAAAAATAAATAAATAAATGTAAAAAAAAAAAAAAAAAAATATATATATATATATATATATATATATATATATATATATATATATATATATATATATATATATATATATATATATATATATATATATATATATATATAGCTAATGAATCAAAGAAACATTGACTTCGTCGTTTCTTTGCCTACCTTCGTTTAAAATTTGAGTCGGGTGTAATAGTACACCACCTTTTTATTTAGAACTACACCACTGGTGAGAACCTACTGTATAGTTTGAAATACTTAACAACTAGCAAAGTCTGTGAAAACTTAAAAGTTACTTGTGTGACATAATTTTTAACAAAATCAGGCCAAAAAGAAGTTTGCTTTGAATTTGTTTCAAAATTTGGAAACAACTTAATAAAATCACAAAATAAAAATAAAAATAAAAAATAAAAATCCCTCGAATGGCGGGCGCCAGATCCTCTGGAATCCCGCGAAGGGCCAGGGGTATGAGACCCGCCTGAGTTCCACGAAAGGCCCGAGCAGCCACCTGAGTTTCACGACAGGCCCGAGCAGCCGCCTGAGTTCCACGAAAGGTCCGAGCAGCCGCCTGAATCCCACGAAAGGCCCGGACTGCCGCCTGGGTCCCATGAAATGCTGCCAGTGCCATGTATCTTCCTACAGCTGCCAGAGCCGTATGAACCACCGCAGCTCCATGATCCAGGGCCGCTGCAGCTCCACTCTCCAGGCCTTCCACAGCTCCACGCTCCAGGCCCTCCGCAGCTCCACTCTCCAGACCTTCTGCAGCTCCACGCTCCAGGCCCTCCGCAGCTCCACTCTCCAGACCTTCTGCAGCTCCACGCTCCAGGCCCTCCGCTGCTCCACTCTCCAGGCCTTCCACAGTTCCTTACTTTGGGTACGCTGCCGCTGCATGGTCCTGGCCCTCCATCCCTCCCCCTGGTTCGCCTCTGCTCCACCTCCTGCCTGAACTGTGCTAGGAGCGTCTGGAAGCCGCTCCTTAGAGGGGGGGCTCTGTCACGATCACCAGCGATCTTCACTCCATAGATCGCTGGTAAACATGCACTCTCACTCATGGACTACAAATTCGCCATTCAATGAACTACAACTCCATACAGGCACTCCGATCACACACACATGTCCCTCATCCTGACTGATTGCACACACACCACTGGAGGATTGTCAAAGACTGATTACACACAGTATTTAAGCAGCACATACACTCACCCCAGGGCCGAGTCTTGTTACTTGTTACCTGTTATCAGTTTTAATTCAAAGCGTTTCCCTGTCTTGTTTTTGCCGTGTTTTTGCCCCTCACCTTGATAATCTGTTTCTCCCTGTCTGCTGCCATCCTTGTGACCATTTTCCTGCTTTATTGACTACGATTCCGGATTTCCCTCATACAGTACATCTGTTTGCTCCTGTTTTGTTCTTTGCTTACCTGACCATCCCTTTAATGAAGTCCTGCATACGGATCATCATCCTGTTGTCAGCGTCCTATCCTCTGGTTACAATACTACTAATGGTCCATGGTGGTTACATTGGTGTGGCTCTGATGCATAGCCTGCTTTCATCTGGAAATTGTCTCCACTTCATTTTGTTTATTCAGTCACTCATTCAAGGTCATATGTCTATGAGAAAAAAAACAAAACAAACAAACAAAAATTTATTTTCTTTTTTAAATTAAATATTTTGAAAATGTGAAAAATGCAGATTGTTTCCTGTGAGGGTTGGGTTTAGGGTATGGGTATGGAATGTACAGTATAGTATAGTATTAAATAGTATTGTATTGTATAGTATTAAAATCATTATGTCTATGAGTCCTCATAAAGAGGTATAGTTGGGATGTTATGTCTGTAAATCACTTTTAAATCAGGTGTTTTAAACACATTTATTGCTTTCAGAAAAAAAAAAAAAATAAATATATATATATATATATATATATATATATATATATATATATATATATATATATATATATATATATATATATATATATAGTTGCAAATCAGAATTATTCAACCCCCTTTGAACTTTTTTGTCTTTTTTAAATATTTCCCAAATGATGTTTAACAGAACAAGGAAATTTTCACAGTATGTCTGATTATATTTTTTTCTTCTGGAGAACGTCTATTTGTTTTATTTCGGCTAGAATAAAAGCAGTTTTTAATTTTTTAAAACCCATTTTAAGGTCAAAATTATTAGCCCCTTTAAGCTATATATTTTTTTCAGTAGTCTACAGAACAAACCATCATTATACAATAACTTGCCTAATTACCCTAACCTGCCTAGTTAACCTAATTAACCTAGTTAAGCCTTTAAATGTCACTTTAAGCTGTATAGAAGGGTCTTGAAAAATATCTAGTAAAATATTATTTACTGTCATCATGGCAAAGATAAAATAAATCAGTTATTAGAGATGAGTTATTAAAACAATTATGTTTAGAAATGTGTTGAAAATTTTTTTCTCTCCGTTAAACAGAAATTGGGGAAAAAAATAAACAGGGGGGCTAATAAATCAGGGGGTTGAATAATTCTGCAACTGTATATATATATATGTTTTTATATATATATATATATTATTATTTTATTTTTTTTATTTTTACTGTCGGTTTTGAGCCTTAAAGGGGTGGTCCACTATGATATCATGTTTTAAACTTTAGTTCATGTGTGATGTAGCTGTGTGAACATAAACAACATCTCTGAATGTAAGGCTATGTTCACACTGCAAGGCTTAGTGCTCAAATCTGATTTTTTTCTCAGATCTGATTTTTTTGCCTAGCTGTTCACACTGTTGTTATAAATGTGTTAAACTGACCCGCATGCGAAGAAGTATAGTTACGGACAACACAAAATGTCTAATTATGCACACAATGTGTATACTGTATGAAGCACGTTGTCAGATTATGCTTAATATGATTATTGCCCTTTTCATAGACAACCGTGGTGTATTACATGAACTGTAAAGGGTTTTTCTGCTGCTACTAATGTGTATTTCGGCATTTGAAACCTAAAATAAGTCCCTTGTGATTGAAAACACTGTGATTTATGACAACCGCGGCGCGCGTCTGTCTGACCACCGGTGTAGTGAACTCATCAAGAGTTAATGAGCAGCCGCAGACTGAACTGTGAAGGCAGAGTTGGTTTATCTTCGTTTGTAGTTATTTTATTTTACTTCGTTATAAACAACAGACATGTGCAGATGGGGGGTTTGGGTACTTGAGCTCCTGCCCTTTATTCGCTCGGAGATAATGTTCGTCCTTAAAATGAAAGTGCCCCCTCCTTTTTGCACTGATCCCCTTTCCGCAACACCCCGACGCTCTTTAGCATCGCGATCATCTTGTGCCCCGATCGTTAACCAGAGTGTTCAACAAGCACCAGTTCTGCCTTCAAAATCTTTTTCAAAATGAACAACCAATTTTTTGTGGTAAAGTAATCGCCCTGTGTGCTTGAAGATTATGTAAAAGTCACATGAAATCCGACATAACCGTTTACACTGCGGTCGCATTGCAAAACATCAGACCTGTGTCTGATTTAAGACTACATATGAAAGTGGCACAAATCTGAAGTGAAAAGATCAGATTCCATGCGATTTGGGCTGTTCACACTGTCAAGACCTGAGTCACATATGGGCAAAAAGATCAGATTTGGGCCACATTTGCCTGCAGTGTGAACATAGCCTAAGATTCTCAAAGTTCATTGCAAAGGGAGACATTGCCTTTTACAGTGAATGAAGTTTGGGGACTTCAAAAAAAAAATACATCCAGGTTAATGAGATCATAAACCTTTCAGGTTACGCGCATAAGCTTCGTACGGCAAAGGGGCGTGGCCGAGGCGCTGTTATGTTATAGCAGAGAAAGCTTAAATGCCATCCAAATGCTACTATTTCCACAGGGTTTCTGTATTTGTTTTTTTTTTTTTATTTGGGCTTCCAAAGGGCATGACACAAAAAGAGAAGTGCTAACAGTTCAATGTCAATTATGTTCCAAATATATATAGCTAGCGTTTGACAAAGGACAGCTTCCAGAATCTCTCCATGTTCAGTGCTGTATTCGGCTAGAAACTCCTCAAAGAAGGAACAGTTCCAACTACAACCTGTAAGTATTTTTATTTGTTAAAATTGATCTATTACATGCACAGTTTCTAGCATTAATGGTATGCTGTAGCAAGGATGTAAACAAGGATGTAAACAACAAGAAATGCAGTTTGCCACTTTTAACAATTTATCTTAAAAGTCATATTTATGCGCCAAACCCCTGTAAAAACCCACAATCCTCACCAGAGATGCAGTGTCTCTCTATGCAGCCACTTTCTGTGCATTAAACATCTCAAATAACAAACTCTCAAAGACATGTGAACGTTTCATATTACTTACGCCTATTCTGAATATATACTGTATGAAAGACACTTAAACTGTTTTAATAATTTTTAATTATTTAAAAAAATATATTTTCTTGTTTCTTTTATTTTTTTTTATTGTAGGAACTTTGAATTACCATTGTGAATGAAATGTATTATATAAATAAACTTGCCTTGCCTAGTATGATCTTGTAAGATGATGATATTATGCTTCAGACCATTGCAGGTTCACTAAATAAAATGCAGCTGTTGTCAAGCCCCATCAGGCACAGGACGTCAACATGAAGTCAGATTGACGTTGTACCCCAATGTCGTGGGGACATTGTATTTTGTTTGGAAATGAAACTCAGGTAGACATCAGAACTTAACGTCAGGCCAACGTCAATGTCCAACATCTAACCTAAAATCAACCAAATATCAATGTTTAATGATGTTACAGCTTGATGTCGTGGCGTTTCCACTATGAAGTCTATCAAACGTTGGATTTTGGTTGTCATACCTGATGAATAAATATCAGTATCTAACATCAAAATGAGGTTGGTTTAAGATGTTTGTCTCAACGTTGGACTTTGGTCACTTTCCAACACAACCTAAAATCAGCCAAAAATCACAACATCAAGACATTAAATTTTGGTCACCTGACGTCATGACCTAAATCCTATCTAACCTAATAATAAACGTTGTGTGCCTGCTGGGGCTACGCTTCTGTTTGCTGTAAGCGAATGATTTTATATTAAAACAATATAGCAATAAAGGACATTATTTTAAGACACAACCATCTAATCTACTGGCCAGACTCATTAAAAAAAAAATCTTCTTGGGAACTTGAAAAAAGGTTCTAAGAGATCCAGTATAAGATTGTCCTGAAGAAAGAGTGCAGATGCATGTAATCGCACTTCAGTAAATCAAGAAGTATTACTCATATCAGCAAAAGTGCAATGCTAATGTTCATTTATTATTGCCTTGTAGCCCTATGTATGCAATATTTTGTTATTTACGATTGCTTGAGCAATTAGTTTTTTTCATTGCTGGCACGGATTCCTGACTATTTTCAAAAATATATAATTGAATTACTGTACGCTGTGACTGATTGTTCTCAGAATTGACTAATATTACTTTGAAAAGTGTTTCTTCCTGGCAGCGCCATCAAAAACACAGTGAACCACTCCGTCTGAACCACTAATGTGTGTGTGTGTGTGTGTGTGTGTGTGTGTGAGTGTGTGTTTAGATCACAATCTCTAATTGTAAAAATGCTGTAGAGAAATCAAAGCTTTAATTTAAGATAGTAGCTTCTATACAGACAAGACTGCATTTAAGCAATGATGACAAATGATAGTACTAACATAATATTTTAGATGGAGCCTAAGAAATGGACATTACATGGACGATTTCCTTCCCATAAATCCTTGAAAGATTCCAACTGAACACCAAGTGGGTATCACAAGATCTTAATGAGAAAAGAGTCGCACGTGCATCAGATGAAGCAAAAAACCAAGAGAGACCGAGGAAAAAGTCTTAAATGTATCGAATAAACTTGTCTTATAAAACAGCAGCACCAACAGTATGATAAAATATATTCAATAAACAGATTAATTTATTTTTAAACAATTAATCCATTAAAAATAGATGTGCTAATAAAGAATTTGCAGTCATAGGTGCTATTTTATAGCAGCTTTGAATGCATCCGGATATATTTAAAGTCGACCTGCTCCTTTTATAATTAGTCATTTTCATCAGTATACCTACCTAATGCCTAGGATGTTGTAAGCATTCATGGAAAGACCTTTTTAACTAATGCTACTAACCTGCAGCATGTTGTGACATTATAGCTCTTGATGAGATTGTGTAACCCACCCACCTGTGGTATGTTTCCTCACCTGCTGCCATAATGAATGTGTTTACCGGTGTCACTGAAGCAAATTTGATCATTTAAACTATTCATAGTCAGTGCTGTTTTGTGAACCGCAAGGTCGGTGATGTAAATGTCACTCTGGTTAATCTCAGACATCTATAGAAAGTTAGTTAACCCTTGTGAAAGGGAAGTACACCTTTGCATAGTTTTAAAAAGAATGCTTATAATGGAAATATGCTTGAAAGGGCTATATTTCAAGTATAAGATGAATCCAATGTTTTTTTTTTTTTTTAGTTTACTGCATGTCGATTGCTATTAAATAATTTTTTTGTACATTATCTATTGTACATTTTCACCTACTCCAAATCAAAAATCTCCACTGTATGCACAGTACTGTATATGCTATCTGAAGCTCTTTAAAGCACAATGAAAGACTGAAATTAGACATTATTCTATGCACTTTTCTAAAAGTGTTCAACTTTTATATTACACATTTTAAGAAATATAAACACTATGAATATAATTTTTTTCTTTATCTATTTATTTATGAAAAACACAGTTACACTAATCTCAATATCTGTGATTTAGAATGCAGTATATGCCGCATTAGAGTAGATGGCCTTAGACACTGAGGATTATGGGATTTAGGCTACTCACCTCAGAATGCATCATGTGCAAGTGTCCTGACAAAACCCCTGTCTCTGGTAATTGGTGGATTTACATAAGTATATTCATTCATTCCAGGTTTTGCCTGAGTTAAAAAAGAATCAAAATGGCCTGAGTTTACAAGAGCATTACAGGTGCAGTAAGTAAGATTGACACCCAGTGGTTGAACTAGGTATTGCAGTACAAGTTCAAAACACTTTTTCACCTACACAAATGCAGGTTGCCAGATTGATGACAACAAAATGATTGAGCGTGCCTTACTATTCAGCCTACACCATAGCTATATGCGATGATACATGACAAAACGCTCTGGTTACTCTCGTAAGGTAACCCTAATTTCCTGAGATGGGGGAATGGAAATGATATGTGGAAAACTTCCACTATGGGAATTTTGTCAGAATCCAATCACCTGAAATAGTATAAAAATGTGTCAATTAAATGCCAATGAGTTGGCGGCTCCAGCATGCACAGCTGTCGTCAATGACAATCAATTTGGCATAAAAGCGCTGCATGTGCTCAGCTGAGGCATCCTTTTCTAGCTGAAGAGACTTTCACGCTCAACAGCTAAGGGACAATCGTTGTGGCAAAGGAACATAGCCTTTGCCCCCCCCCCCCCTTGGGGAATGAGGGTTACCTTAGTAACCAGAGCGTTCCCCTTCGTGAGGGTTCAAATCCTCATCAGACATTGACAGCCAACCCTCCAAGAATGGTGAGGATAGAAGCGCACGCAGATCAGGCAGAAAAAAGGTTCCCTCCAAGACTGCGTGAGCTTACTTTGAGCTAACTAACTAATTAATTACAGTAAATAACATATCTTAGAAATTAAATAATTTTATTCAAGTCAAACTTGTATGTTTAGTTTGTTGGTTTATACAATACCTAATTTAAGCAAGACAAATCAAGTTTATGTATGTAGCACATTTCAAAAATAATTGTAATTCAAAATAGTAATGGCTTTACATAACGGACATTTTAAATTGTCAAACAAATAATTGCAACATTAAAACAGACAATATAGAAAAAAATATAAACACATTACAACTATTTAAAATTTAATAAACTATTTAAAATAAATAGGCTAAATGGTGCAATGTTTTGGACATGGAACACTGCTCATCCAGTAAAAGTCTGGTTAAACAAAAATGTTTTGAGTCTGAATTTAAATACAGGTATACAGGTTGAAAGGCCAGAAAAATCTGACCTTACCTAGGGTGCTTTTCCCAAACAACGACATAACTCGTGGCTGAACTATCATAGTATGATGCATCTTTTGGGAAAAGAATGATGTAGTGACGAGTGTTTGTCAAAACCGCAGATCCATCGTTTGACAACTTCTTTAGAGAAAAAAACATAACTTTTTGTGCAAATTGTTTTACACGCACACACATACACACACACACACACACACACACACACACACACACACACACACACACACACACACACACACACTTAAAAAAAAAAAAAAAACATTATTAGTTTTTAGTAAAAACATGCACTCCTTTTCTATATTAATTGAAATATATGTAAACGGCATATATAGGGCCTGTGTTTTCTTTACAAATATTGAGAATATTCCATATTCTATTCTAAAACCACTTACAAAAAGCTAACATGTATTCTAATCTCACATATAAATCATCACGTTAATGGTTTTAATTTATAGTAGGTTATTTATTATGAACTAAAAAAACAATATCCTACTTAACAATAATAATAAAATTATTATTATTATAAATTACTTAATGAACAGCCTAGGCTACTATAAATTATAACCATTAACGTAGTCTATATAAACATATATTTGTTTTCACAAGCTTTGGAGACATAACGTAGATTCCGCTTTCTATAGGTCATCTATAGCTTTCGTCATGAGCCACGGCTGCGTTTAAAACAGCATAAATGATTTCAAAGTGCACTATAAGGGAGCGCAGTTGTCAATATGAAGATCGCTCAAACTGAACTGTACAAAATACTTGGAAAGCAAATTACACGTAAGAGAGATGGCTTCAATTTTTAATCATTCCGAGTTTAAATTTTGGAACAATCTAAATGATAGGGCTTAGAGAGAAAACTGTGAATAGAACACAGCAGGAACTATGATTCTAACTACAGCTGTAGAGGTGTAGTCGCAAACGTACAAGTTTGCAACTCAGTTTGCGAATGTTCATTGGAAAAATGGATTTGGGAATCAATGAATCAATGAACTGTTTGTAATGATAGTTACAAACAAAAATAGTTCATCCAAAAATTCAAATCTACTCACTATTTACTCGAGTGGTTCCAAACTTTTATGAGTTTTGTTTCTTCTTTTTTCTGTGTCTTCAACACAAACAATGATATTTTGAACAATGTTTGAAACTTGTAACCATTGACCAGTGTTGGGGAGTAACGGAATACATGTACAGGCGGTACGTATTTAGAATACTATTCATGAGTAAGTGTATTCCGTTACAGTTACTATTTTTAAACAGGGTATTTAGAATACAGTTATTTTCCTAATACCATTGGAATACTTCGGGCGATGCGTGTCTGGCCCATAATAATATTACTAAATTGCCGCCGAAACCATAGAAACAGAAGCTACACTCCCGACTGCAATCACCAGCGTTAACTCAGTGAGACTCACGCAAATGACCTTGTTCTCACGCTCTCACGCCACACCTCCATTTTCTCACATAGCAAAAAGGACGATCGCAAACACCGAACAACCGGACAACAACCATGATTTTCAAATAAACTGCTTTTTTTTGCCGTCATTGTTCGTGAATTCGCTGCTTGATGTTTCGTTTGCGCTTTCAGAGGTTTCATTTACGCTTCTTAAATTTACGTTCGCTTTTCTGACACAAATGTGGGCGGGACACCTTAGCCAAAGTTGGCAGCCCTGGTTAACTTGAGTGTACAAATATGGAGGATTCAGACCAGGGGCTCGAGGGGTTGGAGCCGCAACCGAAGCAACTTTCTAGCAGCAGTAAAGGAAAAAATGCATTCACGTCTTGGAAGTTCAAGCATTTTTTCTCTTTAAAGAATGAGAGGGGTGAGCGAAACTTGACAGTGCAGTGCAATCTCTTTTTCTGTGCAGACTGTGAAATACAAAGGGTAAGCAAAATGCATATTATATACACATACTGTATATTACAGACAGTAATGCTGTCTATGTTCAAGCACTTTTTATCTTTATCATAGATGTTGCAAGTTGTTTCTACTACATGGAGCAGTTTTAGCTTAAAGGTGCAGTATGTAAGTTTGACACCCAGTGGTTGAACTAGGTTTTGCACTCCTGGATCATAATAAAAGTACGCTGGGATGCCAGATTGTGTACAGGAGCGAGTGATTTAAACTGTGTTCTAAATAAAAGCAACGACACGCGATAGAGGGAATATTTTCCATATTAAAAGGAGTTTTTGTCCTAACCAACACCTCGAATTGATATATTAGAAATGGCTTCTATTTCTCACAGCTGAACAACAGAAACCTATGACAGCTAGATCACCTCAGGTAAGCCTTGTGTGCTTTATTCTGTGCTAAATGCTAACAATGCGAGTTTGAATGCATTTTACATGGCATTTGTTGCCATATACTGAAAGCAGAAAGTTCACCTCAGATCTTGAAAATACAATAAACCGTCTGAAATTGAACTTTAGAACTAAACACATATGAGTGATTCAGCATCTACATTGATGTTAAAGTGGGTTAACATGTATTAAATAGATTATAAACCTTACCGTTTCGTGAGCGAGTGCATATTCTGTGCTTCTGAAAGGCTGTATTTACATTTCTGCCGTGTCTCGTCTGGTGCAAACAGCCAAATAGCTGATCACTGCCTCTCTCGTCACAGCGTGTTGTTAGGACGCGCGGTTACAATGTAACCTGCTCACCTAATGTTTACGTTCGTAATATTTATGTAATTTGCTAATTAATAACCTCATGTGGAACTGCATCTGTCTCCCATACTGTTCTTTTTGGTCACGGACGCATGCTTTCAGAGTCTTACTGAATGAATGAATGAAATACGCTGTTTTCCAACAAGGCAACCCAGGGTGTTGACATATAATTGGCTAAACTGGCATCGTGCATATGAAATTTATCTAAACAAAGACAGCGTTCCGGCACGGAAAACCCATTTTCAAAGCAGAATATCTGACTTCAGCATTGTTTTTCAGTTAAACAAGTATGTTCACTTGGGATGTTTCTTAAATATCTGCACACATATTATGGTATTTTTATGCTTTAGAAGAGTCAAAAACTTACATACAGCACCTTTAACTAAAATTAAATTGTTGTGAGCTGATTCTACCACATGGAAGAGCGTTAGATTATTAGCATGCTAATGTTAATTTTTGTTGCTAATAGATACAAATTGAAGCCTTTTTGAGTTCCTTATACAGTTGCTATCTATTTAAAGTGTTTCAAATGGAGCACTTATGAAGTTCAATAAGTGATTGCATGTTGGTTTGTATGATTTACACATTGCAGGATTGCTTGTTAGCATGTTGTTGCATCTCACAAATTAATTAATGCTTCATGAGTATCACCAACATACACACTTGATTATGTGTCTGGTGAACAATGAGCAGAGAGTTGCTGCTTCTTATCATACGATAAATAATTTAACAGACTGAAACCATCTGGTCTTATTCCACTCTTTTATTTCGGCCGTGGGCCTCTCTGGAATAACACTGAGTGCTCACAATTTGTCTCTAACAAAATAGGAAATGTAATAATCAAGGATGAGGCGTTCAAGGCTCTTCTCGGAAAAGCGCTCGTGTCACTAACAAGAACACTCCGCTAGTCACTGGTTTAGGAGCGGATACATTGGCCCCAAATCACATCAAGAGAGAAATGAGATTACAGACGGACTCTCAGGTTTGTCAGAACCATAATAATAATTCTACCACCAGCACACCCTTCCCCTTTCATTTCCACCCTCTGTGTGAGAAAGACACAAAGAGTCTCTCTGAGGAACAGTAAGAGAATAGAGCAGTTCAGTCATGACGTCAATTTGTAGGCCAACCCGCAAGGCTAATTTGCCATGGTTCCCTGGTGGTTTGGCAATGGGTTTTTAGAATAGTGGTTTTGATATATGAGGAAAATAAGGTCTGTGGTTAATATTACATTGTTCTACAGCATAAATGACACTTCCTTCATATTGTAAATTGTAAAATATTACGTACTTGTAATTTGCTAACAATTTAGATAAATCGTGTACAATTATTATTTTTTTATTATTACTTTTTCTTCAGTTTTCAATTAACTTCAGCTTAGTCCCTTATTTTTCAGGGGTCACCACAGCGGAATGAACTGCCAACTATTCAGGCATATGTTTTGCACAGCGGATGCCCTTCCAGCCCAACCCAGTACTGGGAAATTTTTCAGTTTTAGTTTCGTTTAGTAGTTAGCTTGTTTTAGTACTTGTATGGTTTATTTCACTGACCTGTTAAGGCAACATTCAAATTAATTTATTACAATTATATTATTTTTAATTGTAAAAATGTATTTATTTATTCGATTAAGTTTTTCATCTAATGTATTTTCTACTCCAGACTTATTTTAATTCATAGACGGATTTACATCATAATCAACAGACTAATGAACAGGCTGGCAGATTAATGTAGAGGATGGATGAATGAATGACCAGCAAATGGATGGGTGTAGAATTTGTACATACTCTACCAATGAATATGGATGGATGGACAGACAAACGGATAGATGTACAGCGTAGAGATACAAACATAAAGATGGATTGATAGATGGATGGATAAATAGATGGATGAATGGGTGAATTCATGAATGGATGGATGGAAATATGGATGAATAGATGAGGCAATGTACAATATGGACAGATGAATGGATCATGGATTAACAGACTAATGGGTAGGCTGACAGGATGAATGGATCACACATGAAAATGAATGGATGTAGAATATGAACACACTGTACCAATGAATGGATTGATGGATGAATAAATGGATGGCTGGGAGGACAGATGGATGTAGAATATAGATGCATGAACAGACAGACAAACAGATGGATAAACTTCATGGACATACAGTTAGCAACCCAGGCTCATTATGGATAAGTGCACCTATATACATTTCTGGAGAGTGCTAAATATGTCACAAGGATGTACGTTTTCGCATATCCACCAGAGGCCACTGTGTATGCTTTGTCAGAGCTCAAATTTCTCTAACGAGTGCCAATCGCGCCTGCTTGTAATCCCCCCCCCCTGCTTAAACCCAACTGATAATGTTTTCAAAAGCACTGATTGGCCTGTCCACCACCTTCCCTAAACCCAACCAACAGTCTTTTCAAAAGCAATCTAGAAAAAGAAAAACCCTTGCGGCCTCCTGATTTTTACCACATTTTCAGGTCTAACAACGTTCTCACCATGATATTTTATTTTTTGCCTTTTGTTTTACCTGATTTTTGGAACCGCTCTTCACCGGACTCGAACCCCATCTTCTCAATCAACTCTCAAGTCTGCCGACGTACGTGGCGAGCCACTAGGAAAACTGATAACAGTGGAAAAGCCACCCACACAAAGGTAAGATGTCAGCTGGTAGTGCAAAAAGAAATAGAAGCCATGGGTGGCATGATACCACCATGTCCATCATCTTAAACATGTTTTGTTGTTTTATTTAGCTTAGCACAATTCATTCTGGGATTGCCTTTTAAGTAATCATGCAATACCACTTTCAACTTTAATCAAAATGTGGCATCTTAGAAGGCTGCGTAATTAAAATGCCTGTGCTGCTTCAGAATGCTGCCTCAGTAGGCAGCACACTAGGTTCTGGATGAGAGCTAATGTCAATATATGGAACCCAAGAGTACCAGATGGCACAGTAAATCTGAAGTGAATAACCAATCACATTAGGTTCCTCCCTCTCTCGCTTGTTCTCGCTTCCCAAATAATGCACACCACAAATCAAATCACCTCATATCACAAGGGCAAGTATTTCCCACCAAAACAACCCGTCTCACAATCACATTAGAGCCTCTGAGAGATGTAGGAATCCTAAGGGTCTGATCGAAAATGGCCAAGGTGTGACACTTAGCATGATAATTTTTCCATTATCTGCACATTATCTCCATTTTACGGACATGTCCTGATGGAAGGTGTTGCGAGCGGTTACGGAGTAATGCATTGGAAGTTTTCGGTTACTTACGGTAAGTTTTCTATTATGGAGATGTGTGTGGTGGACCCACAGCATAGACACTCAACTATGTAATCTCTTCTGTCTTTGTCCTCAACTTTGAGTGAACCGTCACACTCATAAATTGAAGATAGATCACTCGGTGATGGGTTTTGTGACTGGATGAGATGACTGGCATGGATTACACCAGCTCTACTCTCCTCATCTTTTCCTGATTGCATCCTTTGAGCTATTTGCAAAACGTCTTGCCGCCGGTCCTCAATCATTCTTTCTGTTTTGTCTTCTTGTTCTTCTTTGTCTTTTCTGGAATGATTTATAGATACTGTCCATTATCCCTGGCTGGGTCTCATCACTCACTGCTGTAACTACTCTCTCCCGGTTATCTTCAACCGAGCTTTCAATCGGCACATTCTGAAGAAGTTTGTAGAAACTTTACGTGACACTTATTTTTATTATTGTTTTATTATTATAGAGCATCTCATGTTTTATATATTAAATTAAGTGTATTATATATTCTGCTATGTTCTAGATGCTGCTGGTAGACACCAGCAACTAAACCTTTTCTTCCTTAAAAAGGGTGGTCCAGAGTGTATTTTTAAAGCTTGGTTGTGTTTATAAGATGCAAAGCAATGTGTGCTCATGCTTCATTTGTAAAAAAAAAAAGAAAAATAAATCACGTTATTTTTTCATATATCTTACTTTAATTATACGCTGCTACTCAGCTAACATGAAAACGACTATCATAATTCCTATTTTCTCCAAAAGCTTGCCCTCAAGAGGCTCTGATTGGTCAGCTAACATAATGTGCTGATTCGCAGATCGACTCCACATCACCAGGAAGTGTCATGTCTCTACGAGCACATGCTTTGCCAATGTGTAAATACTGTCAGTCAGAGTAGCTGTTAGCTGTATCAGTTTGAGCCTGAATCAGACAGAACATGAAGAGGACACAGTAAGCGGATATGTATTATATTGAGGTCCTAATATATAGAGTAAGCGTATATGTAATATATTGAGGTCCTAGGCCATTTAGTGTTTTATAGACAAGTAGTAATACTTTACAATAAATTCTGAATGTAACTGGGAGACAGTGTAAAGACCTGAGGACAAGTGTGGTGTGCTCGGATTTCTGGTTCTGGTCAGAAATCTGGCAGCAGCATTCTGTTGGACTGTTTTTTAGGAAGGCCAGTGAGAAGTCGATTACAGTAATCTATCCTGCTGGTGATAAAAGCATGAACAAGTTTCTCTAAGTCTTCACTAGAATAAGAAAACATCTAATTCTTGTTTTTGAGATGATGGTATGTTGAAATATGTACTGCTTTCACATGACTACTGAAACTTATTTCTGACTCCAGAATAACACCAAGATTCTTGACCTTATTGTTTGTTGTTTGACCCTTAGAGCCAATGTACACATTCACCTTGAGAACCTCATTTCTGTTCCCAAATGCAATGACTTCAGTTTTGTCTTTGTTTATTTGAAGAAAGTTTTGGCACATGGAACTGTTTATTTCATCAATGCATTGGCAGAGGGCGTCAATGGGGTTGAAGTCAGTAGGCCGTAAGGCTAAGTAGACATAAGTGTCATCAGCATAACTGGGGTAGGAGATTTGGTTCTTTCTCATTATTTGGCTCAGTGGGAGCATATATGGTTGAACACTAAAATAATGTGTTACAGCTATCTATTGATAAATCACACATCTCATGGTTTTACATTTGTTTATTTATTAATTTATTAGTGTCATTTTGTAAAGAATTGCCAGCAAAAGAATTAATCATTACATGATGGACAACAAAATACAAAACTTAATGCAAATCAGTTCACAGTTGCTTGTCAATGTAGCCTATTGCCAGAGACATTTGTTGTCTTTATATAGGCTGTCAAATTTGCCTTTTTGCAAAGAATTGGATCCATCAATAATTCAATCAATGACTATCCATAATCTTCAATCACGTATATATATATATATATATATTTTTTTTTTCACATTGTGGCTGAAAACTGAAATACTATAATTATTACAGAAAATAAATGTAATCCAAAATACAGAAAAATCTACTGGGTATAAACCATTGCCACTATTGACCTCCTCTATCCATGCGGACAAAGAAAAACACAGACCTGGCATCTTTTTTTTATAAGGTTTGCAGACTGATTGCTAATTGAAGATTTGTGTTAAGGAGTATCAAACAGGTGCTTCAGTGATTTCATATTGATCTCGGTAGTGTCTAATAGTTAGAAATAGATGGTTTCTGTTTGGTTACCATAGCTAAAACAATGGAGTTTGGACTTCTTGAATGACATCCGTGTTAACTGTTTTGGAAAAGGGTGGGGGAAATGTGTCAATCCATTGAGAAATTGTTTACACATTTGCAAGACATGTCTTATGCTCTGCTAGAATTGTGATGATGAAAATTGAGTGGATCCTAGTTTCTTTAACCAGGTCAAAGCAATCAAGAAAAACTGTAAAAGAGGCATTGTAGTTTGTCTCCTGTATGACATCAGTTTGGATCTGGCCACAAAACCTCATTAACATCACATCACCACAGGTTTCATCCACAGGCTATTTATTGTTTAATTACACATGTTTACCATTTGTTTTATTTAAATTATTTGGATATGTCCAGAAATTATAAATATGTGGGCCTGATATTACTGCAAATCTGTGTCCAGGACATACAGTTTATTACCGTGAGACATGATTCCTGCTAGCATGAGACTTTTTGACATCGGGTCTCTTATGAATGAAATGTATTTAGAATAAACTAAATTAATGGATAATCATTATTTGTGATTAGTTACTAATTAGAAACACTGTCTAAATTGAATGTTCACTTGAAATTGAATTGAGATTAATCACAGAGCTAGATTCAGATTATATCTAAATTGTAATTAATTCACTGGTATTGAATCTTCTCCCACACTATTGGATTTCATTGTTGGAGCAATGGGATCCTTAAATAAAGACGATGCATGTTTGTTTAAAATTTGAGATGACAGCTTTACCTCAGCCAATTCGTTTAAAATCTACCTTTGGCTCCTATGCATGCTACTGTAGTGATTAAGCATGAGGTATAATCAGGGTTGGATTGAGATAAGGGTTAACTGGGGCTGAACCCTCATGGCCTATGGAAGGAGAGGGCACCTTATTGGCTGAGCAATTAATTTGCACCCTGATGCCAAGAGTCACTTTGTGTTATGCTTTGATATATTGATAATGTTAAGTAGTCTGTTATGCTCGCTTATGTTCAAAACTGCACCGCCGCCACTCCAGGCCTAGGAGTGGCTGTAGCACAATCAGAATTTGCAAAAGGCCTGTTTTAGCCCCCCCAATAGAGGTGACAAGATATCCCAGTCTAGTATGTTACTCTTTTATAACTGCAAGAACCACCTACTGCAGGGGTGTCCAAACTCGGTCCTCGAGGGCCGGTGTCCTGCATAGTTTACTTCCAACTTCCTTCAACACACCTGCCTGGAGCTTTCTTGTATACCTAGAAAGAGTTTGATTAGCTGGTTCTGGTGTGTTTAATTGGGGTTGGACCTAAAATATGCAGGACACCGGCCCTCCAGGACCGAGTTTGGGCAGCCCTGACCTACTGTAATCTAAGGTTTAACCAAATTTGTTGTATAACAAAAAATTAAATTTAAACTAACTATATAAAAACAGTCGGTTATTGCTTAAGCCTAAATGAAGTAGTTAGAAAGGCAACATTTTTATGAATGTTTGCTTTGTGCCTTTCTAAAAATGACAGTAATAGTCCAGGGCACAATGAAATGTTGGCGCTAGCTCTTTTATCAGGCAATATACATAAAAACAAATACTCACAAGGCAAAGGTTTTGAAAATTAGAAGCAGGGATTTTAAGGATATCATCAAGGATTTCTGTACAGCTAAATTTCGGAAGATTTTTAAATGTTTGTTTTTTGCTGGTTTTGGCAGCCTTTTTGTAGCTCATTGTGTGATTAATGTGTTACGTTTTGTGTGCTTGTAGGCCTATTTTATAATATAGAACCAATATAACAATCAAATATAAATCAAACTGTACAACAATTTAGATAATATTAATTATAAAGTTTTAGAAATCCATACATTCATCAACATTTCTACCAGATCACTGCTTTTTATAATGGCTATAAAAAATATTATCATTTAATAATACAGGTTACGATTATTTAATTACTTTTGGGTACATTCAGTACATTGACAAAAATACAAGATAACAAAAAAAAAAAAAAAAAAAAAAAAATATATATATATATATATATATATATATATATATATATATATATATATATATATATATATATATATATATAATCTAATTAACCTAGTTAAGCCTTTAAACGTCACTTTATGCTGTATAGAAGTGTCTTGAAAAATATCTAGTAAAATATTATTTACTGTCATCATGGAAAAGATAAAATTAGTTATTAAAACTATTATGTTTAGAAATCTGTTGCAAAAGTCTTCTCTCCGTTAAACAAAACTTGGGTAAACAAACAGGGGCGCTAATAATTCAGGGGGGGGGGCTAATAATTATGACTTCAATTGTGTATATATATATATATATATAGCTTTAACTTATTTTAATAAGTTAATTAAGTTTCAGCAAACATTTTTAAGCCACACAAAGTTGAACTTAATATTTTTTTTGTCAGTTTGATTGATGTAAGTTGAAAAAAAGTTTATTTGATTCAACTAAAAATAATTACGATTGTAAGATTGTTTTTACAATCATCTCAGTGTGATTGACAGGTGTGTCTTTTTCATTAAAATGATCTGGAGCTATCTTTCTGTGCATACTGAATTATAACAAGTTAACAACAACACTAAATTGGTTTGAATCCAATTGGTTTAAGTTAAAAATCTTCAACTACCAGTTGCAGGCACTTGCGTTCAGTGTGATAAACTCCCAGATCCCAAAATCAACTAACACATATTTCAGTAAGGATGTAATTTTGCCTGTTTTAATAATTTCTTTGATTACATTTTTATAAAGTACAAAACAAATTTTTCTAAAGATTGAAGCAACCACTGACATCCATAATACAAAATACCAGAGAACAAGTGTCAAACTCAGTTCCTGGAGGGCTGCAGCTCTGCACAGTTTAGCTTAAAGGGCACCTATGGTAAAAAATCTACTTTTCAAGCTGTTTGGACAGACATTTGTTTAGGTAGAGTGTATAGACCGTCATATTGGGGTGATATAAACACACTCAGTCCTTTTTTTTTTAAATTTAACAACATAAAAACGATGGACCAATTGGAGCGGTTTTGAGATCGACCGCAACTTGACGTAGGAGTGTGGTCCCCCCGCCCACCAATATTGATTGACAGGTGCGCATTACCATATACTCTATGTTGTTTCATGTCCGCCATTTTCAGCGTGTGAGTCAAAGCGACGTCACCAAAGAAACACCCTTGCTCTATTTTTAGATCATGTTAGGCTCATTGGCCTCAACATTCACCAAGTTATCGCTCTCCTCGCTGCCAGTGTTTGTGAGTTTTGGTGTGTTTGCATACATGTGTACTTTTCATTGCGTCTTTCTTAAACTTCAGCGGATTGCATTTCCCGCGGTCACAGAAGCTCCCTGTCATATTAACTAGGTGCAGCTGTGCCTCACGTGCGCATCCCTCTATTGGAAATAACGAACTAACGACACGCATCGCCATGCATTTCGCGGTGTCACGGATGAAAGTGAAGACAGGGGGTTTGCTCACTATTCTGCCGCCTAGGTCGCCTCTCTGGACGCGGTGGCCCTGCTCAGGACACTTCATATTTCTGCCGCACCACAGAGCGTTATCTGAATAGTTTCATTTTAAATAACATGCAAATGTGCGCGTCTGGTGTGCTGTGTCGTGGCTCTGAGCGGCGCATCCGGTGTATGACGCCCTTTAGTTATAGCCTCAAGCAGGTCATACACCAGAAGTGCCGCTCGGCGACAAGCAGCGTCGCGCCACGCAGCTGCATGCATTTCTGAAACAAAAACACTTTGGAAGTCAATGACTGCTTTTTCAACATTCTTCAATCTTCTTTTGTGTTTACCAGAAGAAATAAACTTAAACATGTTTAGAAAAAGTGGAGGATAAGTAAACAATGACTGAATTATGTTTCTTATTTTGATGAATTTATTATAGACACATCACTAGCACATTTTTAGCTCAAGTTTGCACAGAGCAACAACAAGAATGAGTCAGATATATCATAGCCTGGGGTTCATGATATACAGGTGGTCTCGGTTCACATACAGTATACAACACTAAACTATTTCAGAACTGAAAACTTTTAGATATTTTTTGTTGCAAGAAAACTCTTATGCGTTACAGTCGAACAGATTAAATGCCAATTTTTTTGTCACGCTCGACAGGTTTGAAAAGACTTGGCATTTCCATAATAGTAGGCAGCCGTTTTTGGAAAGGATGCACTTCCAGATGCCACTGACCAGATAAAACAATTATAAAAGAAGCAGACAGTCCGACTCTTCAACTGAGACGTTTGTGCGGAGCCAATCCATCTGTGTTAAATGAAAAGATGGCACAGGATGCCCAGAAGCCAACGGTTCAGCTAAGACCATTGCTGGAGGACATTATAGCCAGAGGAGTTTTATGATTTATCCTGGTGTCTTCTTATGTTCTTACAGATTTCCAATAAAGATTCAAGGTGACGTATCAGGCTTTTATAATAAAAATAGACTTAGAAATGTAATTCACTGGGTGTACTGTGTATAGTACTAGGGCAGTACTATATAAATTCATCTTCTTTTTAAGATTGATCAAGCATCCTTGATTTAGTTCAATTTCAGTGCACTCAATGTATAAGATCTCATGCAACATTTCTGTCAGATTTATAACAATGCGCATGGACTTCATAGCCTCATTTTAAAGTTGATTAATTCAGGTCACTTTAAATGAAGGAGTGCAGCAAGTAATTTGCTCAGACAGGAGTAAGTCATGTCTAGGGCTTTCCATACAACCTCTCCATTCTCTCCCCTGCTTTCTCACACACTTTTTACACTCTTGCATAGAGTATAAAAAGCAAGACTTTCATGTGAAACATATGGTGAATACACTACCTGAAAAAAAGTGTTGTTGCCCATCCAAGTTTTATTAACAACAAATAATAACTAGACTTCTAGTTGATCATTTGGTATCAGAAGCGGCTTAAATGAAAGGCAAAGGCCTCTAGATTACACTTATTTTATTATTTATTTAGGACAGTAAGGTCTGACTTTGCTTAGACAAAAGTCTTGTCACTTAACCAAAATACTGTACAGTATAGAACATAAAGTCAGTGAAAAATAAAATAAAATTAAATGGTGTATGACTCCCATGAGCTTGGACAACTGCATCCATACATCTCTGCAATGACTCAAATAACTTATTAATAAAGTCATCTGGAATACTGTAGCAAAGAAAGCGTTCTTGCAGGACTCCCAGAGTTCATTAAGACTCTTTGGATTCATCTTCAATGCCTCCTCTTTCATCTTACCCCAGACATCCTCAATAATGTTCATGTCTGGTGACTGGGTTGCCAGTCCTAGAGCACCTTGACCTCCTTTGCTTTTCAGGAACTTTGATGTGGAGGCTGAAGTATGCTGAATAATTTGTCCTCTCCTCTAGTTTGTAGTGTAATGGGCAGCACAAATGTCTTGATACCTCAGGCAGTTGATGTTGCCATGCACTCTGCAGATCTTTCGCACACCCCCATAATGAATGTAACCCCAAACTATGATTTTTTTATCACCAAACTTGCCTGATTTCTGTGAGAATCTTGGGTCCATGTGGGATTCACTAGGTCTTTTCCAGTATTTGGGATGCAGTTCAACAGATGATTAATCGGAAAAATCTACCTTCTGCCCCTCTTCCAAATGATCACCTAGAAGTCAAGTTATTATTTGTTGCTCTCACAACTGGGATCAATGTCAAGACCTTTGTTAGGTAGTGTATATCAATATTATAAGGTCCGCCACACTTACGGCATAAAAATAAAATAAAATAAAGAAACTATACCAAAGACATCAATTGACAATCTTACAAGTTTTTCCTTTTTAAGTGTTTGTAAGCAGTGGTGGATAACATTCTCAAATCAGCACTTGAGTAGTAGCAATAAAATATTATTCCATTCATTCATTCATTCATTCATTTTCTTTTCGGCTAAAGGCCTGCTCACACTGCGCAATTTTTCTTTAGAATCCTGAATGATTGTAGCATGTCAGACTGCACGAACATGGCCCTCATGTCACACTTTAAGATCTCAGCTGTCATAAAGTCAGACTGAACGACAATGAAGATTCGCCAAACACGAAAGAAAACACCCCTGGAGTTTGACGTCATCCACCCGTGACACTTTCACTATGCCACATTCTGAAATGATTCCTCACAGCAAATGTAAACAATCTGTAGCGGCAATTTTGTACACAGCGTGTCTTAATATTGAAACTAGGAAGAAAAAAAAAAACTGTTTTGACATTTCCCTGTGTTCATTTAAATTGTTGCATGGATTGCGTCATCAAATTCAGAGCTCATGTTGGTTCTTGGATTGACGCTCATCGCAGCTGTTGTCACACTGCAGGAAAGTGTCTGAAATCTTCTGACACTGCCAGAACTTCATCAGTGGAATAATCTGATCGCAACGGGCACTAATCGGCTGTCAGTGAACATGTCAAATCAACAAATAGAGATCACCGAATACGGGGAGAACATGCAAACTCCACAGAGAAACGCCAACTGACCCAGTCGAGGCTCGAACCTGCGACCTTCTTGCTGTGTGGCAACATCGCTACCCACCGTGCCACCAAAATATTATTCGACTATAAGTAAAAAAAGGTGAAAAAAAAAAAAACAATGACGTATGGTGAGTTCACACAGAACACGTTTTTCCTTACAGTGCACTACTTTCTTTTGCTTTAAACGTGCTTGACGGAGGTGTGTGACTGTTACACTAATGTTTCAGATCTTTTGTAGCAACGCACACATGAGCGATGCGTTTTTTAGATGCTTTGTCAAGTAAAAAAAAAATGTCAACCTTCACAAACAGCACTGCTCATCACTGTCAGTTCCGAAGCAGTGGACCAATCAGACAAAAGGAGGTGGGGCTAAGGTTGCAAGTTTCTGGTAACAGATGCTCAGTGGCTGGACAACCACATGTTTTATGATGCATTATTTTTTTGTCAAACCATTCTAAAGCTTTGCGTCTTACATTTTTAGAAGCAAGGATGGATTCTGTTTGAATGAGCGCAAATGGTGTGATTGACCCAGAACACATTTTTTTTTTTAACAATGTGCTACTTTCCTACAGTTTTTATGATGTAAACACATGCTTGACAGACGTGAGCAAAGTTGGGTGTAATGTGTTCCACAGTAACGAGTTACTGTATTCTAATTACATTTTTGAGGAATGCAGTAATGTAATGAATTACATTTTGAATTTGTATAATTTGCATAATCTAATCTAACAAGCTTAGTTTACAATGTTTACAATGCTGTACTTAGATTAAATCTAAATCCCAAATATCAGAAATGATGAAACAGATTGTTGAGATTTAATTAATGTCAATTTTAATGTTATTGATTAATGCATTTACTTAGATTTCATTAATTCATTTTCATCTGCTTAGTCCCTGTTTTACCACAGCAGAATGAACCGCCACTTACTTGACAGATTTATGTATTTTTAATTATAGGTGGTTTGTGTAATGTGTTTTATGTTTGGTAAAATAATTTCTAATTGCATCTTCTGTGATTTTTCAACTAATTACACTGTCTTGTCCCAATAGGTGGATTTAGAGGTTTTTGCAAAAAAAGCACTAATGGATTTAGCTGGTTTTGACTAAAAAGAAAATCTACCTTGTTAAAAACCAAATAATTGTCTAAAGTGATATTTATGAAATGAAGTTATTTTATTTACTAGCTATTAACCTTTTCATAATCTATAAAATGAAACTTCTGAACCTAATCAGAGGAGCCTGACAGAAAATGCTCATTTATGATAAAAGAAAAAAAATCTGATGGATTAGAGCAGGGGTGCCCCAACTTTTTTCTATAATGGGCCAAAAACCAAAGTTGATTGAGGGCTGTGTGTCTAATATATACCAAACCATATATATTAAATCTGCCATGGGTAATTTCCAAATTTAATCGGTAATTTTTAAAAACAACTAGAAGACGTTGCTTTAAATCATATCAGATAATGCAGTATAAATATTTAACATTTTATAATGAACTTATTACAGTAAAAACATAAACAGTTCCATTTATAATACAATGGGGTTCAACGCACAGATATCATTTGCATTTATTTAGTGACAGTATTCACATGTTAAAAGTCTTTTTCATTTACAACATTTGATTGAATCATTTAATTTCAGTTGGCTTTTTTGTAGCTCAGCAATAAAACAAAGAAACAAAAGGTTAGGTCAAATTTGAAAAGACAATCTCTGTTAAAGGCAGCCCCAAAAATTTGCTCCAACCACCCCGCTATCATTCTCTCTCTCTTTTCAGATGGAATGGCGGGCCAAATAAAAGGTTACCATGGGCCAAATTTGGCCCACGGGCCCTACTTTGGGCATCTCTGATTTAGAGGGTTTTGGATCTGAGCTCTTCAAATATAAAATACAAAACATATGTATGTATATTTACCTTGTACATTTCCTTTCAAAATGTGTTAAACATCTTTTTTTTAACAACAATCAATTTTTTTTAATAAATAATACATTCTGTTGTTTATAATTAAAAACATTTTCCCCACTGTAAATGAAGACGCATCCCCCGTTGTCAGTAATTAGACATTTTCTCAGAATTCACTGTGTTTTTGCATGCTTGAAGTTGGTCTTAACAACAACAACAACAACAAATAAAATATTTCCGAGCACCAGGACATATGCCTATACAAATGTCAACTAGTTATCTTTCAAAAGCAGCAAAATATCTAGCTATTTCAAAATGGCAGCATGGGGTTGAATTCAATTAATTTGGCCATGGCAAACATTTCATTAGATAGCTACCAGGTGGACACGCAGATGCGAGGTAATTTAGCTACAGTTAGTGTGAAATTGAGAAGCTCTACGAGGCCGATTTATTTCCATCAGAGAAAGACCCACTGAGAGCTGCATATCAGGATGTCTGATAACAGCTGATCGAAATTCCCCGCCAGAAACACAGAGGATTGTTTGCTTTTGAAGATATCCAGTCTGAAGATTTCTCTAAAGTTGTCTGGTATCCAGCATAGTTTGTTTAGAGGACCGTGAATACGATCAGCATCACCATACAAATAAGTTTGATCCAACCAGCTGTTTTGAAGGTATTTTTAAATGCTGTAAACTAAATAATGGAGGAATGATTAGCCAGTGATAAAACTGAACAGCTTCATTCCAGTAAGACATTAACTAAATGGACAAAGCATAAAGATTTATTATCTGATAAATTACACTGTATTCCTGCTTTTGATTTTACTATAACTCTGCTTGCCTTGCTTATAAATTAGGCATCTTAAAATGTCCCTATTGAGCTTTTTCAAATATTTATTTTCAAGTAGTGGGCAATGTTCAGTAATACAGTTTGTGAATGTTAAAAGACTTAAAGGATCAATTATAGTAATTATAGTCTCTACAATTCCCAGTACTGGGTTGCAGCTGGAATCTGCTACGTAAATTATATGCCAGAGTAGTTGGCGGTTCATTCCGCTGTGGTGAACCCTGATAAATGAGAGATTAAGTTGAAGGAAAATAAATTAATATTCTCTCAAAATAAGAATGAAATTCTAAAACTTTTTTTTTTGAGATACACCTTTGGCAATGTTTAGAGGTTCCGTTCACAATCTAACTGAAGGGCTCATTCACTGAACCCCTCTTTGTATCTAAAAAAAACAGCATAAAGCACAAGTGTGTCTTGACACAGTTTCACACGGTGGCTAAAAACGTGTTCCTCAAAAGATACAATGTGAGCATACCAATTACTCAAGTCCAGTGTTGGGTAAGTTACTTTAAAAAAGGTAATAGATTACAATTTACTGACTACTACTGGAAAATTGTAATCTGATTACATTACTAATCACTACATGTAAAAAGTAATCAGATTACTAATTACTTTGAAGTTAATTTTAAAACACATAAAATATACTTATTAAAATACTAAATAAACTGCAGCTATTTAAGTAATTTAATATTCACTGAAAAACATTAGAATGGGTTGATTGCAGCTGCCTGACATATTCAAAAGACTTGGTTTGCCCAAAACTTAAAATTCTCTCATCATCCACTCATTCCAAACCTGTTTGTCTTTTACCTGTTTGTTTGTCTGTTTGTGTTTTTTTAACACATAAGAAGACATCTGGATAGAAGAAAATTGGATACCTGTAATCATTGACATCGATAGTATGCAAAAGCACTGCAGTGTTTGAGTGTTCTGTGACTGTCTGAGGTAATTAACCTACTGAAATGTGTGTATTCCATACAAAGCATGAAGCTGATCGGTCAGTTCTTGTTGCATGATGCGGTTTTCATGCAATATGCGCTTCGAATGTGTGTACTCAAGCTGCGTGCCTCCATTGGAAATGAGGAACTTGCGCGTGCAAAAGAAGCGATATGTGAACGGCCCCATAAGCAGCTACACATCTTCTTCACATTCAGAAGTTACCTTTACTCCCGATCCTGCACAAAAAAAATTATTTGAGTGGGCCGCTGTGTTTTGGGGCGCCGGTGTCCTCCTTGGCAATGAGTATTGTCATAGAATGCTTTCTATTTAAGTGTTTGAAGAAGTTGCTGGTTAAGTTAAAAGCAGTCAAAAGTACTTTAGAGACGGGACATAGCCTGCATTTCACAGCAATATCTTTGTTTTTACGCTCAATGAAATCAAAGTAATGTCTGTATGTGCACTTAAAGAAGCAAACTCTCTCGACAGCAACTATTTCAGCTCACGTTCTTCAGCATTTTAGCGCATGCTTATTAATTGACATTGCAGGGGAAAATGTGATTTAATGTATAGTAAATCGGACTCATTCAAAGTAGCGTCACTGCGCAAAAATGCATTATGAATGCATGTAACACTTCCGACTGTACAGTGTGTTTTCTTTTTCTTATAATGCACAGTTTTGAGGTAAGAGACATTTTCATTTGCCATTTACTGACAGGCTCATCCAATTCATCAAACTCCATCTTCTAATATCTAAATCAGAAGTGGAATAAAACAGTCTTCTCGTAAAAGCTGGCTTATAAGACCGCCGCTACATTGAAAACAAATTATTTGATTCACGCCTTCTGATTGGTTCTCGGGACATATCGGCTTTTGCTGTCAAAGGCAAGTGGTGTTTAGAGGCTTTTAAAAACAAACTGTTATTTCTGAATGTGCTGACGACAGGATTTAAATGATTTTATGGACAAATATTTGTTGAACATGTACTACGTGCCTAAAGCATTTGCTTAATGTCATTAGCTCATTTTTGACTGAAATGGCATTAAGCGGTTTTTGCAACGCTTTATTTGTATAAACCCATTTTCAGTATAATGCCATAACAAATTCTGCTAATTGTATGTTATTATTGTTATTTTTTTTTGTATAATATATACTGCATATGACAATTGTTTTAGTATAAAAAAAATTTTTACTACAGAATGTTACGTTTTCAAATACATGCCTACATTGCATGAGCTTGGTTTGCAGCACCAATTCCTGGACACTCATAGTTTGTTAGTCAGGGTTCAAAGTGTATAATGGCCCATTTCCACTGAGTGGTACGGTTCGGTTCATTTTGGTACGCTTTTATTGCCCTTTCCACTGTCAAAAGGTACTTTAAAGCGAACCGTACTGCACCACTTTTTGGGTACCCTTTGCAAAAGTAACAAAAGGCAGAGCAAGACACGCAACTAAACGCAATTGGTTTACAGAGATACATCACTCGCTCGTGCAACAAGCCAGGAAAATAAAAACAAAGGAACGGCTTTTTTTAAAAACACAGCCAAGACATTACATAATAATACTATATACATATAATAATGAGCCATGGTCGACCTGAGCTCAAACAAACCGTGTCGTCGTCTTGATGAACAGCCACAAAGCCAAGAAGAGCAGAATCTACCCTGTGCCCTACAGTTTTTTACTAGGCCTTCTAAAGCCCGAGCTGTTTCGCTTTCTCGCTTGCGTTCGCCACACGTCTATATGTAAAATAGCAAACTTCTTGAGCTGATAATAATAACGTGTGCATGATTATTCAAGCGCTTCTGACATCCGTTCAGAAACAGACAAATGCGAGAGTGATGCGTGAAAAAACAGGTGGAGAAAACAAAAGAGCAAATGATTGTTTCAGCAACCTAAAACAAGAACAAACGGCCATGTGTAACTATTATCATCACCTTTAGGACAATTGTGAACTCGGAATTATGGAATTACTTTTTAACAAGAGGTTACATGTGCTGGTGAAGATTAAAGATACAGATGAGAGGTTTGCACTGACTATATGTTGAGTCTTGTTTTTGAACCCAAATAAGGACTAAATGTATGCTGTGTGTAGTTTTTCTGTAATATTTAACATAACGGAGACTGTAAGGGGCTGTATGTGTTCATATATGTTGCATTTATTTATTTTATATAATAGCAGACGTTGCAGTAGGCTATTTCACATCATTGATCTGCAGTTATAATCAAAGTATGTTCATAGAAAGGTTATTAATGAACATTTATACACAAGTATTTATGTGTATAAAGCATCTATTTTGTGAGAAGTGCTTCTCATATGACATGTGAACAACCCGTACAACTTTACTTTGACATATTCTTGAGTGAGAATGATGTCGACTGAAACTTTCTGTCGTACACTACGCCCACCAAAAGAGTACCATTGATACCCTTTTAGCAGTGGAAATGCAAGCTTGATAAATTCAATTGAATTCAATACACCTTTACTTGTGTAGCGCTTATACAATGTAGATTGTGTCAAAGCAGCTTCACATTCAAGATTATAGTAAATTGAAACAGATTTTCAGAGTTTAAAGGTGCTGTATGTAAGTTTTTGATTCTTCTAAAGCATAAAAATACCATAATATGTTTGCAGATATTTAAGAAACATCCAAAGTGAACATACTTGTTTAACTGAAAAACAATGCTGAAGCCAGATATTCTGCTTTGAAAATGGTTTTTCCGTGCCGGAACGCTGTCTTTGTTTAGGTAAAGTTAACCTGCAGAATGCCAGTTTAGCCAATTATAATTCAGCACTCCGGGTTGCCTTGTTGGAAAACAGCGTATTTCATTCATTCATTCATTCAGAAAGGCTCTGAAAGCATGCGCCCGTGACCGAAATGGACAGTATCAGACGTCGAAATGAGACAGATTCAGTTCCACATGAGGTTATTAATTAGCAAATGATATAAATATTACGAACGTAAACATTAGGTGAGCAGATTACATTGTAATCTCGTGTCCTAACAACACGCAAACAGCAGTTTGACTCTTTGCACCAGACGAAACACGACAAAAATGTAAATACAGCCTTTCAGAAGCACAGAATAAGCACTCACTCACGAAACGGTAAGGTTTAGAATCCATTCAAACTCACATTGTTAGCATTTAGCACTGAATAAAACACACGAGGCTTACCTGAGGTGCACTGTCATTCACATGTTGAGCTGTGAGAAATAGAAACCGTTTCTAATATCTCAATTCGAGGTGTTGGTTAGAACTAAAACTCCTTTTAATATGGAACATAATTCCTTCTATCGCGTGTTGTTGATTTTATTTAGAACACGGTTTTAAATCACTCGCTCCTGTACTCAATCTCTGGCATCCCACGCGTGTGTTTATTTTGATCTAGGAGTGCAATACCCAGTTCAACCACTGGGTGTCAAACTTACATACTGCACCTTTAAGTTCAGTTCAGTTCAGTTCAGTTTAGCTCAGTTCAGTGTGGGTTAATAATCACTACTGAGAGTCCAAACACTGAAGAGCAATTCCATCGATGCGTGAAAGGTGACCCGTACTGTACCATACTGTACCACTCAGTGGAAACGGGTCATAACCTACAGTAAGTGTAAACATTGTAACAGATAGATTTTTGCCTCCTACTGTAGGTTTCAAAGATTGCACTTCACATGTAAACATCCCAGCTTGATTTCTGTCAGCTTATTATAGGTGCATATATTGATGTAATGTGTTCTCACATGTATAGTCCATGAATTGTAAACAATTGAACTAACACATGTAAAAGAAAATGGCACTGATGTAAGCTTAATTTTTAATTGTCAGAGTGTAAGATGGAATAATAATCATCTTCAATGCCTCCTCCATCTTTCCCTAGACATGCTCAATAATGTTCATGTCTGGTGACTGGGCTGGCCAATCCTGGAGTACCTTGAACTTCTTTGATTTCAGGAACTTTGATGAGAAGGAGTGCTATCCTGGTGAAGAATTTGCCCTCTCCTGTGGTTTGTAATGTAATGGGCAGCACAAATGTCTTGATACCTCAGGCTGTTGATGCTGTTATTCACTCTGCAGATCTCTTGCACGCCACCATACTGAATGTAACCCCAAACCAAGATTTTTCCTTCTCCAAACTTGACTGATTTCTGTGAAAATCTTGGGTTCATTCAGGTTCCAATACTTTAGGTCTTTTGCAGTATTTGGGATGATTGGGATGCAGTTCAACAGATGATTCATTCCTTTTCACTACCTTTCCAAATGATCAACTAGAAGTCAAGTTATTATTTGTTGCTCTTACAATTGGGATCGACGACAAGACTTTTGTCAGGTAGTGTACTTGCACTATATTTCTTTGTTAAGTAATGGTACTTTAACTTAATTATGATATGTCAGTACACATTCAGATTAAATAATAAATAATAATTCACAGTATTTTGAAGGTTTCACTTCATCAATATTGTGCATTTGCATTATTATGATATATTAAAAAACTGAATACATTGCCTTGTCTAATATACAAAGTTTCATATAGATGTATTATGTAATATCCCACATTATACTTTCAAGTATATTTTGTTTCATATATTATTTCATGTGGATGTCAAGTCAGATCAAGTAATAAATCTTAAACGGAAATATTTGCAACTAAATGATCATCATATTGGGTCCTAGCAAACTGCTACTGACATGACTGCGTTTGATTGAATGGCTTATTCGCACCAAGGACGCCTGAACTCTACATTTCCATAACAATGGCCGAGTCAAGGCCCATAAGCAACTTTAAACGATCCTTCGTCGCATAATACAGTATAATGGCATGGTTTTGAATGATTTCCTCTCATCTAATGCCTTTCCAATCACTCTCTCTTCCTCTCTTCACCACTGTCCGCCAGCAGCCCTTTCCTGTCCAGATTTGTATTCCAGATTCATAGAAAGCTTCCCCTCATTTATCCATTTCACTGCAGGTCTCTCAGAGTTCAAGATATTGCCATGAGTGTGTCCACTTAACAGCGACCGAGTCATGATGTAAGTGCTGGAGAACTAAACAAAGCTTAAATGCACTGCTGTGTTGACTGCTGGTATTTATTATGTGACATAATATTGCAGTCATGTTTAATTATTTTAGATTTAAAACATATTAAAATAAATAAAGAATACAGTTGTTATTACACTACCATTCTTAAGTTTTATTTATTTATTTATTTCTTATTTCTTGAATTATTTTTATTCTCTGAATTATATAAAGATATAAAACGTATGCTGATATAAAACATAGTTGGCGGTTCATTCCGCTGTGGCGACCCTTGATTAATAAAAGGACTAAGCTGAAAAGAAAAAGAGTGAATAAATAAAATAATTAATTTTATTATTAGAAACAAGAATACTGAATCTAACTTCACGCAATGTTCAGATTTATGAGCAAGAAATTCAGGCAAATTGGCACGAGTTCATTTACAAATGATCTTGAAAAATAGATAACAAATTACTAGGGGTGTGACGAGACGCTTACTCCACGAGACAAGACATTGGGTTCACGAGAATGAGATGAGATTTTCACCCTAGAGAATAACAAACAGTAGTGTGTGTATGGCTTATCCTGCCACAAAATGCGGCTGTAGGAGCCATTTGTTTACTTTATTTAAAGATTTTTGTTGTTAATCTTGATTTCTTTCATGTTGGAGATTTGCACCCCCTGCAGGCCAGAGGAAGCCATAAAAGGCCTGGGTGTGGCCAACTGGAGCAAGGCCTGCTGGGAGCACACGGTCTTTAGACCTTACCTTTAATGTTTGGTGGCCAAAGTCGTTTGATTTTGTTCATTTCACATCAGTCTTTTTGCTCAAACAATGCTGCAATAAACAGCCACAAATGAAGACCTATTGTTCTATGTGTTGATTTCAAAGGAAGCGTCTAAACCCCTCAGCAGACCCAAGAAGTGACTAAGTGGAAATTTGATTAAGGATAGTCACAACAATAGTCTAAAGACCTGCTCTGGACATTCTTGGAGAGGATGATTGCTTGGATTCGTTTGGATTGAGTTTGGAAGACTAGGCCTGAGCATGCTTCAAGATTGGTATGTGAAATTTCAATTGTAACTGCAAGAAGTCAGCTTATTGGATTGAAGTATTTTGGAGGAATTTGAAGATGTTTACAAATTTTGGAAGCCTTAAAACAAGAATTTTTGGAAATGTTTGTGAAACAAAGGACATGTGCTTCTCCAAGTGTTGTTGAATGATGATATTCTTCCATTAATGGATTTGCTTAAGCAACTGAATTCATAGCAATGCAAATATGCTTGAGAATACTGATAAAGAAACTATGGAACAACAGGATTTGGGTTGTGAAGACTCTGTATAAACAATTGATGAAATTAATAAGATGAAAACCGATAGAAAAACAAGATTAGCACAAATAACACGAAGATCAAATATCATCAAAGAATTGTTAAAAGATGAGATGAACATTGATGAAGTAAGACAAAGTTTGGTGAAGTATAATGAATTATTGGAAGAATTCAAGGATGCACACAAGTCTTACCAGTGTTTGTTGAATGAAGAGGAACTTCTACAAGATGAAGAGTGGTACAAAACTAAGATTCATGCAGTTCAAGATTTTCTGTTAAGTGTAAATTCTTGGTTAACAAAGGCAGTGGAAACAAAGGAAATTGATGACGTTTCTCCTGCTGACAGTGTTTCTTCAGTGTCTTATAGGTCAAAAGGAAGCTCACGAAGCTCATTTATCGGCCCTTATAGTGGCAGAAGCAGAACAGGCAGCTCTGCGAGCAAGGTATGATGCCCTAAAGGAAAAGCATTCTCTGGAAGAAGAGGAGCAAAGGCTTAGCTTGCAAATGGAACGATTAAGGAAGCAAAAGGAAAAATTGGAAATGGAGGCTGAATTGGCAGCTACTTCTGCTAAAGTCAACATTTTAAAAGAAAGGGATGCACAGGTAACTCAGGTGGATGGGATGGAGGATTATTTTAACTCACATGAAACTTCTATTTCTAAAACACAGATGGCTGAAGAGGAAGCAGTTAAGGTAAAGGTGGATTTTCAAAATGTGCATCCTGTTGAAGAACCCCAGACTTCAAAAAATCCGATGACCATAAAGTCAAAGAAAGTGCCACAGCCAGACGACAAGCCTGCTTCAGAGGGCAGTTCACAACCATTCCTGCAAATGAAAACCCATCCAGCTCATTCAAAAGAAACAAGACTTTATCCTGATTTAAATACTGACCAGACCTCAGAATCTGAAACTGAATCTCAAACAACTTCTCTGCAAGCTCAAGCTCACAGGGTAAGACAAAAACGCCTATCTCCTCAACATGACTCAACATCTATGCAAGACTCAACATTGTATGGAATTTTAAAAAAGCAAAATGATATCACATCCTCCTTAATTAAACAAACTAATTTGTCATCTTTGCCTTCTAAGGAAGTTAAAGTTTTTGATGGGGATCCTTTAGATTTTAGAGCATTTATTAGATGCTTTGAACATGTGATTGAATGCAAGACTGAAAATGCCCAAGACAGACTGTATTTTCTAGAACAATACACTAGGGGGCAAGCAAAGGAATTGGTAAAAACTTGTCTTCATATGGACCCTGTTAGAGGGTATGGAAGAGCCAAAGCCCTTCTCAAAGAACATTTTGGCAATGAGTTTAAGATTTCTAGTGCTTACATTGATAAGGCATTGTCATGGCCATCTATCAAAGCAGAAGATCCAAAGGCACTGCAATCATTTGGTCTGTACCTGAGAGGGTGTTGTAATGTTATGGAGGAGATGTAATTTATGGAAGAGTTGGATCTTACTTCAAATCTAAAATCCCTTGTATCCAAGTTACCATACAAGCTTAGAGAAAGATGGCGTACAAAGGTTTCAGAACTTCAAGATGGAGCAAACTACAAAGTCAAGTTCCATGATTTGGTCAAGTTCATTGAAAGGCAAGTGAAAATAATAACAGACCCCATTTTTGGTAATATTCAAGATCCAATTAGCCAAAATACATCGAGGTCAAAGACTGCAGTCAGGACTTTCAAACCCAAGTCTTCTAACAGTAGTTTTGCTACCACTGTGGAGAGAGCATCAACGCCTGCTGAAACTCAACCGCACAAAGGTTTCAAACCTAGAATTCCTTCCTGCCTGTTTTGTACTAGTAACCATCAGTTAGATGAGTGTTCTCAGTTTAAAAAGGAAATGCATAAAGACAAAATTCAGTTCATAAAAGAGAAGGGGATGTGTTTTGGATGTCTTATTCAGGGCCACATGAGTAAAACATGCACAAGACGTCAAACCTGTAAAATCTGCAATCTAAAACATCCAACTGTGCTTCACATTGAAAAGGCAAATAAAGGAATGGCTTCCAAAGAGCAGTCTCTCGATGCAAATCAGGAAATTTGTTCCAGTACTTGTGGTCATATTGGGGCCGGTAAGATGGAAGAGGTACTAGCAATTGTTCCAGTCAAAGTGAAAGTAAACAATGGGAACAAAATTGTACAAACCTATGCCTTTCTAGATGCAGGTAGCTCTGCCACATTTTGCACCACGTCTCTAATGAACCAACTTGGCTTGACTGGAAGGAAAACCAACATACTACTGAGAACAATAAATCAAGAGAAGACTGTGGCAAGTCATGTGTTATCTGGTTTAGAGGTGAGTGACTTGAGTGAGAATAATTTCATTACCCTTCCAGATGTGTATACACAAACTTCCATACCTGTCAACAAAAACAACATTCCAACACAAAGTGAAGTATCTAGATGGTCATACCTGAAGAGGGTGTCTCTTCCCACCATCAGCTCAGATGTTGGCCTTTTAATTGGAGCTAATGCTTCCAAGGTCCTGGAGCCTTGGGAGATCATCAACAGCCATAATGATGGTCCGTATGCTGTGAGAACCTTGCTTGGGTGGGTGGTAAACGGCCCATTAAGAGGAACAGATCATGCAAGCAATGCTAAGGCTTCAGTTCAAGTCAACAGAATTTCACTGGTGAGTCTACATGACTTGGTGATATCACAATATAATGCGGATTTCAGTGAGAAAGTATATGAGGATGTCAAAGAAATGTCTGTGGAGGACAAACAGTTCATGAAAATTGCTGACGATTCTGTTAAACTTGTTAATGGACATTACAACCTTAAATTGCCTTTTAAGCAGGATGATGTTTCATTACCAAACAATCGACAAGTGGCTGAACAGCGTCTTGAAAGTTTAAAGAGGAAATTCAAGAGGAACTCTGTATTTCATGAGGAATATGCAAACTTCCTTTCAGGTGTTATTGATAAGAAGTTTGCAGAGAAGGTCCCAAAAGAGCAGCTTAAAGGTACAAAGGGCAAAGTCTGGTATATATGTCATCACGCTGTGTACCATCCAAAGAAAAAGAAGATAAGAGTAGTCTTTGATTGTGGAGCCTCTTTCAAAGGTGTCTCTCTCAACTCTGAGTTGCTTCAAGGCCCTGATCTTACAAACAGACTTACAGGAGTGCTGATGAGATTTCGTCAAGAGTCAGTTGGTATCATGGGTGACATTGAAGCTATGTTTCACCAGGTGAAAGTAGCAGAAGAGGATACTGACTTCCTACGGTTTCTCTGGTGGCCAGGAGGTGATGTGAGTCTTGATCCCTTAGAGTACCGCATGACAGTACATATCTTTGGTGCTGTATCTTCACCTAGCTGTGCAAGTTATGCTCTTAGAAGGACTGCCGAAGACAATAAGCATAATTTTAGACCTGAAGTGATCAACACAATTCTATCTAATTTCTATGTTGATGACTGTTTGAAGTCTGTTGCCATTGAGGAAGAGGCTATCATGCTTATCAAAGATTTAACAGCTGCTTGTGAAAAAGGAGGGTTTCACCTTTCCAAGTGGGTAAGCAACAGCCGGTTGGTGTTATCCAGCATTCCAGAACCTGACAGAACCAAGGAGGTAAGAGACCTGGACTTGGACAAGGACAAGCTTCCATTAGAGCGTGCATTGGGAGTTAGCTGGTGTATGGAAAGTGATAATTTTACATTCAATGTCGCAATCCAACCACAAGCACATACCAGGCGAGGGATACTATCCACTGTAAGTTCAATTTATGACCCCCTTGGGTTTCTTGCTCCTTTCACGCTGTCTGCTAAGCTGCTGTTACAAGAACTTTGCAGAATGAATGTAGGTTGGGATGAAGAGATTCCAAAGAGCTTGGATGAAAAGTGGGTTAGATGGAAAGAAGACCTTAAGTGGATAACTAATTTCCAAGTAAGCAGATGTATCAAACCAAACAACTTTGGCAATCATACTCAAGGGCAACTTCACCACTTTGCTGATGCAAGTGAGCAAGGCTACGGAACTGTGAGCTATCTGAGGCTTGTTAATGAGCAGAATGCGGTGCATGTTACCTTCCTGATGGGAAAATCCAGAGTAGCCCCTCTAAAAAAGGTAACAATCCCCAGACTGGAGCTATCTGCAGCAGTACTAGCTACTAAGGTAGATAAGGTAATCAAGACAGAACTTCAAATGAGTTTGGGTACTTCCATTTTTTGGACAGACAGTGAATCTGTTCTGAAATACATAGCCAATGAGCATACAAGATTCCACACCTTTGTGGCAAACAGAGTCTCTATGATAAGAGAATCTACCAAGTTATCACAGTGGAAATTTATAGACACACAAAATAACGCCGCAGATGATGTTTCCAGAGGACAGAATGCAAAAAGGTTCATGCAGAATAGGAGATGGATTGATGGTCCAGACATCCTTTGGAAATCAGAATTGGATTGGCCCTCAGGATTTCTTACAGGTACTCGCTCTTTGTGTGAAGATGATCCAGAGGTAAAGAAAAGGACAACTGCAAACGTAATTGTTCAGGATGAAATCAGCCCAACAGACAAACTGATGTCTTATTTTTCAAGTTGGACCAAGCTTAAAGTCACAGTAGCCTGGTACTTGAAGCTCAAATATATGTTAAAAGAACTGGCTCTCAAAAGAAAGAATCCAATTTCATCTTTCAGTCAATCAAAACCATTTACACGAAGCATGGAAAAGGAGCAACAAAAAGGCAAGCAGAACAAGATCTTACTGGGTAAACAAAGACTATGTGTTTCAGACTTGGAGATGGCAGAGCAATCAATTATTCAGTACATTCAAGCTAAACATTTTGCTGAAGAAATTTCCAAGAAAACATCGGGAAACATCAAGAAGACAAGTCCAATTTACAAGCTTGATCCAGTGTTCAAAGATGGAATCCTTTGTGTAGGAGGACGTCTATCTAAAGCTGCTCTTCCAGAAAAGGTAAAGCATCCTGCTATTTTGCCCAAACAAACCCATATATCCACCTTAATTCTCAGGCACATACATGAGAAAATGGGTCATGCAGGACGAAATCTCATGCTCTCAGAACTTCGAAAAAAGTTTTGGATCATCAATGCCAATTCTGCAGCCCGTAAAATTATAACTCGTTGCATTATGTGCAGAAGAAGCAGAGCCAACATAGGACAACAAAAGATGGCTGATTTGCCACAAGAAAGATTAGTTGCTGATTTACCCCCTTTCACCAATGTGGGTGTAGATTATTTTGGACCCATTGAAATTAAAAAAGGAAGGACTACAATGAAACGTTATGGAGTCTAATTTACTTGTATGACTAGCAGAGCTGTTCATATTGAAGTTGCTCATTCGCTGGATACTGACTCTTGCATCCAAGCCATTAGACGTTTTATTTGTAGAAGAGGCCAAGTTAAGCACATAAGGTCTGACAATGGCACAAATTTTGTGGGTGCAGAAAAAGAACTAAGGGAGGCCCTTGCAGCTCTCAACCAAAGTTACATTCAAAAGACCTTATGTCATCGTGGAATCGAATGGAGTTTCAACCCCCCTGGAGCATCTCATCATGGGGGTATATGGGAACGCCTCATCAGGTCTACCAGACAAATACTTCTTTCTGTACTAAAACAGCAAACTCTGACTGAAGAAGGACTGCATACTGTATTATGTGAAGTAGAGGCTATTTTGAACAGTCGCCCAATATCTACAGTGTCTAATGATCCTCTGGATTTGGAGCCTCTCACTCCAAATCACATTTTGCTCTTGAAGTCTGAACCGATTTTCCCACCTGGAATATTTCAGAAAACAGACCTGTATACAAGACGTCGTTGGAAGCAAGTCCAGTACTTGGCAGACATATTTTGGAAACGATGGATTCATGAATTTTTGCCTCTCATGCAAGAAAGACAAAAATGGAACAAGACAAGAAGGAACTTTGCAGTTGGTGATGTTGTATTGGTGGTAGATTCTACTGCCCCTCGTGGGTCTTGGATTCTTGGAAGAATTGAAAAGGTCATGCCTGACAAATATGGACTTGTAAGAGTTGTCAAAGTAAGAACCAAAACTAACATCCTAGAAAGACCCATAACCAAGTTATGTTTGCTATTAGAGGGTTGATGTCAACTTCACTTCTAAGAACAACTGCAGATAAGTATTAATTTATTTTAAGCGAATTGTTATTTAATTTTTTACACTTAAACACAAACATTGTAAATAGGACATGGCTCCATTGATGACTTTATTTAATTGTTTTGAAAATAGTTCAAATACAATTAGGGGCCGGTTTTGTAGGAGCCATTTGTTTACTTTATTTAAAGATTTTTGTTGTTAATCTTGATTTCTTTCATGTTGGAGATTTGCACCCCCTGCAGGCCAGAGGAAGCCATAAAAGGCCTGGGTGTGGCCAACTGGAGCAAGGCCTGCTGGGAGCACACGGTCTTTAGACCTTACCTTTAATGTTTGGTGGCCAAAGTCGTTTGATTTTGTTCATTTCACATCAGTCTTTTTGCTCAAACAATGCTGCAATAAACAGCCACAAATGAAGACCTATTGTTCTATGTGTTGATTTCAAAGGAAGCGTCTAAACCCCTCAGCAGACCCAAGAAGTGACTAAGTGGAAATTTGATTAAGGATAGTCACAACAGCGGCTAAGCTTCCAACACAACGGTAATAGTTTGATTCCGGTGTCTGTACTGCACTTCAATAATGCGACTAAAACAGGAATACTCTTCATGTCTTAATTTCATTTGTGTTTATGACGATTATGACTTAAGGCATATTTGAGTGCTATTTCATTGCATGGTTATGAACCATAATGTGCGTGGCTGCAGTTATATAGCCTGTGTTGGACCCAGTACTTCAGTAACAAAAAAAAGCGATTATGTCACACTGGCAACTTTTCACTTCCACGAGAAATCATGTGCGATTTAATCTCATGAGATCTCATCATACGAGACCTTGTCACGAGTTGTCTCTAAAAATGACAAATAAAAATGTAGAATTTAAAAAAAATCGATTTCATAAATCATGTTTTTTTATTTTCTTAAATGACTGTCTTATGTGCCCTTGAACTGGTGTTTTATAAGAAACAGTTTTGTGAATGTTTTATTTCATGTGTATAGAATCGTAACGTTATTCTACTCAAAGCAACAATCACAGTCTTTTTGCTAGATCAATTCCATGAGATCTATTTGCCTAGCCTAATTTGATTAGAAAAAGACATAATTGTACGATTTATTTACTAGATGTTCAAAAAATTTGTTAAATGAATTGTATTTAAAAACAGCATGTTAAAACTAAACAGAATAAAGTGTAAAGGCTTAAAGTTGATAGGAAATAAAATAAATTATGTTTGATTTCATTACCCAATGCATAAAATAACATATTCTTAAAGCGTATTTAATTGATTTGGTACTATTAATAAGATTTGTATGTTTATTATGAAATTTAAATTGCTGAAATTTTGCTATAGGTAGCCCAGCTTTCGCTGTATTAAAGGTAATTTAATGTTAACGTTTTTAATAATCGTAACGTTGTTCTACTCAAAGCAACGTTTGTAGTCTTTTTGTTAGATCAATTCCATTAGATCAGTTAATAGTCTACCCTAATAATTTGATTAGAAAGAGGCATAGTTGTTTGATTTAATTACTTTAGATGTTCAAAAATATTTGTTAAATTAATTTAATTAAAAAAACAGCATGTTAAAACTAAACAAAATAAAGTGTTAAGGCTTAAAGTTGGTAGGAAATAAAATTAATTATCTTTAATTTCATAAGCCAATGCATAAAGGAACATATTCCTAAAGTGTATTAAATTGATTTGGTACTATTAATAAGATTTGTATGTTTATTATTAAATGTTAATCACAGAAATTTTGCTATAGGTAGCCCAGCTTTCACAGTATTAAAGATAATTTAACGTTTACCATTATTAAGAGAAAGCCAATATACATATATATATATATACATATACATATATACAGAGAAGTGCTAGAAAGTAGACAAGAAAAACATGTGAGACTGTTAATGTGACTGGAAACACACTTCAGCAGGTCTTATTTGTCCACCTGTGATCTGATTGATGAAATCGCATCTTAACGTTAGCAGCTATAAACAGCACGCACATGATCTCTCTGTCTGTCTGCCTGTCACTGCTGTTTCAGTGGAGGGACTAGAAAATCAAATTTGGACAAATATTGCACTGCAAAGAGCAAAACTAGTAGGTCTACCTTAGCAAATGACCATGAAATAAGTGAGATAATCAACGACTTGCCATGCGTTAAAGGATTTTAATGCACAGAGGCTAGCCCCTTCCTTCGCCTCCACATCGTGCATTGAAATCTTTTAACGCACGGCAAGCTATTGATTATCCCTCACATATTCAACAATATGTACTTTATCTAAATAACAGAAGTATTTAACCGTTTTTGTTTTTTTTTTTTTTTGATATTTGATATATTTTGATATTTTCTTTTGCTATATATACATATATAATCCACTGACACTTCAGGGGACAACTACTTTTATTATATATTTTCTTATATTAACTTGTAATTTTCTTATTTTTTGTCATTTGCATAATATATTTCTCTGTTATGAATACATTACTGTGTTTTGAATGGTATAAATATCTGTTTTTGACCTCAAAATAAACCACTTTCTGTGCATGGCTGTAGGGATGAGCACTTTTGTGGTGCCTGGAATTTTACATAAGTATTTAAAATATATATATTATTTAATAGGGTGTAGTTGTTCAAATAAGTACAAGTCAGAGCTTGCTTTCTCTCTTCCTCTTGCTCTCTCACTTATGGCCCGTTTCCACTGAGTGGTACAGTAACACGCGTCACCTTTATCAGGCTTGCATTTCCACTGCTAAAAGGGTATCAATGGTACTCTTTTGGTGGGTGTAGTGTCCGACAGAAAGTTTCAGTTGACATCATTCTCACTCAAGGAAATGTCAAAGTAAAGCTGTACGTGCACATGTCATATGAGAAGCACTTCTCACAAAACAGAGGCTTTATACACATACATACTTGTGTATAAATGTTCCTTACTAACTTTTCTATAAACATGATTTGAATATAACTGCAGATAAATGCGAAATAGTCTACTGTAACGTCTGCAATTATATAATAAATAAATAAATGCAACATATATGAACACATACAGACCCTTACACTCTCCGATTTGTTACCAATTACAAAACAACTACACACAGCATACATTTAGTCCTACATTTAGTTAGGATTCAAAAATGACATGTAACACACTGTATAGACCAGTTAGTGCAAACCTCTCAATCTTCACCAGCACATGTAACCTCTTGTTAGTAAAAAAAGTAATTCCGTCATTCTGTGTTCATAATAGTGCAAAAGATGATGATAATAGTTAAACTTGGCAGTTTGTTCATGTTTTAGGTTACTGAAACAATCATTTGCTCCTTTCTTTTTTCTGGCTTCTTCTTAGTTTTTTCTTGTGCGTCAGTCTCGCGCTTATCTGTTTCTGTAAGGATTGGATGTCAGAAGCACTTCAAAAATCACGCGCACGTTATTATTATCAATTTGAGAAGTTCGTTATTTCAACAATGACAAGGTTTGTTTGAGCTCAGGTCGACCATTGCTCATTATTATTTGTATATATTATTACGGTGTAATATCTCAGCTGTGTTTTTTAAAAAATGGCGGTTCCTTTGTTTTCCTTCTTCTCGCTTGTTGCACGAGCGAGTGACGTATCTCTGTAAACCAATAGCATTCAGTTGACTGTCTTGCTCCGCCTTTTGGTACCCTTTTGGTGTGCTAGGTACCTTTTGCAAAAGGTACCCCAAAAGTGGTACAGTACGGTTCGCTTTTAGGTACCTTTTGATAGTGGAAACTGCATACCGAACTGAACCGTACCGTACCACTCTGTGGAAACAGGCCATTAGACCAAAGTCATGGGTTAACCAAAGGTTAACTCTTTATGTCAAATTGGGGATACAATCAAAATTATTTCATTTTAACAAAGTGTAGGGTCACACTTTATTTTGATGGTCCGTTTGTTGAATTTAGGTTACATTGCAACTAATTCTCAGTAGATTATAAGTAGATTGTTAGGTTGGGGTTAGGGTTGGGGTTGGGGTTAGGGTTAGTGTAAGTTGACATGTACTTGCACAGTTTCTTTTAGTCAGTTAAATGTCTGTTGAAGGACTGTTAAATGTCAGTATCAACAGATATTAAGCAGACAGTCTACTAATACTCAAATGGACCATCAAAATAAAGTGTTACCAAGTGTAGTTCTTGATGTTTATCATTTATTAATTTTTCTTCGGCTTAGTCTTTATTTCAGAGGTCGCCACAGCAGAATGAACTATCAACTACTCCAACGTATGTTGCCCATCCAGCCCACTGAAAAATAAAAATATTTAAAGATGATTTCTTGGATTTACAATGTTTTTTAATGTGGTTGTAAACAATTTGTTTGGGCTGAATTAAAAAAGAAAATAAGTTGAACATTACTAAATTTAATTTGTTTGTTTAAATTCAACAAAAATAAACAGTTTGCAACAGTTTTGCAGACATCATTTTTTTCACACTCTTTCACACACAAACACTCATACACTACTGCCAATTTAGTTTATTCAATTCACTTATAGCGCATGTCTTTGGACTGTGGGGGAAACCGGAGCATCCAAGCAAACACGGGGAGAACATGCAAACTTGCACACAAAAATGCCAACTGGCCTAGGTGAGACTCGAACCAGCGATCTTCTTGCTGTGAGGTGACAGTGCTAACTGCTGAGCCACCATGCCACCCTCTTGATGTTTAAATGTGCCTTATTTTTTCTTTTCCGAGCACCATGTTTTCAGTCGTTTTTCAACCTAAGATGTGTAATCAACTTTAAAGGCCACCAGACGTCACATCATTTACTCTGTGGCCTCAAATTAAATTGGCCTGCAGTGCAGTCTATAATAGATAGTTATAGATGGGAAGACATGTTTCATTTCTGTTACCAATAAAGATTCGGAAAACTGGGCCAGGAGCAAAGGAATTTGTTCAGCTCAAAGAAAAAACAATTCTCATGTTTGTTATTGCATTCCTGAAGCTCAAACTTTCTTCTAACAAGTGATTCTCTCAAGGGCTGAAAGCACTCTGCAATAGGACATATGAGAGTCAGTGAGTGAAAACATTTATAAGCCTGGACTATAGCATCATGCTTACTGCAGCATGTCTATTGTGGCTGGACAAGCAAGATGACCGCCTCAATTGTTGCTTGTTTGCTAACAAGCCTGTGAGGTTAAGCCTGTATGTATAATGCATTATGTGGGGATTTCAATGCAGTATTTTGATTGCATACTGCCTTATAATTAACCTTATAATATGTTGTAACTAGTGCTGAATTAATGGCATCCAAAATAAAAGTTAGTTTTGATATAATATAGTAGCGCTGTCACCTCGCCAGTTGGCCAGAGTCAGTTGGCATTTCTGTGTGAAGTTTGCATGTTCTCCCCGTGTTGGCGTGGGTTTGCTCCGGGTGCTCCGGTTTCCCCCACAAGTCCAAAGAAATGTGCTATAGGTGAATTGGGTAAGGTAAATAGTCTGTAGTGTATGGGTGTAAATGAGAGTGTATGGGTGTTTCCCAGTTATGGGTTGCAACTGGAAGGGCATCCGCTGCGTAAAACATATGCTGGATAAATTGGTGGGTTATTCCGTTGTGTTGACCCCTGGTTAATAAAGGGACTAAGCCGAAAAGAAAATTAATGAATGAACAATATATGTGTAAGTGCTGTCTATACTTGTTATGTAATTATATAGAAATACACACATGCATGCATATATTTGAGAAAATGTTTTTTTTATATTTAGACATACTATGTGTGTCAAAATCACCAGCGATCTAGGCCTTGCAGATCATTGAAAAACATGCACTATCACCCGGATTACAATTCTGACACTAAAATGAACTACAAATCCCATAATTGCCTGCACTCACCCACCTGTCCCAGATCCCCCTTGATTGCAACACAACAGCTGAAGCTTGTGAAAACTGATTACCAGGACTATAAATACACCTCACTCTCTCTCTTTTACACACACACACACACACACACACATATTTCTGAGTCTTGAGTCTGAGTCTTTTAATATGGTAAATAATCCTTCTATCGCATGCCGTTGCTTTTATTTAGAACACAGTTTAAATTAGGCTTGATAGTCAGGCTTGCTCCTGTTGGTGTTGTCAATCTGGCAACCTGCGCTTGCTTGTATTTTGAACCAGGAGTGCAATACCTAGTTCAACCACTAGATGTCAAATTTACATACTGCACCTTTAAGTAAACTGATTGCATTAAAATCATTGGGTTTACTTACATTTTAAAGTAAAGTCAACTACTTATTTTAAAAGCAACAAGTTTAATCTTTTTTTTTTTTTTTTTAAGTCAACCAATTGCTTTAAAAGCAGCTGATTTATTTGCTTTAAAGTCAACAAATCACTTTAAAATCAACTGGTTTACTGACTTTTTTAAAGTCAACTAATTCTTTGTAAAGCAACAGGTTTACTAACATGTTTAAGTAAAGTCAACTAATTGATTTATTGGGTTATAACGAATTTACTTACAGACCTCAAATAAAGTAATTTGACATAATCCATTATAACAGACAATTGATACAGTTACTCATTGTGTGATATAAATTATTACACTCGTGATAGTAACAACTACAAATAGCTAAGTATTTTTACTGTTATAATTATTAATTAGATGATAAAACACACTGTAGGGTTTTGCTTTAATAAGGTATCATATGATGCAACATAAGAATATGGGCTTGATGTTATAACCCATGCCCTTAAACGTTATAACTTCAAATAAGCAAGTATAATAATGTATTGCAACTGCTGTTATAAATATTTATACATTTGTAACATAAGTTTGTTTATAAGGCATTACACATGCATTATAACACATTAAGAATATCCACATAATGCATAAATGCAGGCTTCTAAGAAAGCGTTATCATATTTTTTGCATTGTTGCACAGTAGATTCGCTCTACACACTTAGCATTGGAATCAAGGCAAAACAAGCATTTAGGATTTGTTAACCTTCAAATAGGTTTGCAGATACTTCCTTTAATTGTCTCCCATTTACTCAGCTTACTGCCTGAAAGCACACTGTCTGCAGCTCTGGATTAGATTTTATTACAGCCGACTTGTGGGCAGAGCCAAATTCATCTCTTTTATTTGACACTTATATGAATATTGACATTATTAATATGCAGTAATCTTCGCAGTCAGAGGCAATAATAGCAAGCCCTGTAAACAGACTATCACTGAGCGACCAGGACATGCTTGAAATAACACAAAGCCTAGAGAGAGCAATCCTGGGCTACACATTAGCTCTCTTTTTTTTGTCCCTTTTTGGTGCTGGGTGAACACATATTTAATTTAGCAGCATGAAAATGCCTTATTATTCATTACCAGTTAATGGATTTAATATTACTCAGTTAATCAACCTCCATCAATGGCATTGGGCCTATAATTTAATTTGTCATATCATACTTTTTTTTTAAGCAATATTTTAGCAAAGCAACTATTTTGCATGTTATGATCATTTTCAACTCTCTCTGAAACTTGGAATTGAATGTCTTGTTAAAAATCAAGCACTTAGTTTGCCAGAGCTTTCTTCATTTTAACCATCTGTTATTTTAGAATCTAGGACTACTATTGTATATCCTGCTTTCACCAAAGAAATGAAACAATTTTCGTAACCCTGTTGATGTTGCTAGCATAATTATGGAAGATTTCAATACACTATCTTTTCTGTTTTGTTTTAAATGAGGGTTGTTTTAAATGTTGAGTTCTTAAAGTTTTTAAAAAGTCCAGCAGCGTAAAAATGCAACCCAGACTCGTCCTGAAAACATACCTCTATATATATTTCTGGAGAGCGCCAAATACGTCTCAGGAGATTTGTTTTTTGTTTTTTTGCAGGTTTTGTTTTCAGGAATCTACCAGAGGCCACTGTGTAAGCTTTTTGAGATCTCAAATTTCTCTAGCGAGTGCCATTCGTGCCTTGATGTTCTCTCATAAATCCACCAGAGGCCACTGTTGACTGACTGAATGACTGACTGACTGACTGACCCACCCTACTCCTTCCTCAAACCTAACCAATAGTATTTTAAAAAGCACAAATTGACTTGCCCACCCACTTCCCTAAACCTAACCGACAAATTTAAAAAAACAATTCAGAAAAAGAAAAACCCTCGTCTGATTTTTACCACGTTTTACCACATTCTCACTCTGTTATTTACTTGTTTATTTTATTTTTTGAATTCTGTTTTTGTCTTACCCACTTTCTGGAACCGTTCTTCACCTCACTCGAACCCCATCGTCATGGTCATTTCCTCTCTACATCTTAAGTCCACCTACATACATGGCGAGCTAACTGGACAGCTAACAGCCGTATGGAAAGCCGTCCATACGGAGGTAAGCTGTCAGCTGGTAAGGCTGAAAAGGAGCAGTGTCATACCGCCCTGTAGCATTCATTTAAAAAATTAAATGCAGCCATACGTACTTCTGGCTACATAATGCATGATCTCCAGAAATGGATATAAGGAAATGTATATATATTTTTCTATGTTGTAAAAATGTGCAAATATAAAAGTGATGATTTATAAACTTCATAAGCCCTATTCAGACAATAATTGGTTCTTTTAGGAATGTAAAGGGATTTTTTACCATTTGGGGTTATTTGGTGATTTTATTGCAGTCAGAATCTAAAATCTAGTCTGCGTTTTTTCACAACCCATGCAAAAAGTGATGGGATGACTTACTGCTTTTTGACATACACTGAGTTCATGTAGTGATTTAATTGCAATATAGATTTAAATCTCTGGATTTTTAATGGAGATCAATGCACAAGTAATTTTTGTACAGTAAATCCCTTTTGGTGTCTGAAATGCATTATATGATTATTCATGGTAATCAGAAAAGTGGCATCTCATGTATTAAAAATGGACACTTACATCACTGAAGTGCTAGTGTCCGTTTAGTGTCTGTTTATTTAATAGCTGTCAAAGGTCACCATATTTGTGCTGCATTGGCTGTTGTTATGAATGATTTCAAGGTTTGACTAGGGTTAGGGCTGGGGGAAATAAGTATTCAACAGGTCACCATTTTTCTCAGAAAACATATTTATAAAGGACTGTTGACTTGACATTTTTACCAGAGGTTGATAACAAGCAAAGAAATACATCCAGTTGAAGTCAGAATTAGTAGCCCTCCTTTGAATTTTGTTTTCTTTTTTAAATATTTCCCAAATGATGTTTAACAGAGCAAGGAAATTTTCACAGTATGTCTGATAATATTTTTTTCTTCTGGAGAAAGTCTTATTTCTTTTATATTGGCTAGAATAAAACATTTTAAGGTCAAAATTATTAGCGCCTTTAAGCTATATTTTATTTCCGAATTTCTACAGAACAAACCATCATTATATATTAACTTGCCTAATTACCCTAACCTGCCTAGTTAACCTAATTAACCTAGTTAAGCCTTTAAATGTCACTTTAAGCTGTATAGAAGTGTCTTGAAAAATATCTAGTAAAATATTATTTACTGTCATCATGGCAAAGATAAAAACATCAGTTATTAGAAATGAGTTATTAAAACTATTATGTTTAGAAATGTGTTGAAAAAAATCTTCCCTTCGTTAAACATAAATTGGGGGAAAAATAAATAGGGGGCTAATAATTCAAGGGAGCTAATAAGTGTGACTTCAACTGTATATTAAAAGAAAACAAATCTACTGAGTTTACAAATTAACTTATGTGTAATAAGTTCTTCTTCCATCTGAGAAATATCGCTAAATTGCGAAGTATGCTATCCATATCAGATGCAGAAAAACTAGTTCATGCTTTTATGACTTCTAGGCTGGACTACTGTAATGCTCTGTTTGCTGGTTGCCCAGCATCCTCTATTAACAAACTTCAGCTAGTGCAAAATGCAGCTGCCAGAGTTCTTACCAGGTCTAGAAAATATGATCATATCACCCCAATTTTATCCTCCTTACACTGGCTGCCTGTTAAGTTTCGCATTGAATATAAAATATTGCTTCTTACCTATAAAGCCTTAAATAATCTAGCTCCTGTTTATCTAACCAACCTCCTGTCTCGCTACAATCCAACCCGCTCTTTACGATCTTAAAACTCAGGGCTTCTAGTAGTACCTAGAATAGCAAAATCGAGTAAAGGAGGTCGAGCTTTCTCATTTATGGCTCCTAAACTCTGGAATAGCCTTCCTGATAATGTCCAAGGCTCAGACACTCTCGCAGTTCAAAATTAAATTAAAGACCTATCTTTTTAGCAAAGCATACACTCAGTGCATTACATAGCGGTATGACGCTATGGACAGCTTTCACAAGTCAGGCCAGTAAAGTACGGGGTCCCTCAAGGATCAGTTTTAGGCCCTTTGCTGTTTACAATATACATGCTTCCCCTGGGGGACATTATTAGAAAACACGGGATCAGCTTTCACTGCTATGCAGATGATACTCAATTATATATTTCAACTAAACCTGATGAGATGTCTGAACTGTCTAGGCTAACCGAGTGTATCAAAGATGTCAAAGACTGGATGACCAACAATTTTCTTCTCTTAAACTCAGAAAAAAACAGAATTATTACTTATTGGGCCTAAATCCTGTACACAGCAGTTCTCACAACTCGACCTGCAACTAGAGGGATACAAAGTTAGCGTTAGCTCTACTATAAAAGATCTGGGTGTCATATTAGACAGCAGTTTAACTTTCAAAAATCATATATCCCATGTCACAAAAACTGCTTTCTTCCATCTGAGAAATATCGCTAAATTGCGAAGTATGCTATCCATATCAGATGCAGAAAAGCTAGTTCATGCTTTCATGACTTCTAGGTTGGACTACTGTAATGCTTTGTTTGCTGGCTGCCCAGCATCCTCTATTAACAAACTTCAGCTAGTACAAAATGCAGCTGCCAGAGTTCTTACCAGATCTAGAAAATATGATCATATCACCCCAATTTTATCCTCCTTACACTGGCTGCCTGTTAAGTCTCGTATTGAATTTAAAATATTACTCCTTACCTATAAAGCTTTAAATAATCTAGCTCCTGCTTATCTAACCAACCTCCTGTCTCGCTACAATCCAACCCGCTCTTTACGATCTCAAAACTCAGGGCTTCTGGTAGTACCTAGAATATCAAAGTCGAGTAAAGGAGGTCGAGCCTTCTCATTTATAGCCCCTAAACTCTGGAATAGCCTTCCTGATAATGTCCGAGGCTCAGACACACTCTCGCTCTTCAAAACTAGATTAAAGACCTATCTTTTTAGCAAAGCATACACTCAATGCATTACATAGCGGTTTGACGCATGATGTGCCCCACGCAGCATTCTGCTTCTTGTTTTTATACACTATGAACAGCAGCTACGCTAATTATTCTCCTTATTCTGTATTTCCACCTGGGGGTACTCATCTTGAGGCCCTCAGACTATGCAGCGCCACTGATGCGATCCAAGACCAGCGACGAGATGATCCCAAGGTATTCTGGACCAGGCCGAATCCTGCTGTGGTGGTCATCGTGGAGTGAGAGCATGAGACTGATTCCTGTGATGCTCCAAGGACAGACGAGTCTTCGCCGAGGTCCACCGTGCTGCGCCTAGACTGCAGCTCTGCACAAGACGTTTGGCCATAGGGGAAATGGTCGTGCCCAACTGAGCCTGGTTTCTCTCGAGGTTTTTTAAATCTTCGCTTTCGCCAATTGGTGAAGTTTTTTTGCCTCGCCGCTGTCGCCACTGGCTTGCATGGTTCGGGATCTGTAGAGCTGCGCATCGATGGATTTGCTCTTCAGTGTTTGGACTCTCAGTAGTGATTATTAACCCACACTGAACTGAACTGAACTTAATCTCTTAAAACTGAACTGACACTGTTTCAATTCACTATAATCTTCCATGTGAAGCTGCTTTGACACAATCTACATTGTATAAGCGCTATACAAATAAAGATGAATTAAATTGAATTGACGCATGAGTGTGCCCCACGCAGGATTTTGCTTCTTGTTTTTATACACTATGAACAGCAGCTACGCTAATTATTCTCCTTATTCTGTATTTCCACCTGGGGGTACTCATCCCGAGGCCCTCAGACTATGCAGTGCCACTGATGTGATCCAAGACCAACGACGAGATGATCCCAAGGTTTTCATAATCCTGGACCAGGCCGTATCCTGAGCAGCTGCTGTGGTGGTAATCGAAGAGTGGAGAGCATGAGTCTGATTCCTGTGATGCTCCAAGGACAGACAAGTCTTCGCTGAGGTCCAGCTTCCTGCACCTAGACTGCAGCTCTGCACAAGACGTTTGGCCATAGGAGAAATGGTCATGCCCAACTGAGCCAGGTTTCTCTCGAGGTTTTTTAAATTCTTCACTTTTGCCAATTGGTGAAGTTTTTTCCTCGCCGCTGTCGCCTCTGGCTTGCATGGTTCCGAATCTGTAGAGCTGCGCATCAATGGAATTGCTCTGCAGTGTTTGGACTCTCAGTAGTGAATTTTACTCCACACTGAACTGAGCTAAACTGAACTGAACTTAATCTCTGAAAACTGAACTGACACTGTTTCAATTAACTATAATCTTCTATGTGAAGCTGCTTTGACACAATCTACATTGTATAAGCGCTATACAAATAAAGATGAATTGAATTGAATTGAATAATAAAATGAAATGACACAGGAAAATAAATTGAACACATGAAGACAGGGAGGTGTGAAAAGGCAGTGAAAGCCCAGACAGCAGCCAAAACCTCTCAGTAGTTATTCAGCAACCCTCTGCCCTTCCTCATTGTAAATTACATTACCAGGAAGATTAAGATGAAACCAGAGTGGACATTTCAGCAAGACAATGATCTAAAGCATAGCTAAAGCAGCTCTCAAATGCTTTCAGAAAAAGAAAATCAAGCTGTAGTATGGTCCAGCCAATGACTGTCGAAAAAAATCACATCTGAGCAATGCATGTGACTTCATTCTCCATATGATTGTTTTTAATTGACCTTATATCAAGTGAAATAAAGAGCCAGTTAAAATGTAAACATTTACAGACATGTGCAAACCTCTAACATCAAACCTCAAACTATTACTTACAACTTTATAATGAACATTTACTGGCTTGATGGACAAGGTTCCCCTAAACCCTTATTTCTTATCATACACTCTACTCTTTGATGTCTTACCCAACACTATATCAACATAAACTTTGAGATGATGTCCGCAGAGTCAGCAGTATGTTTTCCATTATTTAAAACCATTCACATTCCCTATCTAACAGCAGGCAATTACTCTGACATGAATGAAATCACTTTCCAAAACACAGCAGTAGCAATCTATTCACTGCCATAATTCATGGTTGTTTTCTGTGTGCATCTTCATTACGGGGCTTTCATACGGAAATGAAGAATGACAACGTTAATTTCAGCTGAAAACAAGGACTAAAAAAAAACAGAACACCTTGCTGCATAGAAAATTCTCTCCAAACTGACTGTCAATAACATCTGACTCTGGTAGCTTGGATTCCTTAATACCCATGACAGAAGTGCAGTGCTGAGATCTCCACGTCTAAGACAAATGTTTTGATGGGAGTGAAACAAACAACAGCGTCTAGTGGAATACACAAACAGGGTCCTGGGGAAGTATGTCAGCATAGATTGAAATATAGGTTCAGGTTGGCATCTGGATAGGGAACAGTGCTGGCAGCTCCTCAATCCACACACTGCTGCTGCTGCTGGATCAGATACTGTCATTTACACAAGCAGACCCGAGGGTGCTGGCACCATGTGCTGTGCAGTGCATCTTAAGACCAAACTTGGGCTTCATTTTTAAAGGGATAGTTCATAAACACCAACAACTTCTTGTCATTTACTCACTAACATAAATCAATGTTATTTCATTAATTAACTCACTAACTGACTGATACTTACATTTATTCATTGTTTAATCTGTTTTTAATCCATGACAATTTGTTCACCAAATAGCCATTTTTCCACTCGCGGGTCAATATGAGCTTGGGCCTTCATCATCAGGGTAGGCTGCAATAGATAGGGTAGGCTGCTTCATAGGGTTTATGCACAGCTAGTGTTAATGTGACATTTTTCAATTTTATACAGTTACCTTTACAGCATCAATGTTGTAATGTAATTAAAATACAATCTGTTAAATAGACTTCAGCATTCATTTAGTTGTTCAAGCGTAAAACGAGATGAAAAGCTGTTTACATGCACGTGCCCATCCGGATCAGCAGGTGAGCGCAGAAACACCATTGACAACACTGGAGTAAAATAAATGTGCATGGCACACGGCAGGGGAAAATGTAATTTAACACAGTGCTTCTTGTATAATCTGAGACCCACTTTATATATCAATCAGGCAGTGGAGATTGTTGATTTTTAAAGAAAACAGACCTTAAACACACCGGTTTTGCAACTGCATACAGTTCACCTGAAGCGCTTGATCCAAGTTACTGCAAAATTAAAAGTCCTTCTGCACACTTCTGCATATACCCTGTTGGGGCAGACCAATAGACCTGCAGATTGATCAACAAGGCCAAAATCATGCCAGCATGAAAACCCCACCATAAGTACTCCCCTTAAGTCACATCACACAACCCACCCAATTCAGTGGGAAAAAGAAAGTCTAATCAGACAGGTAAAGTGTATTACCAGAAAATGATCAAGATGCAGAGAACTGAAGAGAGTGTTTTCCTGCTACTATTGGTGTATTCTCTTATCAGACCCAGCACACTGTCCATATTATTATATTATATCATAATTTTTTGTGAGCCTCATTTGTTGAACTTACATTTACTCATTTTGCAGATGCTTTTACTCGAAGCTAATTACAAGTGAGGATAATAGAAGTACTTCAAATCATCAGAGAGTTGCAGTATATAAATGCTTTAACACATCTAAGTTTGTTTGTTTATGTATTTATTTACCTACGGGTGGTTTGACAACCCCACTCACCTGTGTGGAGCACATTCAGCATTGCACAAAATGTTCCATGAAGCATGGGGTGCTTTTTTAAAGAAGGTGTCTAGTGCATATGGAGAGGGAAAGACTGTAGCTTTTTTCACACAGTGATACAATTTCTGGAATGACTTTACCGGTAGTTTAAAAAAAGCATTGTTCACACTGGAATTTTTCCGGAAAAGACTGTTTACACATCCATTGCAAAACACCAGTAAATTCTGACATCATCAACCAGAAATGATAGTTGGGTTTTTGTTGATGGTTTCACTTTTATTTAAAGCTTTAGCATTCATGCAGCTGCTTTGTTTCGGATGGATAAGTATTGTGAACAACTTCGATTAAATCATATAGAGGAACATATGTCACAATGTAATTAATATGTGTGTGTGTGTGTGCTGGAGTTCACTCCTTCACATGCACACGCGTCAAGCAACTTAAGCAGAGCTTGAAGGTAAACAAACAGTGTTTTATCATAAGCATTTTATCAATAATTTTTTTCACAGTCAACATTAATAATGAACATAGAATCTGACTAACATCTAGCAGCTAAATGTGTCTGGAAAATATTCAAAGGCTTTAATTTTCATAAACAGCCTGGATGTGAATGCATCTGAATGTTTTGATTGGTTGGAGTAGATGTCCCACGTCAGCGCGTTCTAAAATCAAATCAAATCAAATCAAATCACATTTATTGTCACATCATCAGCAGCATTGTGCTATGATGAGTGAAAAGCTTAGGTGCTGGCTCCAGACAGTGCAAAATACAGACAGTGTAAATACAACGACAGTGCAAAATACAGACAGTGTAAATACAACGACAGTGCGAAATACAGACAGTGCAAAAATACAGACAGTGCAGGATACAGACAGTGCAGTATACAACAACATACTCACAAAAAAACAAGACAATGTAAAATTGGCAATGTTGACAGCGATATGTAGGCAGTATTGTTTTAAGTATGGATTTGTTAAAGTGCAGTGCATGCTACATCTTGATGGTGTGCAGTGTGGGGTAGGGAAGAGTTTGTGTGGGGTGTGTTAAGTGTTCATCAGCCTGATAGTCTGAGGGAAGAAACTTTCCTTCAGTCGGCTGGTGCGTGACCGGATGCTGCGGAACCATCTGCCTGAGGGTAGCAGAGGTGAATGCACTCTTTCTGGCAATTTTCCTTCTGCGTTTACACAGAGCAGCATTCCGGCAAATTACTGGTAATGTTACAACTTCTCTTTCCAGAAAATTGCTGGAATGAATTTACTGGTATTTTCAGAAAGGGCCTGTTCACATAAAACCCCTTTCTGGAAAATTGGTGGTAATTTTCTAGAAAAAGGTCTGTATGTGTGAAAGGGGCTTGTGTCTCCTACAGGTTGTTTGTCAAGCCCACTGACCTGTGTGAGGTTTCCTTCACTGATGTTTCATTGGAAACACAATTCATCTAGATTTGAAGAGTTCAGATGCCAAAAAAAAGTGCCATCTGGATTTGTCTTCTATAAGCATTTTTCTATGCCTCTTACACTGTAAAAAATGCAGGGTTCCACACAATTTATTCAAGTTGTCCCAACACAAATTAAGTTGTCCCAACACAAATTAAGTTACTTTTAACACATTTATGTGGATTGAACATACAAAAATTAAGTTGTCCCAATGAAATCTCAAGAATTATGTTGTTTCAGCTCATTTTAAATAAGTAGGTTTATTAAAAGCTTAACTTTTAAATTACAAGTTTTGCATCTGAGCTCTTCATTTGTTCTCAGAATTCTGAGTATATCTTTTTTGCAGAAATGTAATTTATTTATTATTATTATTATTTTATGTTATTTTATTATTATATGTTTTGGAGCTGTTTTGTATAGCTTTTAAAAGCATTTAAAGCATTCTGAATTGATCACAGTTCTGAGTATACAGTTGATGTCAGAATTATTAAACCCCCCGAATTATTAGCCCCCCTGTTTATTTTTTTCCCCAATTTCTGTTTAATGGAGAGAAGATTTTTTTCAAAACATTTCTAAACATAATAGTTTTAATAACTCATTTCTAATAACTGAATTATTTAATCTTTGCTATGATGACAGTAAATTTCTTTTAGATATTTTTCAAGACACTTCTATACAGCTTAAAGTGACATTTAACAGCTTAACTAGATTAATTAGGTTAACTAGGCAGGTTAGGGTAATTAGGCAAGTTATTGCATTACGATGGTTTGTTTTGCAGACTATCCAAAAATTTGCTTAAAAGGGCTAATCATTTTGACCTTAAAATGTTTTTTTAAAAATTAAAAACTGCTTTTTTTTTTTTTTTTTATTGCCGAAATAAAACAAATAAGACTTTCTCCAGAAGAAAAAAAATATTATCAGACATACTGTGAAAATTTCCTGGCTCTGTTAAACATCATTTGGTAAATATTTAAAAAAGAAAAAATAATCAAAGGGGATTCAATAATTCTGATTTCCACACTTTTGGGTTTTTAAATTTAAAACTTGCAATAAAGTTTAAAACTCAAAACTGAGTGAAAATGAACTGCAATTCTTAGAAAGAAACAGAATTATCAGATACAAATATCTGATCATTTATTTAGTTATTTGCTTGCTCACACATGGTGAAAAGATGCTTCCATAGAAACAACGACAGGCTAGCTAAATAACGACAGACTTTCCATTTTTGGGTTAATTATTAGTTTAAGACTCAACTTTCGGTATGAATAAAAGCATTCATTTAGTTACATTCATTAAGAGTAAAGTGCACGATGGAATTATATTTGTACTTTTCATCTTCTTTTTATGTGAAGACTCATAAAGCCAGACTTTAGTCAAGGTTATGTGTCATCACAGTGTGAATAACATATGGGCAAATAACCACCCACATTTCCACAGCATCGGTTTTCTCAGCATAGTCACACTAGGATGTGTCACATCATTTATAGGTTTCAAAGGGCTTTTGCTTATTTAGTGATGTGCCAGACAAAAGGCAAAAAAAAAAAAGCTTCTGCTTTTCGATCTGATGATTGTCCCCTGTCAATATTTTATTGCATATGTTGTGAAATAATTGTGTGTGAAAAGTGTCCCAAATAATGCCTTGAGATTTGCCTTAAAAGTAGCATTTTATCTTATTTTGTTCATAAAACAAACAGTACTGGTGAAACATTTGGGATTAGTATGATTTTTAATGCTTTTGATGAAGACCATTCTGCTCACCAAGGCTGCATTAAAAAATACAGTAAAACTGTAAAATTATGAAATATTTAAATATTTAAAATAAAAAAGCGTATGAAAGCCCATTTCTGCCATTAGAAAATAATAGTAGTAGTAGCAATAATAATAATAATAATAATAATATTAATAATTTGCAAGTGATAATGAGTACTCAAAAAGTAGTCATTATTATGACAAAGAAAATGTATTATTATTATTGTTATTGTTGTTGTTGTTGTTATTATTATTATTATTATTATTATTATTATTATTATTATTATTATTATGAGAAAGTAATTATTATGATAAATATGTTATTAATACCTTGATAAATAATTGCTATGAGAATGTTTCTCATTATGATAAGATCCTAATTCAATATTTTAAGAATGGTTCTCATTATTACGAAAACACAATTTCCAAGGGAAAATAAGGCATTATTGTGAGCATTATTATGAGCATTATTATTTACTATTATTATTATTATTATTATTTTATTATTATTATTATTATTATTTAATGCCAGAAATTAGCTTCCATAACTGTCTTATTGATTGTAGTTTAAAAATGTCATTTATTCCTGTGATTAAAGCCCAATCCCAATTCTATTTTTTTTTTACCCCTACATCTTCCTCTTGGCCTTTGAAACAGTGTAAAGGGGAAGGACTTCAAATTGTACCCCTAAGAAATGGGACAGCACTACAACACCTGCCCACGTCATCATATGTCATCACGATCTCTTACATCATATGAGCATACATAATATGTCAATCCTCCCGTTTTTCCCAGGATTCTTCCGTATTTTACAATTCTATCCTACTATCATCCCGTAAAGGTATTTTCCCATGTTTCTCCCGTATTTGTAATCTTTCTATGAAGAGTGACAATCAACATTAAAGGGCCGATCCTTCCTATTCGCAACCCATACCGCCGAACCACCAGGCGACGCCGCTTGCTCTTAATTGTGAATCTGTTTTGTGCTTTAATTTTATTCATGTATGAAAACACTTTGAAATAAATATAAAAACAGCGGGATTCCCTTCCTTTCCATTACAGGGCAGGCGCTATTGCCCCTGCTATGCAATCCTCAAAACTGTCACTTCATGTAGCGGTGTGTGACTGTCAGACGTGCTCCATATTGATAAATAGACGCTGTTTCCCACTCGGATTCTGTACATGCGATTTGAACCGAAAGTGGACACTATGGGTTTTTGCTGCGTGTTTGAACAGGTATTCACAATAATAATAATAATAATAATAATAATAATAATAATAATAATAATAATAATAATAATAATAATAATGTCTAAACATGTTGATCTTGGTAGTTTTTCTTTTAAACACAACTAATTTTGTCTTAAATGAGCATAAAAATTAGGAAAACAATCAAATGCTTTCATTATAGATGTGTCTGTCTTTAAAGTGACACCTCTGTTATTTAATGAAATCAAACAAAAAATCGAGTTGAGAGATTCATTCATCGCACTTTTATCAAAATGTTTAAGTTATACAGTGAAGAAAGGGTTATTGAGATTTAGTAACTTGATTCATATTGCTTTATAATATAACTTTAATAGGCTAAAAAAAATTTCTAATGTTTGCTATTTATTATATCCTTTGTAAATAATAAAAATAAAAAAAACTGAGCATTTCAACTGTTTATTGTGGTTACCCTTATATTCACATCCCAATGTTGACAGGTATGCAGATGAGATTGACGATAATGACTGCTGTAGTTATTCCAGTTGTGTTATATTTTTTGATATTTATCTTCAGAAAATGACAGAAAGCAACGATATCATGTTATTGTAACAATATAATGTGGCAAGAAGCTTATTATTGTACTGTGTAAATGTAAACACACGAAAACAACATGAACATTAACGTTAGACCAGACACTGTAAAAAGGCTAATTCCTAGCTACTAAACTTTTCTGACAGGGTATTCGAGTGTCAAATGTGAAAGTACATTGTGGGACAACTATACAAGGGTTATTATTATGGATTATACATAGCTAAATTTAGCTGTTTTTTTTTTTTTTTTCGTAAACAAAAGTATGATGGTAAAAGATGAACGCTGTTATGAATTTATAAAAAAAAAAAATATGCTTGTTTGTTTCATAATAATGATAAAACAATACTAATTTGTGCATCTCCTGACTTCATTGTGCAGCCATTTTGTTGTTGTAGATGGTGTATTCTGGGAAATTCTTACCCCTTGGTTTTGCATGTGGTTCTGAAGGTCTCTGTTACAAGGGCTATCTAGCCCTTCCCCTTAGCTCTATGCCTTTAAGCTAAAGATAATTGGGACAGGTAAGGGGAAGGGAAAGAGCTAACTGTACGTTCAGACCGAAAGCAGCGAGAGCGTCAAAGGTTGCTCTGGCGCCCTGGCGACAACGCTGTCTGCCTTCAGCTCCAGCAGCGAGAGCGTCAAAATTCTCTACATTGATCTCGTATTTAAAGGAGCCGTTGCAGCATATCAGCAAATCAGTTACATTCCCGCATAAAACATGCTTTCTAACGTGAAGATGTTGCACACTTATCAAATTAATTTAACTACGGAAGATCTAGTTGCATGTGGTGTGGCTTTGCTCAACTTAATTATCCAATGTGTCCACATGCCTGAAATATTCTGTAGCAGCAATACTGTTTTGTATTGTCGCATGAGATTCCAGCTTTTTTTAAGAAAAAAAAATATATATAACATTGATGCACATCAGTAACACGCCAGTAACTTTTTTTAATGTATGTTTCTGTAAGAAAAACATTGCAAATAATTGGAAATCCAGCGACCGCAATAATCAAACCCTTGGGAACAACTGTGGTCAGAACCAAAGTTCACATGTGACTGTGTTTTCTGGGCTCCTCTCAAGCGGTGGACTTCTACATTCTGATTGCTTGCCGCCGAACCGCAGCACAGCTCATTACCATAAAGTTGACTTTATTTCAACTGTCCTCTACGCCCACACCGGCAAAGATGCACCGCGCTGCTCCTCGCCGCTTATCGCCGTCGGCTCCCATTGAAAATTAATGACTTCCGGCTACTTTGATGCTCTCGCCGCTTTCGGTGTGAACATACAGTACAGGGTAGAATTGGGATTGTTAGATCATTCAGTGATCATTCTAATATGCCAACTGGATCTTCTATTGTGATCAAGTATTATTGGTATGTAATATTTATGAATGCTTCTTATGATTGTCAAGGTCGAAAACAATGTCAAAACATTTCTGCTCCACAGTTTTGTGGAAATTGTGATGCATTGAATTTTTTTAGGATTGTTCGATGATTGGTGAAATGAAAGCAAAAGAAAAGAAAACACTATTTATACACCAAATAATCTATTTTATTAACATTATAAACCTTCACTCTTGAACAGCGTCTTTGATGAATAAAGGTGTAAGAGTCTAAATTATCCTATGCATTTGTTTATATGGCAAAACATGTCTTTTTCACCAAAAAAGGTCCATGCTGACTCCAAAGGCAGATACTGATAAGATCGGGGCCTGGTATGTTGACTTTGGGGGTTTTACGATGTGGTCACTTGTTGATTGGTCAGTTTGAATGTCTCAGCGTTTGGGCTTTGGTCACATGGTCAAGAAAGGTACAAAATAGCTGGTAAACTTGGCTCTGTCTCTTTTCTTCTCTGGCTCTTTTCCTGGGCTCCTCTTTTCCTGGCCTGTCTTTTCTTCTCTGTGCCTTCCTGAGCTCTGCTCCTCTCCTTCTCTGGAGGTTACCTTCTCTCTCTCTCCCTCTTTGTCTCCCTCCCCCTGTCTCTCCCTCTCTCTCTGGTAACTTTAAATTTACATTTACAGTAAGCTGGGTACAATTTATATCATATGTTTTAATCATTTCATGTTTTATCATTTTATACAGTTATTTGTAATTAATTCAGTTGTAACCATAGATAATTATTGTCATTAAATCATTTCATTTTCAAGTATTTGTGAATTACTTTTGATTTAACATCACACTTAATTGCTTAACTTAACTTAACTTTAACAACACTTAATTGCTCCATATTGCAATACAATACAATCACATAATATCAACGCTCTCCCACATTTATAGCTATTAATACTGCCCTTATTTCCGTTTTTGGTATAAGATTGCAGAAGAATGGTTTGACTAGAAATGTACAGTTTTTTACCATCCTGCTGATAACTTTTTAGTCGCTCGGCAGACTACAGTTCGAACCGCTGTGGTCAAAATACCATCCACAAAGGTAATAATATTTTTAAATGTGCTTTTGAACAGTCATAGATCATGTATTTCTATATTTATTCATTCATTCATTTTCCTTCGGCTTAGTCCCTTTATTCATCAGGGGTCGCCACAGTGGAATGAACCGCCAACTTATCCAGCATATGTTTTACACAGCAGATGCCCTTCCAGCTGCAACCTAGTACTGGGAATTGGAGAGCCTATAATTACTGATCTGATACTGATAAATTGATCATTTAAGACTTTTAACATTCACAAACTGTATTACTGAACATGAAATCAATTTTTATATTTAATTTTCTAATAATAAAAACACAAATCAAAAGTTCAATTTTAAAAGAATCACTGGGCAAGGCCAGCTCATATTATATACTGGTTTTGTTTGGCAGCATTTTATTTTGTGATTCCACTGGAACAAAGAGCATTCGCATGAGAGAAAGAAATATTGCATGTGCACGTCAGCTTATATGGGAGGTAATGCTCCATGCCGAACACTATAGGAGCCACCGCAGGAGTAAACACTACCATTAACAGGCACATCCAGTCTGAAACAAAGCCAGTGTGTGTTTTTCTAGATCCCAGGCCCAAACCCAGATGAGATGGGATAATTTGCTGCACCATCTGAGCATTTCGGGCTGTTTGCGTGGCGTTGCAGACATGACAGATACTCAAGCAGCCTCATCACAGGAACCACTCTCACGTAAAAAGCCATGACAAACCACCCTAAACATCGGGTTATAAATATCATATTTCATCCCTTTCAACATTCAGGCACCAGTCTCCTCTCATATAAACAACATCAAACTCGATTTGCTGCCTTTTCTGACTCTTACTAATGCAATTGGATATTTTGCCCTTATTTAATTTTCAGGGAAAGTAAATCTCCAGGCCCCTCAAATGGCCAAGTTCATGTTTCTTTGTCTCTTTTCAGAACAATTATCCTCTCATCTGATCCTCGGAGAGCCTGTGGCAGGATGATACTGATAACTGTAATCATGTCATCTTGATTCGCTGGTCAATATTTGTTTTCCAGAACTTTCCAGGCTATTATTGTAAGAAGAAATATGAATATGACACATTTTTAGGTTGCATCTATATATACACATACATTTTATCCTTATTTGTGACACTGAACCACCAAACCAGGCTTGTCCCTTTAACTGCCTGCTCTACCAAATTGTTGACCATATTTTGATTGTTTTAAATAATCACTGTTAAAGTAATTAAAATAATGACTGTATAAATAATGGTTTACACTACACAGCATTGTTGGTTTACAAAAAAAAAAGAAAAAAACAATCCTGTTGCATTACTACACTTGATTTTGGCTTTATTGTAAAAAAAAAGAAAAGAAAAAGAAAACATATTAAATGACAATATGAAATCCTTTATGGCATACTTCAAAGAATAAAGATAATTTAGTATTCAAAAATGTTTTATATTGATTATGTTTTTTAAATAAATTGGTCTTACACTTTTTATTTTCAGATTTTTCTTAGTACAGTTGAAGTCAGAATTATTAGCCCCCCTGAATTATTAGCCCCCTGTTTATTTGTTTCCCCAATGTCTGTTTAACAGAGAGATTTTTAACACATTTCTAAACATAATAGCTTTATTAACTCATCTCTAATAACTGATTTATTTTATCTTTGCCATGATGACAGTAAATAATATTTTATGATGAGACGGCCTACAGAGAGGAGGTGCACGCTCTGACGCAGTGGTGTCAGGAAAACCACCTCTCACTCAACATCAGCAAAACCAAGGAGCTGGTGGTGGATTTCAGGAGAGAGAAGAATGAACACACTCCCATCACCATCAACGGGACACCAGTGGAGAAAGTCAGCACTTTCGAGTTTCTTGGAGTACACATCGCCTAGGATCTGACATGGACTGCCCACACAGACGCAGTGCTGAGGAAGGCACAACAATGCCTCATCTTCCTCAGGCGTCTCAGGAGGTTTGGAATGAGCCCCCACATCCTCCGCTCGTTCTACACCTGCACTGTGGAGAGCATCCTCACTGGCTGCATCACCACCTGGTACGGAAACAGCACCAGCAGCAATCGCAAAGGTCTACATAGGATCGTGCGAACTGCTGGACACGTAGTAGGAGGTGAGCTACCCTCCCTCTAGGACATCTATACCAGGAGGTGCATGAGGAAAGCCAAGAGAATCATCAGCGACTCCAGCCACCCAAGCCATAGACTTTTCTCTCTGCTACCCTCAGGCAGATGGTTCCGCAGCATCCGGTCACGCACCAGCCGACTGAAGGAAAGTTTCTTCCCTCAGACTATCAGGCTGATGAACACTTAACACAACCCACACAAACTCTTCCCTACCCCACACTGCACACCATCAAGATGTAGCATGCACTGCACTTTAACAAATCCATACTTAAAACAATACTTCCTACAACTATGTGTACACCTATCCATCGTACGTATCGCTGTCAACATTGCCAATTTTACATTGTCTTGTTTTTTTTTGTGAGTATGTTGTTGTATATTGCAATGTCTGTATTTTGCACTGTCTGTATTTCGCTCTGTGTTGTATTTGCACTATCTGTATTTTGCTCTGTCTGGAGCCAGCACCTAAGCTTTTCACTCATCATAGCACACGTGCTGCTGATGATGTGACAATTAAAGTGATTTGATTTGATTTGACTAGATATTTTTCAAGACACTAAACAGCTTAGGTTAACTAGGCAGGTTAGAGTAATCAGGCAATTTATAGTATAATAATGGTTTGTTCTGTAGACTATCGGAAAAAAAAAAAAAAAAAAAAAAAAAAAAAAAAATATATATATATATATAGCTTAAAGGGGCTAATAATTTTGACCTTAAAATGTTTTTTTTTTTTTTTTTTTTTTTTTTTAATAAAAACTGCTTTTATTCTAGCCAAAAAAAATGAATTTTTCCAGAAGAAAAAAATATTATTAGACATACTGCGAAAATTATCTTGCTCTGTTAAACATAATTTGGGAAATATTTAAAAAAGAAAAAAAAAATCAAAGGGGGGGTAATAATTCTGACTTCAACTGTATATGTATTAATTCTGGTATTTTTTTTTACCATAAACCGACATATCTACCATTTGGTAGAGGTTAATATTTTAGAAATTATGGGATGTGTTAAAAAAAATGCATAGTGACATTAGGACAATCCAAAATCTTTTTCTTGGTGGGCAGTTAAAGGGTTAAGTTGTACAGGTATAGTTTTTGCTGAGTAAAAATACATTGTTTACATTTCATGTTGATAATCTTTACAATAATAAGAAATATCCATGATGTTCCATGAATATATTTTGCAAATCCCCAACTGTTAATAATTTGACTAGTAATATGCATGACTAAGAACTTCACTCAACAGCTTTTTAAGATTTTCTCCTTTTTGTATTATAATTTTTTTGAACCTGTAAGAATGAAAATTATCATATGCATTTGTTCATATGGCAAAACATGTCTTTTTCAACAAGAAGGTTCATACTTATTTCAAAGGCAGATACTGGTTAGATCAGGCCCTGGTGTGTGGACTTTGGGGGTTTTACGATGTGGTAACATGTCGATTGGTCAGTTTGTGTGTCTCAGTATCTTGGTCAAGAAAGATACAAAGTAGTTGGTAAACTTTGCTCTGTCTCTTTTCCTCCTCTGTGCTAAACTTGCTCTGCTCCTCTCCTGCTCTGGAGTCTATTTTCTCTGACTCTACTGCTATCAGGCTGTCTTCGGGACCTACTCTCTTTGTCTCTTTCTCTCCCTCCCCCTGTCTCTCCTTCTCTCTCAGGTAACTTTATTTTACATTTAACCTGGGTACAATTATTATCATATGTTTCTATCATTTCATATTTTATCATTTTATAAAGTTATTTGTAATTAATTTAGTTGTAACCATGGAGAAATATTGTCATTAAATCATCTCATTTTCAAGTATTTGTGAAACAATCACATAACAGCAACGCTCTGCCACATTTTTAGCTATTAATGCTGCCCTAATTTCCGTTAAATTGTTGTGTTTCAAGCAAATATTAATCTCTCGTAACAAACCATACATCAGCTTATTTATTCAGATGATAGCCATTTAAGACAGATTTTTTGTTCTAGGGTCACATATGTATTTTTTATTTTTTTTTTGGAAAACTTTAAAGGTGCAGCAGTTGATCTGCCAAAATGCTAATCGGTTAACATATCTTTGAAACACAGTCCCTCCAATGCCGTCCAAAGCCATGCCTACTGAAATTGCGAATGTGCACATTAAAGCTGACAGACAACCCACTAGATGATGTTATTCGCCAGTTAAAAAACTTTATAGTACTTTATACGTAATACTACAATTCCCAATAAAAAAACGTATTATATCTAGCATGTTTTCAGTTGTGTAGCAAGCAAAACTTGTCATGATGTGCAATATTTCATGCATGCAAGGATCTGTGTGAACAGAGATGCACAATTGTACAAATCTACATTTGTTGACAGACAGTTTGGGCTACTGGGATTTATCAGCCCGACAATTTTTTATTGGATAAATATTTTTTTTTTGTCTTATGCCTTACCTAGAATATAAAAAATACATATAAATAAATTTAGATCATTTACTTTAATCATTACTATTGGAATGTGAAGAGACTTTCAACCAGCACAACAAAAAAATGTTTCTGAAGACAATCACCTACTGCACCTTTAAGAAACAAAAGAGATACTGACTATGAACTTGACCTATGTTAAGCTGCTTTGACACAATCTACTGTAAAATGTGCTATAAAAATAAAGAGGATTTAATAGATAAACTAAATATATTATTGGTCCTGTGTAATAAAAAAGAATATTTAAAAAAGCATAAGAGGCATTACATTTTTATACTGTGCTTCAGAATATGCATCTCATGAAATATGCTTACAAATATTATTTACATTTTATTTTATTCCTAATATACACCTTCAATAGGACCTCAACTATAGGAAATTGTAGGTTGCATTATGTATGCAAACACATGTACGCATAAATTTAAAATCTGAAAGCATGAAAAAAAATCTATATTATAGATATTATATATTCTGGAAATAAACAATCTAAATTCTAATAATTAGACATTTTAAAGACATGCTATCAGTTGAAATAAAATGCAAATTAACTAATTAAACACATATATTATTGGGGGCAACACAATGGCTCAGTGGTTAGCACTGTTGCCTCACAGCAAGAAGGTCACTGGTTCGAGTCCCAGCTGGGCCAGTTGGGATTTCCGTGTAGAGTTTGCATGTTCTCCCCGTGTTGCTGTGGGCTTCCTCTGGGTGCTCAGGTTTTCTCCACAATCCAAAGACATGCGCTGTAGGTGAATTTGTATAAATTAATTGGCTGTAGCGTAAGTGTTTAAATGAGTGCGTATGGATGTTTCCCAGTACTGGGTTGCAGCTGGAAGGGTATCCGCTGTGTAAAACATATGCTGGATAAGTTTGCGACTCATTTCACTGTGGCGACTCCTGATGAATAAAGGGACTAAGCCGAAGGAAAATGAATAAATGAATGAATCCATTATTGGTAAATCCAGAAATTCAATAATAACTTTGAAATGGTCTCTTAAGCTTTCGCAAAGACTACTTTATTATTATTTATTTATTTTTATAGATGAAATAGAGAACCATTTAAAACATTTACTTGGCTCCTAATATTAACATTAAGTAGCTTATTTCACAAATTAAACTAGTAAATCTACATAAAATGTTGGATTGTTTTTTTTTTCTGGTGAATAAACCACATCTGCTGTTCGGTCAAGCGAGGTTTTCAGTCTTTTTACCAGTAAGATTGTATTCACACATCATCACCAAATACAGTTAAACTGTCAAATCAATAATCAGAAAATAGCTTTATATCATGCAGTTTACTTTATCTGCCCAAATGAGGAAAAGCACATCAGTTTGTCAGTCTCTTTTTTAAATATCTTAGTAAAAAACCTTAGGGTTTGATGTCTTAAACTTTTTTTTATTTTTTTATTTAAGACGCTACATAATAGCCTATTCAACAGCAGTATTGAATAAAAATGAAGGTCAGGTTCCAAAAATGTTTTTAAAATGCAGCGCTCATGTGCGAAAAGTAATGAGGCAGGACGCTCAAAGATGTCCATCTAGCATGTGCTTACATAGAAAAAGAAATAAAAATCATCACCGTGACACAAAACACGTTCTGTTCGAAGCAGGCCTTGTGAACAGCACAGAGTAATCACATAATCTCCTCTTCACTTTTTTTATTTTATTTTTTTTTGGGGGGTGGGGGGTTCTTTGAATTTTTTCAAAGTTGGGTACAGTTTGATAATGGAAAACAGGAAATACAGCAAATGTGACTTTTCCATTACAATAGTAAAAAAAAAATCCATAATAGTATTGCATTATTTTCAAAAAGGTGGAAAATACTGTCAGAAAGGGAGAAAGATTTCAAATATACAGTTGACTTGCAAAAAATTGAGGTTTAATAATATTTCCACAAAAGTGAATGTAAATGACATTGCAAAAAGTGATTATGTAATGTGAGGGACGCTGATAACAGAGTTGAGGATCCAAATGCATGTTTATTATGAGAATGGTCAGGCAGGCAACAGTCAACAGGGTCAAACAGATCACGGTCAGTAAAGGAGGAAAGCAACGTAAACAAATAGAACAAAGCAAGGGTTACACAGGGTAAGGCAAGGGAAAGAAAACGCATCATAATGTCACAAAAACAGTTAACAAGACTCAGCAACTGGTGTGTTTGTCTGTGCTGCTTTTAAAGTCCATGTAATCAGTTCTGAACAGCTGTGTTTTAGCAATCAGCGAAAAACCGGAACAGGTGTGAATGTGTGGTGCATGACAGGATTTGTAGTCCATATGGTAACAGATTTGTTGTCCTGAGTGAAAGTGAATGATTCCCAGCAATCCACAAGCCTGGATCATGGATAATTGTGATGGATTAGTTACTTTACTTAAAAAAGTGAGTAATCCCATTGGCTTAAAATTATTGAATAAATTAACTATGTGGGCAGCACGGTGGTAAAGCAAGCAAGAAGGTCGCTGGTTCGAGCCTCGGCTTGGGTCAGTTGGCATTTCTGTGTAGAGTTTGGATGTTCTCCCCGTGTTCGTGTGGGTTTCCTGCGGGTGCTCTGGTTTCCCCCACAAGTCCAAAGACATGCGGTACAGGTGAATTGGTTAAGCTAAAATTGTCTGCTGTGGCGACCCCTGATTATTAAAGAGGCTAAGATGAAAAGAAAATAAATGAATGAATGAATGAACTATGTGCATAATTATAAAAGTAAATAATATGCACAACAATATTTAAAAGTAAAGAAATCTGCACATATTTACTCAATAATTTTAAGCCATTTATTTTTACTCACTTTTTAAAGTAAAGTCAATGAATCAATTTTTACAATATAGAACCAGAACTGTGTAATATACACTTGCCTATACATGTTAAATGTCACTATAATATATTAATAAGCAATTATTTATGTGCTCTAATAAATTAAGTAAACTAATGAATAAATGGCTAAACATAAAACCACCAGATTTATGATGTCAATTCAAAAATGTAAATTACTGTAAATTTGAATAAACACAGTTTTTGAAAGACTCTTCTGGAATACAGTATCAAGGTTAAAGACAGTAAAACGATTCTTTATCAAGATCACTTTTGTAAATGTAATTTAATGCAGGCACAATTACAAATGTATTCTTTGTTCACACGTAATTTACGATTGTAGATAGTTTGCAGAGCAACATTTACAGTATTATCTAATGCAATTTAAATTCCCTGTGAAATCAAAATCCATATTTTTAATGCTACTAACGGTATTAAGAATATCTATAAGCTAATGTTTTTCAAAACAGTGACAAATCTTGCATCAAGAAGATATAAAACAAGACAAGCTATTGTCTGTTTTGTTTTGTTTTTTAAAGGGGATGAAGCTAATCTTTGTTTCACTTAGTCTTCTTATTTTAGTTCAAATTAGTTCACGCATTCAACAAAAATGCACATTTCAAAGCACTTTACAATACTTTTAACTAAACTCTGTATTGTGATCTTTTTTTCCCACTTTCTGCAGTATGTTTAAGGCAATTGTTGACCTTTGAATAACCTTGCATTTGCTAACAATCTAACCAACTAACTGAATACACACAGCACATAAATATAATAAAGAAATTCTAAACAACAACCAAAACTAACTCTGCAAGGTGCAGAATCACATTTGCAATATCTGTCTGCAAATCCAAGGTAGAAAATGGAAAGCTATTCCTGGTGTAGTCCTGAACGCTAATTTAATATCCATGCAAAAAGAAGATTCTCTGCATGGCTATACAATTTAAAATCAAGCTTCTGCTGAATTAAATTAGATCCGGCATGCTCAAATGGCCGATTGCTTCGAGACAACAGGGAGATTTCTTGGACTGTAACAAGGTGACGGCAGTCCAATTTGATTAAGTTTGACATTTGATTGATGTATGCGGTGCTGTTAAGCTTTCTGAAACTCCTTGTCCTGCCTAACAAGAATTATTTTTCTTTTAGTGATGGTTGCTCTCTGAAAAGTGTGTGTACTTGAAGATATATATCTAGACATCAATGGCTGGAGTTAAATGGGTGTCCTTCTCTTAACAAGTGTTCCTCTATGGCGAGTGTATTTATATACAGTTAAAGTCAGAATTATTAGCCCCCCTTTTAATTTTTTTTCTTTTTTTAATATTACCCAAATGATGTTTAACAGAGCAAGGAAATTTTTATAGTATGTCTGATAATAAAGCAGTTCTTAATTTTTTTAAAAAAACATTTTAAAGTCAAAATTATTAGCTCCTTTAAGCTGTATATTTTTTTCAATAGTCTATAGAACAAACCATCATTATACAATAAATTGCCTACTTACTCTAACCTGCCTAGTTAACCTAATTAACCTAGTTAAGCCTTTAAATGTCACTTTAAGCTGTATAGAAGTGTCTTGAAAAATATCTAGTCAAATATTATTTACTGTCATCATGGCAAAGATAAAAAATTATTATTATTATTATTAGATTAGATGAGTTATTAGAGATGAGTTATTAAAACTATTAAGTTTAGAAATGTGTTTTAAAAAAAAAAAAAAAACTTATCTCCATTAAACAGAAATTAGGGAAAAGAAATAAACAGGGAGGTTAATAATTCAGGGGGCTAATATTTCTGACTTCAGCTGTACGCATTTAAGTTTGCAAATATACAACTAAAAAGATCTTTAAATCTTGAAATAAATTTGTACTAAATCGTCAAGCACAGCTATAGTAACTAAATGGATCTACCATCTTATCCTCTGAAAAAAGAGGAACTTAATGATGATAAATTTGTTGAAATAAAAAAAAAGATATAGAATAATGTAATATAGAACATATTTCTCCAAATTTGTTCATTAACGTTTATATTTTCTGGGTTTGTTTTTCTAAAAAAAATGTAAACATTCATCAAAATATTGGAATAAAAAAAGTAAACTCTACTGCAGTGTTTCTCAACTGGTGGGTCGCGACCCAAAAGTGGGTCGCGGGAACATTTTCAGTGGGTCGCGGAGTGTGTGGTCAAAAAAACAACAAAAGTTTCATTTTTTAACTTATTTTGCTTATACCGGACTTTTATTTTGAAATGCGCGCGCGACAACCGTACCGACTACTTCCCGATAAACATTATGATGATCCGTGGATGAGCAATCCCTTTGGAATCGACGTGGAAAGCGTCACGTTGCCGAGCAACAAAGAGAATCAGCTTGTGGAGCCGTCATGTGATAAGACGCTGAAAAAGAAATTCAGTGAAGTAAAGCCTCTCCCAGTTTTGGTGCCGCAAAGTGCTTTCTGAGTATTCGTCCCTTGCCATTCGTGCGATCAAATCCATCCTACCATTCAGCACTACGTATTTGTGTGAAAGTGGCTTCTCTTCCTTGGTGCAGCTTAAGTCAAAGCAAAGGAACAGGTTGGACATAGAGCACGATCTTCGGGTCTACCATCACCCCAGACTTTGAAACTCTTATCATGAGTAAAGCACATACTCAGTTATCTCATTAGCTTCCCAAATTACTGTTAAGTGAAACAGATGTTTATAATTGCTGTCATATTAGATGTAAAAATGGTTATGATTGTTTTAATCATTTTACTGTAATTTGCTGATTTGTTCTGTTCAACAGGATCAGTGTTAATGTTTTATTAACAGTTCAGTTTAGTTCATGGTAACTGAACCTTTTCTTACCCTTACTTTGTAATATTTCTATAATTTGATACATTTTGTTAAATGACAGCAATAAAATATTGTTTATTTGTAAATATTGGTGACTTGTGATTTATCTGTCACTATTTGTGTATGTTAACAAATAAATACAAATTAATTATAATTCCTAAAATTATATTATAGTTCCTAAAAGTTTGGGTCGCGGCTTGATGACCATGTAAAAATGTGGGTCCCATGGCCAAACCAGTTGAGAACCACTGCTCTACTGTATTGAGCCATATTCAACTCAATTCTGTAGAATTTAAACCTATGAAATATCAAAAGTAATTCAATTAAGTTAACTCTACTCATTTATCAACTAAACCACACAACAAATAGCAGAGATGGTATGGAAGTTCCTGAGCATCATAGAATTTCACATTTACTCCAAAAAATTTATAAAAATAAATAAATAAAAACAAAGAAACACAAACAGACAGACAGACAAACCCACGCGAACACGGGGAGAACATGCAAACTCCACACAGAAATGCCAACTGACACAGCCGAGGCTCGAACCAGCGACCTTCTTGCTGTGAGGCGATCGTGCTACCCACTGCGACACAGTGCCGCCTAAATTTGGAAACAAATTTAAATAAATTCTGAATAAGAAAATTATTTTCAGCAGGGCTTGAAAAGTCTTTCATCGGATTCTGCTATTCTGTCATATTCAAATAAAACTTATGATGAATTGCCATGCAATTTCATATATATATATATATATATATATATATATATATATATATATATATATATATATATATATATATATATATATATATATATATATATATATATAAGGGCTGGACAATAATTCGATATCAATATATATCGCGATAG